>CM019755.1:42408553-42988553 GCA_009761765.1 Phenacoccus solenopsis
GGTGTTAAAATCAGTTAGACGCAATGTAGAGCGTTCCCCTTGAATGGAGTTTCATTCATACCAGATATACTATTACTATAATGTGGTAGTCATACATGATAGTTTGCCCAGCCCAGTTACTGAAATAATGAAAGTTGAATCCATTGTTTTGTTGTTTACTTTATGGTGATCACTGATCAACATTGTAAATTTGTACCTATTTCATCATCGAATACAGATACTGTCTGTCAAAAATGGCTTGAGACTTTTTGACAGCGCATGGTTAGGTAACAATTTAAACAGGTTTACTCAAAATATACATTTTATGTGAAGTAGGTTGACATGTTCATACCTACTTTTTTTATCAATATCGATCGTTTTTCATCAAATTTGGTGATAAATATAAGAACACATTGTAGAAATAAATTCCAAACTCTGAAAAAAAAATGGTTATACAATTTTTTTAGGATTTCACCATCTTACTTGAAGAGTTATTTAAAATTTTGAATGCATTTTCCGAAATTATGAAATCGTGAAAATTGTCACGCTTTTTTGCCAAATTTCGCGCTGTCAAAAAGTCTCAAGCTATTTTTGACAGACAGTAAAAATATGCTGCTTGTAGCTTTGTGCCAAATGCGAGGTAGGCACTGTAGTATTAGACACAAAAAAATTGTTAATATCCAAGGAATAGTTTGGAGAAAAAACGAAAAAAAAGTGAAAGATCACAAAAAAAAAAAAAAAAAACGTAGCAGCCATGCCGCATTACTGGAGCTCAGTTTTTAATTTGAAGCTTGTTTTGATTTACTAATAACCTTGCTTAACCGTTCATGACTACAGGCCACACCCAATACCAAGTCTGAAAACCCGTACTCTATCCTTTCCAAAAACACTTAAGAAGTTGAATTTTGCACAAATGTAGTATTTCTTTCCATGAAATAATCATGTGAACACATATTTCTCAAATTATAACTATTTGAGGGTGCTCAAATTATCTTCAAATCTTGATAATCCGCCATTTTGGATCCATTTTGACTCAAATTTAAGAGGTCATATTCTGGTCACAAACTAATCCTACACACAAAGTTTGACCATTCTAGGCCGATTTGGTGATGAGATATGGAAGATTCATGAAATTTCCTGCAGCAATTTCCCCTCCAAAAGCCGTTTTTTGCTCTAACTCCCCTCCAAAATCACTGAGGAAGCTAAAATCAAAATACGTTTGTCACTTGGGCTCATTTTATCATATGACACAGCAATAAAAAATTTTCGACCCTCCTGTACCCCCACCACTATTTTAGGTTGATAACCCCGCCTTCCCCCCCAACATCATGTATGGAAGTGAATTCGGGATATAGTATACAACTTATCCCAATAACCATATGAATTCATATTAATTACATTTTTACCAACTTGAGGCTCCTCAAGCTCTACTCAAAATTTTGATAATCCGCCATTTTGATCCATTTTGATCCAAATTCAAGAGGTCATATTGGTCACCAACTAACCTCACACACAAAATTTGACCTCTTTAACTTGATTTGGTGGGGAGATATGGAAGATTCAAGAAATTTCATGACTCAAAACTTCCTCAAAAAGCCGTTTTTTGATCTAACTCCTCTCAATATGCACTTAGGAAGCTGAAATTTGGATATGTTAGTATCCGTGACTCACTCTTTCATATGAAATCAAAAACGAAAAATTTGAGCTATTTGCCCCTTCTCCAGCCCCCCTCAAAATTTGAGTGATCCGCCATTTTGAAATTTATCGAAAAAACAAAAAAACTATTTTTGCGTATTTTCAAGAAGAGTTCCTCACCGAATTTTGAGCGAATTTTATCCACACCCGCCTGCGCAAGGCGAGTGACACAAAAAACGCAATTTCCTCAAAAACAGGTTTTTGCTAACTCGCCTCAAAATGCACTTAGGAAGCTGAAATTTAAATATGTTGGTGTCCGTGACTCACTCTTTCATATGAGATCAAAAACGAAAAATTTGAGCTATTTGCCTCTTCTCCAGCCCACCTCAAAATTTGAGTGATCCGCCATTTTGAAATTTTTCGAAAAAACAAAAAAAGCACTTCTGCGTATTTTCAAGAAGAGTTCCTCACCGAATTTTGAGCGAATTTTATGAATACTCGCCGGCGCTACACGTGGGAGAAAAATATATATATATACCAAAAAGTTAGACATTTGCCAGATGATTACAAATGGTCTGAAACGCAAAGATTTGAAGACCCCACCCTCCCCCGACCTTCCCTTCCCAAATCAGGTAGGTTGTAATAGCTATCGTTTTTATTAAAAACTCAGCTAAAAATAGTACTTTTTTCTAAGTTCAACTATTTATTTTATAAATTTTTCATACCCCTCTACTTCATTCTCCCACCACATACAGTCAATGAGCCATAGATAACATAGTTGTACATACCTTATAAACTGAGTGAATAGATGCTTGTAATAAAACAAAATTGTGGAGAAATTTTCGTGTGGCAGGAGATGGAAGGATGTTTTTGAAAATGTTTGCATTTTTCGAAGTTCCTTTCCACCTACGCGCTTCCACAACCTCAAATTTTTCATCAGCAGTTACTCTGCATGTTGTACTAGCGCAAAGAACGGAATATTTTTATCTATCTTAGAAGATAAAATAAAAATGTTCAAAAATTAATCGTAAAAAAATATTTTCAGAACTCAATATATATATATCAGCCCTACAGAGCTATGGTAGGCAAACCATCATACATGAATATCACATACGTATCCCTATATTTCATGAGAAGGGTGTCTTTGAGATGAAACATCCTCTATATTCAGTATACCCTGATATCTTTAAGTTTGTGAATTTTTTAATCTATGTCTTGTATTCTAATCATGGAGGGTAGTTGGGTATATTATTCTAATTACGAATGCATCACGTTAAATTTTTGGTTCAATAGAGATACATACATAAATATATGTTTCCATGCCTAACCTTTAATATCTATTGTAGGTAACTAAATAATTTTAATGTCAGCGGCAAATGATATCTCAACTGAACTTGTTACTATTTGATTATATACCTTAATATTTAATATTTGAGGAGTTCAATTTATTTGTATGCGATAGTTTACTTTCAGAAAAGTAACAAGTTATTATATTATTCATGAAGAACTTTGCGAAGTGTGATTTGTTCGTTTAAAAATGTACTTTTGCATGTAAAACTTTGCGTTTAAGATTGTCAAAAAACAATGAATATGTTCCACATGGTGACATATGTAGTATAGGTTTTGGTTTCGTGTCTACTTTTGGTATCGTTTATTTAAATGACCCACGCTAGTAACACATAAGATAGGCTATTATGGTAGGCGCAGTAGATGATGGTTCGGAATAAATCTTATATCCGCTTCTTTTTTTAATATATGGAACTTATGCACTCTTTAGCGAGAAATTTAATGGTTCCAAAATTTTTCTGAATCATTACCAAATTTTTTTGGTTATCAAAAATTTGAAAAGTGTGGTTGATTAGTGATATTAACTAGTACGAAAAATTTAATGTGTAGCTTATTGTGTACATTGCTTAGTATCCGAGTAATAAGGATTAAAATATTTGCTGATATTCAGTAGTAACATAGGTGATTTTTTTTTTGCCTAAACTTAGGCTGTCATCAATAATTTGAAAAGTGGGGTTGATTGGTGTTATTGACATGAATATTTTGACATGTGTCTTATATGTGTATATTATTTGGTATTCGAGTTAGAGGGGTTAAAATATTTGCTGGTGTTGAGTACCTACGATGAGGCGGGTATGTTTTTCTTGGTTTAACTTATGCCATCATCGAAAATTTAAAAAATGTGGTTGGTTGATGACATCTGTACGAGTACTTTTATATATTGCTCATTCATGTACATTGTTTAATATTCGAGTAATGAGGGCTGAACGATTGCTGGTAATAAACAGGAAGAAGGGTAAATTTTTTTTGGCCTGAACTTACACTGTCATCAAAAATTTGAAGAGTGGGTTGCTTGGAGATATCAACACTACTTTTTTTCATTTACGTGCCATGTACTGCATCTAGGCCAGAGGCACGGAAAGGAAAATTTAAATTAAAGAAAGTAGGTGGGATTCACGCAGGAATTTAAACAGTTTGATGAGAGTATTCTCATCGTCCCGTAGGATATCTAAAAGAGAGGAAGGAAGGAGATTTCTAGAGCGAGTGTTTTCGTATAAATGACAGTTTAGAAGGATATGTTGGACCGAAAGTGGGATGAAGCAAAAATCACAGAAAGGAGAGAGATTTTTAATTAAGAGATATGAATATGAAATCTGTACGTAACCTATACAAAGACAGCATAAGGCAACTTCTTCTTTTCTATCGGCTCTGGTTGAAGATGTCCAAAATTTTTAGAAAATAAACAACACCGAAAATGGAATTAAGTAATTTTTGAGATATAATTAAAGAAAATAATTGGAATTATAGAGAAATACCCAAGTATTAACCTTTGTTCTTCAGTGTATACAGTAAATGAAAGTAACATAATTGGAAATGGAATTATAAAGAAATTCTCAAGCAGTATTAATCGATGGTTCTACATACATTGTTGGTGGCATTCTGCGAATAGCAGGCATAATTAGAACTGAATTTTAAAACACGTTTTTTAGTAAATAAAACGATATTATTGGATATGATTGTTATTATTGGATTTTTATTTTTCAAGAGTTGAATATTATGTTAAAATAATTATCTCCCCCTATTTAATTTAAATAACGGGAAATTAGGAGGTATAAGTAAAAAGTGAAGTACTGCCGTACTGGTATCAGTGGTATTTTGTTTGTTTTGTTTAAGATTTTGAGTGAACTACTCCACCAGATAATTTTTGAAGCAATTTCATCGTAACGATGTCCTCTTGGAGGGTAAAGAAGATTTTTCCAATTTTTTTATTTTATTATTATTATTGTTATTTTTTTTTTTTTTTTTGAGTACCATTACCACACACTATTCAAGCCTGTACTTGGTGTCAAAAGTAAAAAATCGTAAAACTTCTCTTTACCCCTTCCCTCCCCAGAAGACATCATTACGATGAAATTGGTTCAAAAATTATTTGGTGAAGTAGACAAGTAGTTCGCTGATAATCATAATCTTTTTTTTTTCAATACTTACCTAGTTGTGGTAATCAGTTATCAAATTCACAAAATTCAATTTCATGAAATTAAAAAATAAAATTAATGTATAAAACAAGCGAGGTCCGCTGGATCTGGCAATAGGGTTTTTGCTATAATGTCACAGACTACTAATCACTACTTTACAATATGAGCCTGGTAATCTTACGTTATTCACGTTACGTAATTTTGGTAACTTACCGAATGGAATAATGAACATCGACAAATTCATTTTAAAGACTTAAAGCATAATTATTTTAAATTTTAAGGGTTTGTATAATAAAAAGTAAAAACTATACAATTTTCTCGGTCATTTTAATAATAATATTTTTTAATTCAAGTTTTATATTTTGATTTTTTTGAAATAATTTTAATTCAATTTGTTTAATTTAAAATCAATTTATTTCATTTCTTATGTCAAAGTTAGTTGAATTTTGATAGGTACATGTTCCATTTGCAAACCTATCTCTTTTCATGTTCTAATTCAAAATTTCTAATATTTATTAATGAAGTTGAAGCTTTGACTATATACTAGATGGACCGAGTTACGTGTAGGAAAACTGCGGTGAAACATTACATGCATCCGAGTCGGAACACTCGATGCGACTTCATATGTTGCGCATGCCTGAAGTCCGTTATCACATTCATGTTATTCTGGTTTGAAGCAGTACTATCGATGTCCCCTTGCCGCACTATTGGCGGGAAATAAATTTGCGCATGCGCATTTTGAATTTAGTCACGAGTGTTCTGAGAAAATCTGTGTAATGTATCACCGTTTTTGGGTTGGCATTTGCTTGTTGCTAGCTCGGTCCATTTAGTATATAGTCAAAGAGTTGAAGAATTCAAATGTTTTTCCAGGGCTGTTAATAATAACTAAAACTCTAAACTTTAACTTAAACTGACTCGTATTTTCTCGTATTAAGAATAAAACTGAATTTAACTATAACTATAAATCCCAATATGTGTAACTGAATAAAACTTAAACTAATATTTTCAATCCCTGAAACTGAATTAAACTTTAACTTAAACCAGTTAATCTATGCTTAAACTTAAAAAAAAAAAATCGTTTTAGTTAAAGTCTCAAGCCGATTTTCAATTTTCCAACTTTGAACGAACATTCAGCGACTTGAGATTCATTTTAAACCCTTTGCAATGCAGTCTCAAAGGGTCTATTTTCTATTATTAATGATCTTTTGTTACTGCGAAATAATTATATTAAGTAGTTTTGAAAATTAGAATTTTAAATGTGAAATTTTAAATTAAATTCATTTTATATTTTTGTAAACGCTCAATTTATTGAATTTGGAAACTCTTATGTCTTATTTCATCTTTTCATCGTACATAAAAAGCGGACATGATATAATCGGTAACTACATTATTTCATTCTAACTTCAACTTCTTCAACTATTTTAAAAGAAGAATTAAACTTTAACTAACTTTAACTTTAACTTTTTTAACTATAAAGAAGAATTTAACTTTAACCTTAACTCTAAACTTTTATTTTATTCAAGTTAAAACTCAACTTTAACTATAACTTAAACTTTAAGTGAAAAGAATAAAACTGCTAACTTTAACTCTTATTTTTGTTTTAAAAGACTAAAACTTTAACTGAATTTAACTAATATACGTTTATACACATCAAAATATCATTCTTCCAGTTTTCATTAGATACGAAGGTTGAAAAATGTAGTTAGTTCTATCTCACTATTCACATTTATCTCAATGGCCATTGTTTATATAAAAAAAAAATGTAAGCAGCCATCATGAAAAGGAGCATGGCGTAACAAAAAATAAACTAATAGGTACTACCGGTAGTCCGTTAGATGGCGCAATTGTTTGGTTATTTGATCTATGCCAGAAGACTGAAAAAAAAAGTGATTGCTATAGGGTTTTTGCTGGCTAAAGCAAAAACCCTATAGCAAGAAAATCAAGCGATTATGTCGATATGTCCGCTCGCATTAAAGCCGTAATCAGGGATGCGTCGTTCACTTCTGAACTGAACGAAAATCGTTCACGTTCGCGAACTTTTCTGCCAAAATAAACGTGAACTAAACTAAACGAGATTTGACCATTAACGTGAACTGAATTGAACGTGTTTAAATGAACATAATGATAATATAATTATAAAAGCATTAAAAGCCAAAGTTACTACTGTTTTTTTTTTTTTTTTTTTTTTTTTTAGTGAACGTGATGAAAATCGTTCACGTTCATGAACTTTGAACGAAAACAAAATAACTACGAACGCGAACTTGAACTGAACGAACAAATTTTTAGCATTTTAGCATGAATTTGAACGTGAACTGAACGTCATAATTTTATTTTCAAAATGAACTGAATGTAAACGCGTTCACGAACGACGCAACCCTGAACCCTGCCCGTAATTATACAATGATTACGGAATTACTCATCATACCCATCACTAGTTCTAACATCAAAACGAGAAAAACAAAAATATCTGAGTTCTGACAGCAATAAAAATTACAAAAAATAAGGCAAATTTAGGCAATCAACAGAACTGGTGCCTCGGAAAATAAGTAGGTAAATGCGAAAAAGTTGATTTTTTCATAAAAAAATGAAAGAATTCGAAAAATAAATGCTAAATACTCTCAAGCATAGTCTCTTAAACAATATATTATAATTTCAAATCATTTCGTTGCGTTATTTTTGAGAAAAACACTGCTAATGAAAATAGGATAAAATTTTCATTAGTAGTGTTTTTCTCAAAAATAACGCAACGAAATGATCTGAAATTATAATATATTGTTTTAGAGACTTTGTTTGAGGGCATTTAGCATTTATTTTTCCAATTTTTCCATTTTTTCAATTAAAAAATCAACTTTTTCGCTTTTACCAACGTATTTTCTGAAACACCTCCACCTTCTTAACAGGGCTGCAAAACCGAAAAAATATTGGTTCCGGTTCCGGTTCTGGTTCCAGTTCCCAAATATTGGTTCCGGTTCTGGTTCCGGTTCCGGTTCTATGACTTCAGTTTTGATTCTGGTTCCGGTTCTGGTTCTATGATATCGGTTCTGGTTCCGGTTCCGGTTCTTATCGGTTCCAAAAAAAAACATGTGTGACCTATCAAAATACTCCATTTTACAAGCATAATCAGGAGGGAGTATTGAAACCAAAATTTGAAAAATAATATTATTGCAAAATGGTCTTGTAAATTGTAAACAACCCCAAGATCCCGAATTTTATCAATTTTAGAGAGTATTTTGCGAAGATGTACGATATCACAGATTGTAATTTATAGAATGAAACACTACAACAGTTACCTACAACCTTTGACTATCGATAGGTAGAGAGTATACAGCTATTAGCACACTCTAATCTTATTAATAGAGATTAAACTTTTCTAGAACCGGAATCAATATATTTTCATATCGGTTCCGGTACTGGTTCCGGTTCTCAGTAAAAATTTTCGGTTCTGGTTCCGGTTCCAGCTTTAGTACAAATTTCAAAATATTGGTTCTGGTTTCGGTTCCGGTTCCAAAATTTTATCGGTTCTACCGGTTCTTGGTTCCGGTTCGGTTCCGGTTCCAATCGGTTTTGCAGCCCTGCTTCTTAAGGCGGTGCTTCGGAAAATAAGTTGGTAAATGTGATAAAATTGATTTTAAAATAAAGAAATGAAAAAATTGGAAAAATAAATGCTTAATCTGTTGAAACGAAGTCTCTAAAATAATATATTATAATTTTAAATCATTTAGTTGCGTTACTTTTGAGAAAAATACTGTAAATAAAAATAGGATATAATTTTCATTTGCAGTATTTTTCTCAAAAGTAACGCAACTAAATGATTTAAAATTATAATATATTATTTTAGAGACTTCGTTTCAACAGATTAAGCATTTATTTTTCCAATTTTTTCATTTCTTTATTTTAAAATCAATTTTATCACATTTACCTACTTATTTTCCGAAGCACCGCCTTAAATGCGCTCTATCACCCATATTAGAACTAAAAGTCGATTATCGACCTACATCGACTCGTGTTTATAAAAGGAGGTCGAAAATAGATCGAGTATCGTAAACTCGACAGTAACGTTGTTTGTATGTTGTTTGTTGCTTATGTTTATGTCGTGTGTTTAGTTTAAAATTGGCTTTTTCCACCATAAAATAATTATAATTCTGAAAATTAAACGCTTCATCTATACAACCACAAAAAAAATTCTGTTAGTTAATAAATATTTTACTTTTTTCTTAAGACTATACAAAACCTATCCTTCTACAGTTGGAAAATGTTTTGACATCTTAGGCAACCGTTAAAATGAGGAAGAGTAGAGCTAAAGTAGAGCCCGCGAAAGTTCAACCGATTCAAGCCAGCAGAGACGAAATCGCTTGTGATTCTCCGAAGGGTAGGCTTATCGAATAAAGTTGCTATATTTTTTATTCCATTATCTATGGAACTAAGATGTATCTATTTCATTTTTTAGCCAAAAAAAGAAAGAAAAGCAAAATCAAGAAACAAGATCCTAATGTAGAAGGTTGTTCGCTATATTTTATCCATGTATCCAACTTATTTCAAAATAATTAACCTAGCTTTTGTTCTTGAATATTTGCAGATGATTCGTCGACTTCAAATGTCAAGTTAGAACCAGAGGAAATGTTGAGTGATACAAATTATTCATTTAGAGAATCAGGAGAAAATGGTAGTTGTTTTTTTTTTTTAAGGTTACATTTCTATAATTGTTATTACCGTACATTTTATTTTTAATCGCGATTTTTAGAAGACATTCATAAGAAGAGAAAAAAGAAGAAAAAAATGAAAGAAGTAATTCAAGGTGAGATGATTCACAGTCTGTTCATTATCGTAAAATGAAATATTTTTAAATCCTTATTTTATTCATCGTATTTTTTTTTTTCTAAACATCTCAGACGATATACCACCTTTAGAGGATGAAATGAAAGTAGACAAAATTAATGGTGTATTGGAAACCAATAATAACACGAATTTTCATAAATCGGAATCAGATTCGTCTTCTAGTGAGTTAAACAACTTTTTCGTTTAATTTTTTCTTTTTTATGTTTACTAAAATTGTACTTTTCGAATGTAGGGCTTTGGCCTAAAGAAGAGCTCGATCGCCTAATCAATCAAATAGAAGCCGTTTTGCCTAAGAATGATACCTTGAAATACACTTCAAGGTTAACCAAACTAGATTGGAAGACTGTTAGTAGTAATATCGTTTAAAATTACAAAATTATATGTAGATTCAAAAACATAAATAATATGTATATTTTATCATATTTAGATTAGTTTCGATGAACATCCGGCGGAAGAATGCCAAGAAATGTGGCGGCTCATTCAAGCTAAAGTTCGATGTTACCGAATACTGAAAGAGGTCTTGGACGATGCACGAAAATACATTAACAACGATGATTTCCTTACACAGGTATAAAATTTATATTTTGAAACTAATTTTCATTGAGTGATTTTTCAAGTAACTTTTTCTTCATAGAATGACGATCGTCCGAAGAAACCAGCGAAACCATTAACAAGTTTTATGTTATATTATCACGATACCAAAAACGATATTCTCAAAAAAAATCCCGGCATAAATGTTGTAAGTTCATTTTTGTATCTGGTATGCGTACGTATTTTCTCTTACTCAGGCTCTTTTTGCTTTGAAGACTGAAATTTCTAAAAAAGTATCGGAAATGTGGAAATCCTTGAGTCCTAAGAAATTGGAAAAGTATAAAAATCGAGCTGCGGAGTTGCGTCAAAAATATGAAGAAGAGTTGAAAACCTTTTAGTGAGTACTGAGTTAATCATTGGTATCTATTTTTTTCCCCTTATTCTGTCATGTTGTTTGTTTTTATAGCCAAGAACACCCTGAACTCGCTCAAGAAATTGCTGCTAAAAAAAACAAATCTAAACCTAACGAATTAGGATTCTCAAAACCGAAATCAGCTTTCCAGGTAAATGTTGAAACTTACATTCTTTCATTTTGATGCAGTCGGTGACCTAACTTCACACAATATCTGTAGTTATTTCATCAAGCTATGCGTGAAAAACATCCGAATAGCGGAGCTGGCGAGTTATTAGAAAAATGTAAAAGAAAATGGAAAAATTTGTCCGAAAAAAAGAAAGTAATTTGGATCGAAGCTGCACAACAAGAAGAAGCGAGTTATAAAGAAAATTTGAAGAAATACGAATCGGAACATCCAGGTTACGTGGCACCACCTATGAAAACCTTGATCACAAAACGTGATAAACATATTTTGAATAAGTAGGCATTCAATTCTTGTTCTCTGTGGGAGATGTGTTGTGCTCTGTGAGCTTTTTTCACAATTTTATGCCCGCAGTTTGTCAGGCAAGCCCAAAAAACCAGCTTCAAATGCCTACTCTTTATATAGTCAAGAAAGCTTACAAAATGGTTCATTGAAAGATATACCATCAAAAGACAGATTGGCAGAAATTTCTCGACGATGGAAAGCCTTAACACAAAAAGAACGTGATGCTTATGTTATCAGATGCGAACAAGTAAACCAAATGTCGAACATTTTTTCATTTCATTTTAACGAAGTATTTATCATTTTTAATATGCTATTTTATGGTTTTAGTTGCAAAAAGAGTATAAAATAGAATACGAAAAATACTTAGATACCTTACCGCCGGAAAGAAAATTAGAAGAGTTGGAAAAAATGCAACCTAAGCGAAAAAAAAACGATTCCAAAGTTTGTATTATTTACACTACTCATTATATGTACACGGTCAACGATGTATCATGGTATCTAATAAATAAATTTACAATTTTTAGGGATCTCAAGTTAAAAAATTGAAAATTTCAGAACCAATACAACCCCCCGCGTAAGTATGATACTGAATTACTCATGTGTTGAAGTTTGCGCTTTGGCCTCGAAATTATTCTTTTTATTTTTTTGTAGAAATGAATTTGAATTGTTTAAGCAAAAACACGAAAGTGAATGGAATAAAAATTCACTCATTCCCGTGAACGATGATCAAGCGCGAGCAAAGTGGAAGAAAATTTCTAAAAACGAAAAGGAAAAATACTTTGAAGAGCTGAAAAAATTGAAAAATAATTATATTGTCGAATTAACTGAATATATAAAACATTGCCCACCTAATAAATTAGCTCATTATGTCGCCTTAATTGCATCTCAACAGCAACAGCAGCCCGTTGGTGCCGAACAAGTATTTAAATTATGTCTTTATTATGTATTTTCTGAATTCTTCGTAGAATCATTTGATATAATTTTTGTTCACAGATCACTGTATCTTCTGAAGATAGCGCTCCAGATAGTGATTCAGAGTAGACATATATAGAGCAAGCGAATTAGTCTTCAAGTTATATCTCACTTGAAATGGTTTTTCAGGCGAGTTTTAATCGTCAAATTTTTTAGCTTCATTTGGCCTTATTCACTTTTTATAAATAGTTTTCTATGCGAAAGTATCCTGTAATTTTTGTTGTGTGAAATATTGTTTTATATTTATTTTGACATCAGTTCTTTTCAAGTTTTGTTGTATTGTTTTACGATGAACCAAAATAAATTTTTTTAGGTTATTCCTTACATCTCGAGCATTATTCATTATCCGCTGAATGATAACTTATGATTTCAGAAAAAGAACTAGTAAATTTTGTTGATATGCTCATTAAAGACCTCCAACTCTAGTGCTGAAACTAGATTAATTCGACGTTGATACATTTCATGGTTATTATGTTTCACTAGATAAAATGATTTTTTTTTTTAACGTGAATGTAGGAAAGTGATGAACTAACGATTATTAGTTGATGCCTTCTAATCAGGGATGTGTTTCTATGTGTAGAATCATTTATTCTGCATCATCTGTGAAATGAAAGTAAGATGTAGTTAGAGTAATATAGTTAATAGCATAGAATTCAGCAATAAAATTCAAAAAAGCTCATTTATGATCTCATATTTCATTGTTCCAAGTACAAGGCCATTCTATGCTTATTCTATCTATTCTACGTCATACTTTACGCATCACGCATTTATTTTATGCGTTACATGCCTCCTTATTTTACACTATGTATTCGACGGTACAACCCTGCTTTTAATGAACAAGCAATCGGCGCGTTCTTTTCATCTCTGTTCATTTTTTTCACATTTGTATACAATAGGTTTGTTCGATTTGCTAATATCTATGAATTTTTCTGGAAATCGAAAAAATTAACCTCTTTTTTGCATATAATATGCTCTGTTTTTCTACTTGAAGTAGATTTTTTACTCTAGATTTTTCATCCGTACCAGGGAAATATTAAAAATATTGTTGTAAAATGTCGATCGACTTCTTTTCGAATAAAAATTTCATACGTATTGTAATTTTTAGCCTACTGCAGTTTTTCCAGATGATTTTAATGTTTCTCATTTCTTGCATCTCTCAAAATAATTAAATTTCTAACAATAAAAATTCATATATTTCGTCTATTTTTACTTTTTACTTTGTATCTCTTCATGATGTGTAAACATTTATGTGATGTTTGCTTTCAATTTTGAATAATTTTCTATTTCTTCATACTTTTTCACAATCTTAGACATGAATCTGCTGAAGCTAACCCGTTCCCGTAGTTGTTCTGAATTTTAATTTTATCCATTTTCTGTTGAATATGATAAGAGACCTGCCGTAGTATTTGTTTCATGTAATGCTTGAAGATAAGTAGAAGGTTTTCAAGCTTTTAGAAGTATTGCATTGCGGTAAAAGATGAATGATCTAAATTTGTTCGAAAATATGAAAATAATGAAGAAATGAATTCTAAAGGATAAGATTTAATGTGTTGAGAATGAAAAATCGAACTGAATTGGGTACTTTTATTTTGAAATGTATGAAGATTTATGCTTGAAATTAAAAAATTTTTGGATATGTGGAATTTGAGAAATGCTGAAAAATTTTTAAACAATATGAAGAAGCTGCGATGCTCTAGAGCATTTATAAATACGATGAGTAAAATTCTTGATTTATCCTTAGTTTTTTTTTTTTTTTGTGAAAAAATGTAGGATTGTCAAGTAGGTAGGTATAGGTACATGTTCGAAGTTTTTTCGATAGATAGCGTTAGAGTAATTTCATTGTAGTGTGAGTGTGACTGTGTGTGAAGCGTGAGCTTGTAAACAAAATAATGGAATTCCCGCACCTGTGAACTGAAGATACGAAGATAGCGGATTGTTCGCGATTACAATCGTCAGATGCGATTGTCTGGGTTTTGACGATAGTCGATTTATTTTTAATTATAATATAATTTTTTTTAAATCGTCGATATTTTATTCGTATCAAGTTCATTTCGGTAACTTCTTTTATCTTCTGTGTTACGTTCCATTGTTCGCGAGTTTCG
Source organism: Phenacoccus solenopsis (assembly GCA_009761765.1). Classification (NCBI taxonomy): domain Eukaryota; kingdom Metazoa; phylum Arthropoda; class Insecta; order Hemiptera; family Pseudococcidae; genus Phenacoccus; species Phenacoccus solenopsis. The sequence goes on from CM019755.1 coordinate 42,422,972, forward strand.
ATGAACGCGCATGACCGTAAAAAAAGAAGCGGTACGCTATCAGCAAACTTGAACGTTATGCATTAGTCGTTGAAGTAATCTTGTTGCTCTTCAGCTGTTAACTTGGTCGATGTTTTGTACTGTATTGTTTAAATGCAACGAAAATATAAATAAATCGCCAAAAGTGATGCCGTTAGCCGGGCTACATGATACTTTGGATCCATGGCAGCGAATACAAATAAAGGAAGAAGCCGAGGTAAAGAGAAACTTAATTCTAATCGAATGCATACTTCTTTGAGAAGAAAAAAAAAAAAAAAAAACATATTAAACAATAAATTGAATTATTCGAAGCTTCTTTTCGCGGGTAGCCGTTCGAACGTGTTTTGGAGTAATTTTAAAGACTGATTGCGTACGAAAAATTTCTTAAATTTTAATCACTGCATGATATCGTTGTACCGGAAGTGACGTATTCGCGATATAGGATGACTAGGCGAAGGAATCCCCTGTTTTTAAAATACATTTCGTCGCTACTTGGTAATCTAAGGATTGAAAGAATTAATTGAGAACTCGTAAAAATTAGAAATATGTTTACAAATCCAAATATCGAAATGTACATACTCACTGCTGTTATAACATATGAAGTGTAGCTTACGGAAGCTTTTATTTTACAGTAAGCGATGTTGTCAAGTCGGTCAGAATTATGAGGATTTCATCTTCATCTGTATGTATGGGTTTCATAAATTATAGTCTTATTTTTCGCCTTTCATTTTAAAATTATCCTTTCACTTATTTCTTCGCGGCACTTTCGTATTTCACCTATGCCCTCTGGGTTTTCATCTCCCACCGATAAACGCTTTGTAGTTTGCTTAATATAATGGTGTACATATGTTCGTAGGTATTTTGATTGATGTAATATAATATGTACTTGTAGCTTCTTTACAAAGCGTTGTTATTTTTTGGAAGGAGCCGCGAAATTACGAATATTATAAACATTTTCTTTGCATTCGTAAATTACATAGGGTGTTTGAATACCCCAAGTGTAATGGCTATGCTATGAAGATTTAAAGAGTTTTTTTTTTATTTGCTACATTTCTTTTCAGTTCAAATATTTAGCGTACTGGGTAGAGTTGTTATTCAACATCATTGATATAAGCTTTAACCTCCGGTGAATAATTAACAAACGTGTGAGCTTGTAAATGTATAATACATGTTCCAAAATCGTCTCCGTAAAGTTGAATAAAACGGATTCAATTTCGATTCCAAATTAAAAGCTCATTCGTCGCGAGCAACACGATTATACCCGATTCTCGGGCTTTTGTAATTAATTTCTCGTTTTGAACACGGTTAGATATATTCGCTTCTCAAGGCTCTACGAGAATATGAAACGACGATGTAAAAGGCACCGTGCAGAGTGGTTGGAAAGTGATGATGGAAGTTCCTGCACTTGACTTGAAATACTTGTGTATTTTCATGACGGAGAAAATTTGTATTCGTGAAAGAGCCAAGTGTCTTTCAAATTCGTGAAAGAGTTTTGCTTTCGAAGCGAGTAAAAAATTAAACCCCATAAAACCCAATGAAAAAGAATGACCTCATGAAAAGATAAAAAATGTTGATAATTTATTGTTATTATTATTATTATTATTATTTTATTTTTTTTACTAATTCTTACGCAAAAAATATTTTTCTCTCTATTTTATTAAACATTCCTATTTCTCTCTTTTTTTTTGTAGAGATATTGAAAAATCTACGATTAAATTAGAGCGCGTAATCCTACCACAGTAATAATAGCTTCATTATAGACAACATTAAAAAACTTATTGAAAAATCATAAGCTTTATTTGTCATTTTTTTTTTTTTATTTGTTTACTTGATTGGCAAAATCATATGACTCCAGCCTTACAGACTATTTCAAAAAATTTCTGAAGAAAATTCGTAGTTGGTACCTACTACCTTGTACATATATGATTTTGCTATAAAAGCTTGCTAGCTTCTTCAGATCTTAAATGCACTCAACATGAAGTAATTTTTAGCTGTGTTTTTAGTTCAAAACGATAGTTATTGCAGCCTACCTGACTTAGGAAGGAGGGTGCAGTCTTCAAATCGTTGCGTTTCAGACGATTCGTGATCATAGGCAAATGTTCAACTTTTCGTATTTATATATTTTTTTTCAGTATGTAGGGCAGGCGGGTATGGGTAAAATGTCTAAAAATTTGGGGAAAATCCTACATAGAATTGCAAGAAATGTACTGGAGGTCAAATGACTCAAAATTTTCATTTTTGATACAGTATGAGCGAGTGAATGTGGGACAACAATAAATGCAAATTTTAGCTTTTTGAGAATTTCTTCAATCTCCCATATCTCTTCTCCAAATCGATCTGATGAAGTTAAATTTCGTATGTGAAATTACTCAGTGACCGGTATGTGTCTTTTGAAATTTGGGTCAAAATGGATCCATAATGGCGGATGACCAAAATTTAAGATGGGCTTGAGGATCAGGTTTGATGGATTTGACAAAAAGCCGAAAATTTGTGATAACGATATCAGATGTTTAAGTGAGCCCCTTGACCATCTAACTAAAGATAAACTAATCTACCAATGCTGCAAAAATGATCCAAACTAATCCAAGCACTGGTCGACAAAAATCTGCGCTGCACGTGCGCGAGTAGTTTAATATGGGAAAGACGTGATGAGTATTGATGCGATGCGATTTTATCAAACATATCTTCAAGTTCCCTTGAAATGAGCTAAGCCCGCCGAGTACATGAAGTTCGCCTGACGTTTCCTTTTCTTATCGAAGGTTTGCTCATGTGCAGTCGTATTTTTTGTCGAACAATACTTCGACGTGTCGGTGTGATTTTTGCTTTACAATTTACATTACGTAGATCAGTCCATCTGTACAATTGTACATGGTCAAAGAGTGAGCTCAAATGATTAGAATATTTCAATTTTAGCCTTCCAACTTGATATGGAGGGTTGTTGGAGCAAAACTTGGCTTTAGGAAGGGAAATCACGGCAAGAGATTTCATGAATTTCGTGAATCTCCTTACCAAATTGACTTAGATAGGTGAAACTTTATGTGCTGTGGAGTTATTTGGAGAACATAATATGACGCATATGAGTTTTTGCGATTCTTGGTGATGGATGTGATCTGTGAGCTTGAAAAATTTGCTTGATCCAGAGACTTCCATATATTACACTTGACCAGTGAATGTGTGCTTCAAAAATGGTCCCAATTACTACAGCGGCCATTTTGGCGATGGGTGTGAGGAAAATCAAAAAATATATTCCTGTCCCAATTCTTTCGACTAAATTCTTCAAAAAATGAATACTTCTACTTACCTTTGCGAAATAAAATTAATAAATAATGGCCTTCTCTCGGTACGTTCTAAAGAAGCAAATTCTTTGGGATAATTTAAGGAAGCCGGAGAGTTGATTTTATTAATTTCCGTATTATTTCATTTTTTTTTTTTTTTTATTTTTTTTTTAATGGATATTATGACTGGCCTTCTTCAGTGGGTGAAAACTTGAAAATAATTTGTTACACAATAAACTTGTTGAATTCGACGTTTAATCGTTACGAAGCATTTCGAGATTCGAGTCACGAAATGAATTCACTCGAAATGACGATCGTGAAATTTGCGAAATTATGTTTTGGAAATTTTTAATATAAACAGCGATTACTCACTATTCGCAATTTCAATCGAGTGGTCGGAAAACTAGCACAAACGTGTATCGTTGCCAACGTCACATGCGCGCACTTCAACATGGAGTCGAGGTGCCGCAGGTGCTTGTTGATGGTACCACTTGATGACCGAAGCATCTATTATAATTCAAGGTGATACAAATTATCTATATTTGTGATAAATGTGTGCTGTGCTATACACGCGCAGACGCGCTTACGTACACCAATTTCAAAATATTCGTAATCTTATGAATATAAAGATTTTATCTACGTTACCAGACTTACAGTCTATTATTTTTGTCAATGAACGAATGCACCCATGATCGAATGACACATTTGACATTGTTCGAATACGATCACGAGTACTTCACTGCTTCACATCTTCATTTCCCGTAGCGCATTACTTCCGTTGCATTTACATTCGAACAGACTCAAAGGTTAATTAATTTTGCCCCAGTATAATCTAGCTTAATTTTGCCCTCTTCCCTGGCATTCAAAAGTTAAACGTCGTGTCGTGCTCGTGTATCGTTGTAAATTATGTGTGTGTGTTTTTTTTTTCAATTCCAGCGTCCTCGGTTCGTATCCGGTTCGGTGATCTTTGCATTTTACCCATTTTTGTTTCGTTATTTAATCCTTCGCCGGTCTTATGTGCATCAATATTATGATGGGTTGTCTTCGCCCGAGTGATGAAAGGGCGAAAGTACATAATTTTTTTAATTTTTTTTTTCTTTAGATTTAATTGTGCGCTATTTTGAAACCTCTTATCTATTCGTAAAGGTCAGATAAAGATATTCAGTTTCAGCTAAAATATAGAGAATATAATTATGTACATAGTTTTACTGATGAAAAAAAGTAGTTAGGTTGGACAAAATAAGAGGTGGCAAAATAAGAGAATTTTAAGGCACAAAAAAAAAAACTTTAAAAAGTAATTTAAAAATTTTTTTTAAAGTAAGTTTAGTAATTGCCTTATTATACGTCGCGTCGTATGAATTAAGATTTTTTTGATGATAAGAAGGGTGCCTCCTGCAAAATATGGCTGTATTTTTTTGATTTTTTAAGAAATTAATTAAATAAAAAATGCAGAATTGATGTCAAAATGTGGGGCATATAATAAAATTTTTACCTACAAAAATATTGTGGAAATAGGAGGGGCAGGGGAGTAAGTATTTTTGGTTGTTTGTTAATAACTTTAGAATTTGGCTAATCAAAGCCCTCTCAAAAAGTTTCCGAATGATAATTATGATGAGAAACAAGTAAGTAAGTGCAAAATTTTCAAAATTTTCTCTTGGAACACCCATAAAAATACAAAAAAAATTCTTTCAAATTTGTTATGTCTGTGTGGAATCCAATAGGAGCCTCTATCCAGCGTCTAGTTCATTTAAAACACATTTCTTATCGCTAAGAAATTACGACAATCTCAAAAGTTATTCGCAAAAAAAAAAAAAAAAAAACGTAAGCAGCCATGCCACATTACTAAAGCTGAGTTTTTGATTGGAGCTTGTTTTGATTTACTAATAACCTTGCTTAACTGTTCATGACTACAGGCCACACCCAATACAAAATCTGAAAACCTCTACCCTATCCTTTCCAAAAACACTTAAGAAGTTGAATTTGACACAAATGTAGTATTTCTTGCCATGAAATAATCATGTGAACACATATTTCTCAAATTATAACTATTTGAGGGTGCTCAAATTATCTTCAAATCTTGATAATCCGTCATTTTGGATCCATTTTGACTCAAATTTAAGAGGTTATATTCTGGTCACAAACTAATCCTACACACAAAGTTTGACCATTCTAGGCCGATTTGGTGATGAGATATGGAAGATTCATGAAATTTCCTGCAGCAATTTCCCCTCCAAAAGCCGTTTTTTGCTCTAACTCCCCTCCAAAATCACTGAGGAAGCTAAAATCAAAATACGTTTGTCACTTGGGCTCATTTTATCATATGACACAGCAATAAAAAATTTTCGACCCCTCCTGTACCCCCACCACTATTTTAGGTTGATAACCCCGCCTTCCCCCTCCAACATCATGTATGGAAGTGAATTCGGGATATAGTATACAACTTATCCCCAATAACCATATGAATTCATATTAATTACATTTTTACCAACTTGAGGCTCCTCAAGCTCTACTCAAAATTTTGATAATCCGCCATTTTGAATCCATTTTGATCCAAATTCAAGAGGTCATATTGTGGTCACCAACTAACCTCACACACAAAATTTGACCTCTTTAACTTGATTTGGTGGGGAGATATGGAAGATTCAAGAAATTTCATGACTCAAAACTTCCTCAAAAAGCCGTTTTTTGATCTAACTCCTCTCAATATGCACTTAGGAAGCTGAAATTTGGATATGTTAGTATCCGTGACTCACTCTTTCATATGAAATCAAAAACGAAAAATTTGAGCTATTTGCCCCTTCTCCAGCCCCCTCAAAATTTGAGTGATCCGCCATTTTGAAATTTATCGAAAAAACAAAAAAACTATTTTTGCGTATTTTCAAGAAGAGTTCCTCACCGAATTTTGAGCGAATTTTATCCACACCCGCCTGCGCAAGGCGAGTGACACAAAAAACGAAATTTCCTCAAAAACAGGTTTTTGCTTTAACTCTCCTCAAAATGCACTCAGGAAGCTGAAATTTAAATATGTTTGTGTCCGTGACTCACTCTTTCATATGAGATCGAAAACGAAAAATTTGAGCTATTTGCCTCTTCTCCAGCCCCCTCAAAATTTGAGTGATCCGCCATTTTGAAATTTTTCGAAAAAACAAAAAAAGCGCTTGTGCGCATTTTCAAGAAGAGTTCCTCACCAAATTTTGAGCAAATTTTATGAATACTCGCCGGCGCTACGCGTGGGGGAAAAAAATAAGTGATTGTGAGATCCAATTTGAGATTTTGCCAGATTTGTGATTAGGATGATAAATGCAGTTTTTTGGTGCAAAAATTTTCAAAAAAAGAGCATGTAAACATGAAACGTTTAAATTATGTACGATGCGCACTTTTCAAAAATGTTAATGAACAGCAAAAAAAATAAAGGCTCATTGGACGCCCAAGTAACCATTTCAATCAACGCCGGATCTCTCTGCGCTGTTGCTATAGAGGCGAGTAGAAAATCAGGCGGATCTCGCTTTCACTGTCAAACATATAAGAAATATATGAAATATATCCATACCTAAATCATAGATAAACCGAGATCCGGCTGAAAACTTGCCTACACGATGTACTGGACCTCGCAAACAACGTGTGCTATGTAAAACGTTGCGAGATCCGGCAAACCGATCTCATGATCTCGCAATAACTGTGTATATATAGAAATGATCTCGGTTTATATGGTTTTTATATACATATATATACACCAAAAAGTCGGACATTTGCCAGAAGATTACAAATGGTCTGAAACGCAAAGATTTGAAGACCTCACCCTCCCCCGACCTTCCCTTCCCAAATCAGGTAGGCTGTAATAGCTATCGTTTTTATCAAAAACTCAGCTAAAAACATGAAAATTTTACTTTTTCCCTTGCGGTTTCAGGTACCTATATGTCTTTATATTTTCTTGCCTAACTCTCCTACCCCTCCTATTTTACAAAATTTTTGTCGATAAAATTTCATTGTATGTCCCACATTTTGACATGAACTCCGCGTTTTTAATGTTAATAGTTTTCGACACAAAAGGTTTCAATTTATTTCGAAATTCTCATCTTGATATCAAAGTTTTAGCTTATGTGGAGCGTCTACTTCCCCTCTTTTATAAGGGGATGTATTTCTTATCATCGTGAAATTTTTAAAAGACGATCTTGACGAAGCAACTTTTTAAGTTCAAGTTCAGTGCAAACATGTTCATACTTCAGACTGATTTCTAAACGTATCTTTCTCACGCTTTTAATTCGACTCAAAATGGAATATTACTTTGTTCAAACCACTGGCCATAGTCTTGTGCTACAATGTACAATATATAAGTCTAGGATACTAATACATATATGGAAACTTCAGCTTTCTACGTGTGATGGTAGGGGTGTGAGTTTTGAATGATGATATTTTTTGAATTGTTAATGAGTAATAACTGTTGCTTCTTAGCTTATGTATGCTTTGAAAATTCAGCCTCAGTAACGTGGCATGACTGATGTCTTTTTTCAATAGTAAGACGAGTACCTCATATCGTACATACCTACATCGTACGTCTTGTAGGACGTGAAAAATTTCAGCCGTAGTTTCGGCTCGATATTTTCAATTTTCCAAACGAACGCTGTATTCAACGTTTCTTCGTATAATAACATCATTCTGTATGTATTTTAATATGTTGTACGGTTAGCCGGTGCGTCGTTTATGTATATGGAAAGGCTAAGGTGGGTATTGTACGCGCGTCGATGAATAATAATGGGAATTCAAGAAAAATCTATTCTCACTGGTATTGGTGTACGCTATGGAGCGTTATGAAAACTGCTATTATTGTTAGGCGGTTGATTCGCTTTTCCAAAGCAGTACGGAAAAAGCCAACTGTAGAGGATGAAGTTCAGCCGCCATCACAGTCTACGTACGACGTACTTCCTACGTATACGTAAAGGATGAAAATTATGCGTTGCATTTTCACGTAAATATCTGTTCAGCTTATCGATTCTGCTCAAGTTTTTACGGTTTTTAAAACTTATCGCCGCTTCATAGATGCTCAATTTGTTCAAACGTTTTGTAAATACCTATGTGAAAATACTATGTAGGTACTTAAAATTAAATCGATACCGTTTACCTTCAATTTCAGCGTGAAAGCTCTGGGAAAGAAAAAGATTGAAAAGAAAAAGTAGCGAAGCGTGAATTGCAAATTCAGTCCATGGCTTTTTAATCTCTCAGCCTATGTAGATTGTTTAGCGCTGCAATTCGCCTCTACATTAAAATTCTATCCGTAATAGTTATTTTTGTTGGAGTTGTATCATCTGCTGGCTGAGAGGGCAGTGAAACAAAAGTTTGAATTTTTTTTTCTTTCAACATAGTCACGTGCTGAATGAAAAATTTTCTTTTCGTCATACGAGAAAAATTAAAGTATTCTGTTTTTTGTAACTGTTTTTTGTTTCAACTTTTCCTAATATTTTTGGTATAATTTTTTTTTTTGGACATTTTTTACTACTGTGCTTACAACACCGTTGCTGCGTTGGGGGCTACATCAGTTAGGTTTTACGATCGCATCTGTTATAGGGTTGCTGTAATTTGTTATTTTATGGAGAATTTTTTTCTGGAGAAGTGAGTGCAGTAGTGAATTAGATGTATAATAGGTAAAGGAGATAGATGAATCTCTTTAGTTCCATTAAAGAGGTATTGGTGGGTTCTTTTAGTGTGGCCTATTGTGAAGAATGCTTTAATATCTTTAGGTACTGGGGGGTGGAGCGGGGATGAGATAGCAGCCTCTTTAGCGAGTTGGTCGACAATTTCATTTCCACATTGTACTCGACCAAATTTTCGTGCAAAAAATGCTCTTCTACATTCCACGGATTTAGAAATATAAATTTTGAAAATAATTGTGATATACGTAATGTGAAAAACACGTGAATATTTTAAATAAAAATTGTTCCCTTCACACGGTTTAAAAGCTTTCATTTTGACAATCTTAATGCACGAGGTAAATATAACATTTTTCATAGTTATAATTATGCGAAACATGTGAAAAAAATTAACCAGTTTATAGTGGACTTTACTTTTGAGTGAAATCCACTTATGGGTTCGCTACGTTTTTTTTTTTTTGTTTTTTACTTAATGTTCGTTCTCCGACGATTACGCGAGTAGAAATTGACGGATTGGTTCTAAATTTGAAGGATAGGTAGAAAAAGTGGAGCTTAAAAGTCCTATCGTTTTTGAAGCCAACCTGCCCGCTGAAAGCTGAGCTTTCAAAACTTTGAAGCTTTTTTAGTTTATTGCAAATATTTTGGGAATAAACGTTTGTAAAGAAAAAATGTATGGAAACAAAGTTGTAGTAAATTTTATTATCTACAACTTTGGTTCTATCCATTTTTCATGAAAGTTCGCCGAAAGTGGAGCTTAAAAACTTGAAGCATTTTTAGTTTTTTTTTTTTTTTTTTTTTTAATATCTCGAGAACGAAGGATCGAAGAAAAAATTCCTCTTCTATTATGTGGCGTTAAGTTTTATTTTTATTCATTTGTTGTTACTTCTACATACACATCAACATCACATTAGTAATTGCTCAACATTATACCGGGTGACTACCTGATTCGAGCACCCAAAACATATGTGTGTTTTTGACAACGAAAGTATGAATTGAAGTTTTGCATTTCACTGATAAACGCTTTTAAGCCTTAAATAAATATTATTTATGTAATTTATTCTTGCTAATATCATTCAAATATTTAATTTATTTCTATGAGGGAACGATTTTTGCGCTTGAAGTGCTCGAATCAAATAGTCACCCGGTATAGCCGTACCAAGTTTCTTTGTTTCCTGCATTTTATTCATTACTTCTACCCTCGCTCTCTCATCGCTGTTAGAAATTTTTGTCATTAATACAACATTGCATCCTCTAATGCTTGAAGGAAATTGTGCACGTGTACAATAGGGTGGGTCGATTTTCACTTGTTTTGGAAAATTGAGTATGCACCTAGTTCAGTAGTTGCAAAATGATCCCAAAAGAATGTGAAAAAAAATTCAGCTCTCTAGGTTAATATTTACCCCTCCCATAATTGAGTCAAAGTTTGCAAATAAGCAAAATTTTTTCAAAAAATTTGAAAAAATTATGTTGGACGTATTTAAATTTTTTGGAGGTTTAAGCATTATGTTTTGCCTTCCCAACTTCGAAAAAGAAATAAAATGCCAATTTTTCCCCTATCCAGGGGTTCCAAAAATACCTATGCTATGTGCTAAAATACCCTATTTTACCTTTCTTCCATTTTATTTAGCATCATTTATTTGCTAATAATTGATTAAATATTGTGTAGGAGGTAAGTAGCTGAGTACAATAATAAGGTATTCTTTAGTCTTTATGCTCAAACAATATAAATGTAGTGATGCATTTTCATTATTAGGGGGTCCCAAAAATTGTCATTATATGAGTATAATTACAATTTACTATTTCAAGCTACCTAAGAATTATTCATACTTACAATATTCAATGATTCAATTTTTTTTAAATTCCACAACTCTGCTTTATACCAGAACTCACCAAGCGTATGTGGCTGTGCATCGAGGGCCTCCGGCCAGTCGGGTAGTAGGCAAGAGTTGTGGAAATTTTAAAAATTGAATCATTGAATATTGTAAGTATGAATAATTCTTAGGTAGCTTGAAATAGTAAATTGTAATTATACTCATATAATGACAATTTTTGGGACCCCCTAATAATGAAAATGCATCACTACATTCATATTGTTTGAGCATAAAGACCAAAGAATACCTTATTATTGTACTCAGCTACTTACCTCCTACACAATATTTAATTAATTATTAGCAAATAAATGATACTAAATAAAATGGAAGAACAGGTAAAATAGGGTATTTTAGCACATAGCATAGGTATTTTTGGAACCCCTGGATAGGAGAAAAATTGGCATTTTATTTCTTTTTCGAAGTTGGAAAGGCAAAACATAATGCTTAAACCCCCAAAAAATTTAAATACGTCCAAAATAATTTTTTCAAATTTTTTGAAAAAATTTTGCTTATTTGCAAACTTTGACTCAATTATGGGAGGGGTAAATATTAACCTAGAGAGCTGAATTTTTTTTTCACATTCTTTTGGGATCTATTTTGCAACTACTGAACTAGGTGCATACTCAATTTTCCAAAACAAGTGAAAATCGACCCACCCTAGTGTACAATGCTCATTTGTACATACCTTGGATTTTGAGGTGAAAATCTCAACAAAATATCGCTGATCGAATAAAACAATGTCATAAGTCAAAAAACAATTTTTTCGAGTTTACCATTTTCAGGGAGCAATTTCGGAGTCTATTTTCAAGTTTCAAATTCGATGAGCGATGTGTATTTCTATATGAAAAATTTTCATCTCGCATTCGGAACTACCCAAAAGGCATGCTCTCGGAGTATGTGATAAAGAATGTAATGGGGGTCTATGAATTTTTTTTTTTTGAAGCATGACTTTAATATAGCATTTTAGGAATTTTAATTTTCAAATTTTTTTTTCATACCTTCTTCCAGTTCTTTCGCCTTTCTCTTTAATGCAACCAGTTTTTTTTTTTTTTTTTTTTGGTGACCTCGCGTTATGTGCGCAACACTGTGGTGTAAACAGCGTTTTCTATAAATGCCTTCAGATGATGAAACGGAAGTTTAAAATGTTTTTGCAACTTTGCGTCTATTCGTCTTCGGATAGTCAAACCACCATACATGAGTGTTATTTGAGTAGACCTTCATCTGGTATGAAAGTGGTTACATGGAGACGGAACATTATGTATAATACTTTAAGAACTGAGATTTTGCTCGCTTCCCCTCTCCCTGTATGTCTTACCTTGGAATTCAGCTTAGTTTCGGACTAGGAGAATAAAAATGTGAACGTGCGAATGACGCAATCCTTTGCGAATTTTTAACGCGTCGTCACATTGTACAGGTAGAGTAAACTGGAGAGCTATTAATTTCGAATCATTTGGGTAGGACGCTTGTTCGTCGTATAGCGACGTTTCTGCAAATATTGAATCTACGCGCGCTGACACTAACGCAAACAAAGCTCGAGGACGTTTTGTGTTGTGCGTCGAATACCTACACCGAGTATATTGTGCGATGTTTAATACGAGTTCGTGGAAAGATGAAACAAGCTGACGAAAAAATTACTTTTTCGTAGAGTTACGGGTGTTTTAGTCCTTCTTTTTTGCCATAAATAAGTTATTCGTAATTCGAAATTTATCCTCACTCGAGTTGGGTTATTTTTTTTTAATTTTCTCTTTCGATAATTTATCTCGCGCGAAAGGAAGACGTGCGTAATACGGTTGATCGAGTGTATAAAATAAATGAATAATCGTAACGTGCCGTAGGTAGTTCTTTCCTTTAACCAACGCTTTAGGAAATCGATTGCGATTAAGTTTGAAGCTTTGTTTTGGTGCTGAAAATATCGTCGATTTCGTTGACAAACGAGTAATGAAAGATTTAAACGGCGCTTTTGTTATTGCGAAAAAGTTAAAATATATTTAGTCTGTTTTTCGATAAATTTAACGCGTTCGAGTGAATGGAGTTTTTTTTTTTTTGTTTTTGTAACAGAAAAATTAATAATAAATTCTTTTTGAAGTTGAATCGTTATTTTATCGTCGAAACGGTATAGTAATAAAAGCGTATAAAGTTTTATGCCTCTTTTAAGCGACGCGTTTATCAAACGATTGAATTGGATTAGAATATTTTACGCGTAATCCGCTGACGCGGAGTTCGCGGATTAGGATTCGACGTTATGGAAGCGTATAATTAATTATAGCGGTTCAGCGTTGGCGGCAAAGTCATATAGTTTGAGTAGAATCCCAGCCATTGTGTATAGTAACGCCTGAGAAATGCGAAAAAACTTATTAGAAAAATAATTAATTTATAATAAAGCTCTATGCATACTTGAAAAGGCTACGTGTTGGTAGAATTGATGGAAATAAATTGCTTATTGAAAATGCTTGGGTCATCACAAATTAAATCTGAAATTGAAGTTTTCTGGTGGATGTATACGCTAGAATGGTCGGTAACAGTGTCCAGAGTATGTAGGCGAATTTAAGGTCTGGTGCAGATTTTCATATTTTCTCGTGAAAAAATGCGTAGACAATAGAATGTTGAATAATGAAATAAATTCTATACAATTATACATATTACGTAATTCGTTGTTTTTTCATCGGAGTTACTCGTAAGATTATTTCTCAGATGCTTGGCGCTTGTGAATGCACATCCTAAAGTATGGTAGAAGGATGTTCTTTTGAGTTTCGGGTAATTTTTGTTGCTATAAAATTTGATACTCGTGCTTGTATTCATAATAATAAGGTTTATCAAATTATTTTTGCTGAATTTATATTATTACAGGGAAATAAGCTCATTTTTTGACCAAACCTGGAAAAAAATGGTAGTGAGCTGAATTTCACATTATGTGTGCAGAATAGTGTCCTTAACAAGGTATAAGATAAATGTACCAGTAGTGAACCGTGTTCCAGTAGTAGATCATTTTGACCTCAAATAGCTAATTTTAAGATGATACGTAGGGCTAAGCTGGTAACACTGGACTGATGTCTTAAAGTACCGTTTGCCAATACTTTGTAACTTGAAACCATGACTTTAGGATGATAAGGACCTGTGATAAAATTTTTTCTCGTTTTTATGTTTTCTAATTACCCATTTTTTGCTGAAAATTTGATGAATGAACTAAGATAAGTGCATTCTAATTTCATTAATTCACACACTTTTAAAAATATATTTTGAATGATACTCCAAGTGACTAATATTCACCGCAAAAAGGAGATAATTTTCGTAAATTTATATGAATTTTTCAACTGTTATTTCATGTCAGAAATTCTGGGCACACCTTATTCAGATGTCCGGAGTGGTGCCCCCTGCGCGCTAGGCTGCTGGCATCTCTGGCATTAGATGAGGACGGGTTCGCTCCGGAGACGCTCGTCCCAATAATGCTGAGGTCGCTGACATCGTAGAAGGCAATACAGGAGTTTGCCAACGATGTCATGCTGCGAAAGGAAGATGCTGAGCGAGAGCGCTAGGCGCAGGGGCGTCGAGCTGCTGCTGCCAGAATGGAAGAAGAAGAAGAAAAAGGGGTTAGTCACGCGAGTGGCACCTAAGCCCAAGTATCCGAAACCCGGAGATCTGGACCAGGTAGTAGTGAGGGCTTAAGGTGCGAGGGGGGCGGCCTGTGTCACCCCTGTCGCGCATGTTTCGACTTGAGGCGGTAGGTTATTAATGTGGCATGGGTAGCGTATGCTCGGCCAGATGATGAACGACTTTAGCCAGAGGACCGAGTGTGTGTCATAGTCCCAACGCCCATATGGTGGACCGAGTAGCTATATGGGTGAGACTACGACCTCCAGACCCTATGGCCGAGGCACTGAACTGATTGCGGACCGCTCCTACCTTGCTTCACGGCTTGGAGTATGGTGGGATGACGCAGATAGAAGTAGGGCCCTTAGGGGGTATGACCTCTAGCTCGCCTGTGGGCCCAGTACGCCATAAGAGGCGGAAAGGCAACCGGCGGGGATCCTTCGAAAGGAGGGGAGATGCGGCGCGGGATTAGGGCTAGAGACCATCATACAACCGAGAAGAGCGCATTGCGCAGACAAGGCCGGAGAAAGCAATTGGCGCTGAAACCCACAAGAGGGGAGTATGGCATCAGAAGAAAGGAAGAAGCAGCAGCCGAACTTCCGATGAAGAGAGATCCTGGTGTGCAATCCAGCACATTGGTGGAAAACGGGAAAACTCCCGAGGGAGATGTAGGCAAGTCGCCAAGGTGCCCCTACTAGGTTGGAAGTAATGCCACAAGCGGTTCCCAGCCAAGTAGTGTCGTGTGTGGTAGAAGGAATTCCCGCAAAAAAAAAGGAGACGGAGGTGGAGGCACTTTAACTAAGGTGCTTGGAGGTACCTCTGAGATACTTCCAAGGTGCTTCCGAAATACTTCTGAAAAGCGGAAGGTACCTACAATAATTATAGAAAGTATTCAAACTGAAAGGTAATATTAGATTACCTTTCAATATTTTCTAAAATATTATTGGAGGTTCCTTTTGCTTTTTGGAGTTACCTTTTCAAGGTACCCTCCAGGTACATCTAAGAGGTACTACGTTTTTTGGAGGTAGGAGATGGAGATGGAGGTATTTGAAAAATTTCGGAGGTAGGAGACAGATGTAGAGGTACCTAACCCTCCCTCCTCCGCACATCCTGATTTTTTTCAGACTGGAAATTGAATGAAATATTAGAATAAGTTCATCGACAATCCACAAAAAATATTTCAAAATATTATTTCTTGAAAAGATGTTGGTAAAATATAAATGATCCACTATTGGAACATCATTAAAAAAAATGATCCATTATTGGACTTTTTTCTTTTTTTTCTCTCTCTCTCTCATTAAAAATGAGGTTTTGAGTTTTTAACAAATCTTTGTTCTAGATCGGAGTCAGTTTACTATAATTTAGTGCAAAACTGGTTTCATTATCTTTCTTTTTCTATTTTTAACAAATTCAATTGCGAAGTAACTTTCTTAGATGTGTCCACTACTGGTGCATTTACCTTAAAAAAGACTAACATGTTCGAAGCTGTGTGGTCATTGATGTGGAGCTGATTGCACGAATAGTATGGAGGTGGAAATGAGTGATGAAGAGGAAATAGATGATCCCGAACCGAGTTGAAACAAATATTTCAAAATATATCTGTAGTTTTTTTATTCTATAATGTACATCTGGAGAAGGATTTCTAAAGGAGGGAAGTGGAAGGGGAGAAGGAATCATCAGTGAAAATTATTTGTTCATCTTCATCACCTACATAAGTCGCTTGATAATAGACATGAACACATATGAATAAATTTTTCCAAAATTAATGTATTTTGGGCCCCTCATTTTTGGATATTTTGTGACTTTTTGGGAAAACTTTTTCATGTACCTTATAGAAAATTGAAGGGGTAATATTTTTCAATGTTGACAATTTTTGCCTAGGAAGCACCGTATAGAAGATATAAAGAAAGAACTGATTGTCGACAGAGAATTCTAAAAATTAGTATATTTTAACCTCCTTATTTTGAGCTTACTAATGACTTTTTGAGAAAACTGTTTCACTCTTTCTGTGGGGAATTGAACGGGAAACATTTTTTGGTATAACGTATTTTAATGTTGCACCCCTTTTTTTTTTTTTTTTTTTTTTTTTTTTTTTGAAGTTATTAGCAAAAAACAGTTGAAAAACTGTTTTTGAGGGGTTTTAATCCGCTCCTGGAGTTAGCTCACCTTCTAGAGGTGACAATTTTTAATACCTTGTTAAGGACACCATTCTGCACACATGATGCGAAATTCAACTCACTATCCTTTTTTTCCAGGTTCAATCCCTATTTCCCTGTACTATATCGAATGCTTGAGAAGGGTTGATGGAAATTTTTCAAAGACTGAAGTAAATCTCGAATACACAATTATACACATTTACCATTTGCTTTTTTCAAAATGTTTTTTGAGCAATGATAATGCTTACAAACTACGATTCTTTTAGAAAATTGATGAGGTACATGTGGTCGAAAGTTCAAGTCTGTAAGCAATTTTAAAAAGGGCTTAGTCTTTCAAAAATAGTAAATCGGCCTCCAACTCGGATTCTGAAATAAACTAAAAGAAGTTTATACTTATAGTCGTGAAATCGCATAGTAAAGTTTTTGTGACCATTGTTCTCTCGATACTGAAACAGTTACAAAATAATTGTATAGATTTTCTTTAAAAATGGATGTTTTGGCTTTCGTGTTACGAAATCTTTTGAAACGTTGGTAGAATGTAGATTCTAATAAATTGATTTTTGGTAAATTGTTTAACATTTTTTTGTGTACCTTTCTTCCCATTGAGATTGCCTTTTTTTAAATTTCAAAATGCCTTTTTAGTATGTTCTTGTGAATTGCAAATAATTAAAAAAGTTTATGTAATATTATATAAATTTTTTTCAAAATTGTTGGTTTGAGAGAAGATCCCTAAAGATGGGGAGAATTGATGTCTTCCCACTTTGAAAATAAGATCTTTCCTATTTCAGTAATTCTGAGAAAAAACTATGTAATTATTTACATGTGTATAAAATATATAGGCTCCATGCGAATGTATATATTTTTATTATTATTGACAATGTATAAATACGTATGAAAAAGGCAATATGAAATTTTCAAAAAACGCAATACGAAAAAATATTTAAAAAATTATCAAAAATTATAATAATTAGGATCTAAAATTTTGTAAAGTCAAATGTAATTTTTAAAGAAAAGTCCACCCTCTCAACTATATATGATTTGAAAAGGAGTAGAGTTGTAAAATGTCACCTCTTGATTTCATGGCCATAAGAACCCAGCTTCCATTACTATACTTGGGAAACTGAGTTGGGAGTCGATCGCTCATTGCTAATCGGCTATACTCTTTTTCTTGGTAATTTTTTTTTCTTTCTTTGACGGTTTGGCGAAGTTGTTTGGAATAGATTTTTCGTAACGTTGCTGGGCGTCGTTGGCAGCTCGTCGGTGACATGCGGTGCTAAATAAATTCCATGTTGCGAAGCCAACTTGTCTGCTTCGTGGCTGGAAAGTGCTTTCTTGTTGACGACAATTTTTCCCAATTTGATGTAAGCGCTGATGTTAATTCTTTTCAAATGCCGCCTCAGCGGTAACAAACGTTTTTGTTTATTGATGGTTTTTTTGGTTAAATCGTATTCTATTCTGAAGAGCGTTCTTCGGAAATTATGTTTTCTGTACATTATGGCCCTTTGAAGTTGCGCCGACGTGAATCGAACGACGAACGGTGGATTTGGGTAACGTCTGTCTTTTTGTAGCACGATGACGTCTTCGATCTCTTCATCGTCGAACGGTACCTTGCTCAGGCGAAGTACTTTGATAACGTTCCGCCTATCGATGGTCTTATTTCTGGTCGCGTGTAATCCGAACAGAACTATGTTTTGTCTTTTATCTTCGAATTCTTTGCGGCTTAAATATTCGTAACTCTGAAGGAAGAGAGAAAAAAAAACGAAAACAATGCGGATCGGCTATAGCAAGTAGTTGGCTGAGAATACTTGTAATTCGCTCCGAAATGTTTATTATAAATAAAGTGTATGAAGTTAAATTGGTAATGCTTACGGAAAAGTTGTCCGCCTTTGGCTCATCTGGGAAATCCACTTCATCGGCAGAATCGTCTAAATTGATGTTCGAAAGTTTCATTTCGGAGCTGGAATCGCATCGCCGCATATTTACAGTGAATAGCGCTAATAGTAGACATAACAGGTTAACGCAGTCCATGTTTAGCGAATCCTTCGACCACTATACAATATCGTTATTACTACTTACTTTTAGATTTTTATCAATTTTTATGAGATAAGCAAATGTATATCTGATCCGATTCACGGAATCTAATCATTTTATCGATTTGGTTGCGACTTGCGAACAAAATGATCAGTCGTTCTCTCGTCTTAACGGGTATGGTGACTTGTCAGTATCTTAGTATCTACGATCTACTATCTACCCACCTACTCATCAGTTTGTCACTTGACCCCCTATTCGAAGATCGAAAAACTAGAATATCCGAAATCGATGAATTTTTGGTGAAATTAATTTTTTTTTTCATTTTGTATATTTTCTCTCACCGCGGTTTTTTTTTAATAGACTTCACTGCAAATAGAGTGCGTATTTTTCTTCGTCGTTTCTGTACTGATCGATTCGTATGAAACTTGTCTTGCATTCATAAAAATATTCTGCCGCTTCAAATGAATTTTCTTACTATTTCAAGTGCATTTCTTTTCAAAAAGGCAAATTTTCTCTCTTTCTAAATTCGTATCTATTGTACAGCATTGTTTTTGACATCTATCAAGACAGTTTTCAGCTAGTATTGCTGCAAGCATGATTTCGCTGAAAGTATTTTGATATTTGTACGATAAACGATGTAATTACTTTTGGGAAATGAGATATAAAGAGAAGAATGTTTCATTGAGTAACCAAGAAATTTTGATTTCCTTTTTTTTTTGGTTTTGGCCACTTTTTAATAAATCTCTTTTTATTTTTAAGTATTTCTTTGACCATGTGTTGGATGAAACAAATTGTTTGTCCTCATTGTGCCTGTAGTGAGTAGTGTTTGTGCTTTTGTTACTAAGAATTGCATGTGTTTACGTTTTCCTGTAAATGTATACAGTTTCGTAAATTTTGAAATAGTAAATGAAATTTACTCGTTTATCACTAATTTGATTCAAAATTGACCCCCTAGTTTACATCTTGCTTAGTTGCAAACAGTAATCAAAAAAAAAAAAAAAAAAAAAATGAAAAAAATGAAAAAAATAAATTTACATCTCACGACACTGGCATAGATAGGCAGTTATAAAAAAATAAAAAAATAATATTAAAAATAAGTAAATGAAAAAAAAAAATGATTTTCATGCTAAGAATGTCTTGAATATCAAATCTAGTATTAAAGATTTAAATGATGCGTGAATTATTTTATGAAAAAATATTGACCTATTAATCTTCATGTAAACAGAAAATAATATTATTCTAAGATTTCATGTGGTGTGGGGGTGAGGAGGGCTCAACGTTCAAATGTTATAATGAAATTGAACATAATTATGTATATATATCCGGTGATGTACCTCTCTGAAAAATTCTCTAATAACCTTTTAAAACAAGTGAAAAAAGCAGAATTTAAAAATCAAAATTTCGATAATTTTAGCGATGAAAATTTTTAAATATAAGTAAAAATTTTGAATAATACCGAACGGTATAGTATCATAAATTTTATATAAAAATAACATAAATTAGATATTTTACTCGATTTTAATATTTATTAAATGATGAAAGGGTAGAATTGGGGTGTGTTTTGTCTATCGAGTAATGAAGGATTGAAATAAGCTTATGCCTCGTATTCGGCTTGTATAAATTATTCATTTATTCGTATTTTGAAGTTTTCCACATTAACTTGAAATGCTTCATGATTCTCCCTTTTCTGAATCGTGAAAAGTGTAGATTAAAATTGTTTTTGATGGTTGGATGTTACCTTCTATTTTTGAAGCATGGACAAAAAAATAATGACCGTTTGGAAATTAAATTTTTGTAATTTTTTAAACATGTAAAGAACTAGTACAGGGAAATAAGCTCATTTTTTGACCAAAGCTGGAAAAAAATGGTAGTGAGCTGAATTTCACATTATATGTGCAGAATGGTGTCCTTAACAAGGTATAAAAAGTTGTCAGCCCTAGGGGATGAGCTAACCCCAGGAGGGGGCTAAAACCCCGCCAAAAAACAGTTTTTCATCTGTTTTTTGCTAATATCTTCGAAAAAAAGGGTTCTACGTCAAAATAAGTTATATCAAAAAATGTTCCCCATTAAATTTCCTACAGAATGAGTGGAGCAGTTTTCTTAAAAAGTCATTAGTAAGCCCAAAATGGGGAGGTCAAAATATACCAATTTTTAGAATTCTCTTTCGAAAATCAATTCTTTGCTTATATCTTTTATACGGTGCGTCCTGCGCAGAAATTGTTAACATTGAAAATATTCTCCGTTCAATTTTCTGTAAGGTGCATGAAAAACTTTTCGCAAAAAGTCATAAAGGGCCCAAAATGGGGGCCCTAAAATATATTATTTTGGAAAAATTTATTCATATCCGTTCATATCTATTATCGAGTGACCTATGTAGGTGATAAAGATGAACAAATAATTTTTACTGATGATTCCCCCTCCCCTTCCTCCTCCCTTCTATTGAAATCCTTCTCCAGATTCACATTATAGAACAAAAAAAATTACAGATATATTTTGAAATATTTGTTATATAAAAAAAAAAAAAAAAAAAAAAAAACGATTTTTTGCTTCATAGTCTTTGATTTCACTAATTTTTTTTATGACTTAGTTTCGTCTCGTAGGTAAGAAAACAACAATCAGTTCATCCCGGACCTCTTAGGGACAAAGAGTCAAACTCTTTTATTTTTGACTTAGTTTAGTTTTTGGGCTCTTGTAGAAAACGAACAAATTCATTCAGAAATGTTTATGAAACCCATTTAAAGAAATCAAAAAAATGTCATCATATATAAAACCACTTGATATATTTTCAAAATCGAGACATGCTCTGTTGAGGTGTATGTTGCTCCCAAATTTTGAAAAAAGTTGGAAAAAAAAGGCAGTATGGGCATGTGGCAATTATAACGTTTTGTAGGTATTTGGGTACGCTGAATACGATTATAAACTTATTTTTTATGCCCGACTATTTTCAAACTTTTTAACTAACCCTGCCCTCCCCTTTTAATTATGAAAATTAGATGATAAAGAATTTGCTTTCTTTTGGTAATTTCATTTTATGTTGATTTGAGATTATGATTAATGACATTAAAATCAGATATCATGTGTACGAATTTTTCTGAGTCTTCTTTTTGAAAGGGGCGGGGATGCAAGTATCCCCAAATTTTCTGAATAACTTCTATACGTATCTAAGAGCGCTAATTTTTACTCGTATTATAAGCCTATTTTTCGTCTCCTTTACTCACGCTTGAATGACCAAAATCACTGCCAAATAAGGTGGACTATATGAATTACCTACTTTAAAATTGTTTAAATTCTTTGCTACGCTATACGTGTTTTGATCTGATGGTCTACTGTGTATAGCTGGGATGAGTAATTTTTTTTTTTCAATTCATGTGCATAAAGTTGATTAGTTGTATGTTTGCGGATGTTGTGTAAAAATTTAAATAACTATCCTAGTGATGTAGATGTAGCGCGAATGACGACAATTTGCGCAACGTTTATATCTATTATTTATGTTTCATCTCATTTGTATGATAGTCGAACTTTTAACTTGACGATACCTGACGAGTTCATGTTTTACAAATTCGAGGTTGCCTGTGAAATAGGAAATTATCTTTAATGTCGTTACAGCAACTAGTGTGCAGTAGATCCATTACCTATACAATTATACAGGGTTATACGGTTAAACACGTACTTTATGCCTGTATTTTTGCCTCTTGATTCTGGTAAAAAGCTTAAACGTGTCCTACATCATAATTACTCGTGTACGTTTCATGTACAACCGTACAAGTACCTTTTTTTTTTTTTACTCGTGCCTATCTAGTACCTACGTTAGCTCTATTTGTATTCGAAATGAATATGTGCAAGAACAAATTGGTGTACTAGTATTTTTGAAAATAAACGACAATATGTGATTCGACATTATCCATGTGACCCAAAAATGCTGCCTAATAATGATAATAACCTAGTACATGGCAGTCACTTCACCTAATGCTTGCATGAGTCACTTCACCTTGATATTGTACTGAAAGTGAAATACTATATAGATATCTACTTAAAAGTGGAAACGAAAAGGCGTACGTAAAATGAGCGTAATAATTTTTGATCGATGACGATGACGTGTTTCGGTCGCATCGAGTGCCGGTATTTACTTTTACTTATACGCTGTTCTGTATGATTTTCTTTTTATCGAGTGCACGCTCGAAACTTGGACTTGTGGAGTGTTGCATAGAACATTCTAAGCTAATTACGAATACCTATTCTTCTTGGAACGATTAATGGCGACGATATTACGGACTCTCGGCTATGTAGAGTGCGGCGGATTGCGTATTATGGATTGCGAACGTACAAACATTACTTTTATATGGGTATGGGCTATACTCGGACTCGTAGATGTGATCTCATCGTCTTGGTCGTCGATGAACGCGCGTTTCTCGTGACTGGTTTTCATTGTTTCCGGTTACTTCCTAATTGATAGAGTAGTTAAGATAAAACGTTCGTATCAATTAAGACGTGCAAACGTGTTTCGAAAAATTTGCCGCTATCATAAATACGTTGGTGTACGTACAGCTGTGAAGAAATGACTGTAGAGGCGAATTTATTTGGTTTCAGTTTCATCGTGGAAATTTGGTCATTACTCTTACGCGGTAGTCTTTTTTTATAATAATATATACGAGTCATTCGGTGATCTTGCGTGACGTGACGTCTTATTTTCATCTGTACATGTTTGTCGTGCCAATTCAATATCAATCTCTTCGTAGTTACTGCACCTCTAAATGTATGTATTGGATTATCCTGTGAACAAAATAGAAAATAAAGGTAGTTTGACAGTGTGTGTATTTTTATAAAGGAAAATATCGACGGTTCGGTGCTGTTTTCGTAATGCTTTCAAATTTCCACTGTAAATACGTAGTATTTCAGCTTTCGATTCAAAGTAGAATAAATGCATTAAGTATGCACAGTTCGCTACACTAACGTTTTCAATTTCATAAAAACTCACTTCCACCTATTTACTGTTAGTCTTTTACGAATGAACTTTGTTATTTTTTAGTCTGAATCAATATACGTATTGTATATGATTATATTCTTTTTTTTTTTTTTTTCAGTCGACCAGTACAGAAGAAATGGTGTTGGATCAGCCACTGGAAAGTATTGGGGTAATTATTATTGAACAATATCTATATTATAAAGGAACAGCGTCGTTTTTTGTGGTCGCATCACGCGTCTTCTAGCGAAACGATTGCGATGAAAATTTTACAGTACATTTGTACTTGCACGTAGATGGTTCCTGTGAAGTTTCGCTTCGAAAGCTCTTTTAGTTGGCCTGCAATTCAACTTCAAAGTTTGACTTTATGGTGGGTTAATGGTAGGTTTCATTTCTCCACCACGCCTGATATAAATAAAAATTGCTAAGCATGAATTTCTCCACCATGCGTACCGAAGGCGAATAAATCAAAACAAAAATAAAATTTCCTTCTTATTTCTTTCTTTCCTCATTAAATATTCTTCAAAAAGGTTCAAATCTACTTTTACTTTATTTTTTAAATTATTCGACATGTTATTAATAATACATATACATTTCTTTGGAGTTGAAGGATATAATATCAATACATCTTCTTAATAACATTCTATTATACCGAGTTGCTATTACCCCTCCTATATTATTTTATATTAATATTTTTTATTTTTTTATAATTTTGTTGTACAAAATCGAACAGTTGTTTGATTATCCCATCTGTTTAGGTTGACAATTTTCCATTGCGGTGTCATGTGATTAAAATGAGCTCAAGTAACCAACTTATTTTCTGTTATGATTTTAGCTTCTTACGTGCATTTGGAGAGGAGTTAATGCAAAAAACTGCTTTCTGAGAAAGTTTTAGCCTTTCAGGTCTTCAGATTTTTTCCCTCATGCTCAACGTCAGCGGGTATTCATGACATTCACTGAAAACTTGGTGAGAGATTTTTCTTAAAAATGCGAAAAAACAACTTTTTTGTTTCTTCTATACTTCTTCAAAATATCGGACCACTGAAAATTCAAAGGGGGACTGGAAAAGAAGAAATAGATCGAATTCTTCGTTTTTGATCTCATATGGAAAAGTGTATCATAGACACCAACATATCAAAATTTCAGATTACCAAGAGTATTTGTAGTTGAGTAAGAGCGAGAAATAGCTTTTTCAGGCAATTTCGAGTCATAAAATTTCTTAAATCTTTTATATCTCCTTACCAAATCGAAGTAGAAAAGTTAAAATTTGTATAGGATTAGTTGATGAACAGCATATAACCCCTTCAATTTGGGTCGAAATTGATCCAAAATGGGGAACTGTAAAAATATGAGCATAAATAATTTGAGGAGTCTCAAATTAGTAAAAATGTAATTACATAATATAAACTCATATAATTATGAGTGAGAAGAAGTGTACAATTTTTCCAATTCACCTGCATACATGAGTTTGGAGGAGGAAGGAGGGGGTTATCAAGCTAAAATTGTAGCTAAAAATGTAGTGGTGATTCATGAAAAGCCGAACATTTTTTATGGCTTCATATGATAAAATGACCATAAGTGACTAACCTATTCTGTTTTTTCCTTCTCAAGTGAATTTCACAGACATATTGAGACCTACGAATATAGGATATTTTATATTAACATTGTCTGGATTATACGTAACACTTTCAAAGGTTTTGAAATATTCATTTGTGAAAAATTGTTTCGGTCCCTGTTCGGCGGTACCATTATATTTTAATTCAATTATAATTCCTATACCTAAAGCCGGATTCATCATGAGGAGATCTGATTTCGGAAGGGAAATTACTATAGGAAATTTCATGAATCTTCCATATCTATTTCTTTTACCTTAGTTAGACTTATATTGATTACTTTTTGTTTGACTCTATTTCTTTCATTTTTATAAATATTTTTGATGTGAATTGAGTCATGCTACTTCATGGTTTACCTATCTATATATCTTCCTTTTTTTGTTTTTGTTAAAAAAAAGAAAAAAAACAAAACAAAAGTCAATAATTATATTCAATTTTTCATAGGATAGTATTTACTTTCTTTTTTTAAATAAAATTTGTTTTGTATTAACATCACGTCAATGATTGTATTTAAAACCGCCCTTGCGCGGGTGGCTGCATCTTGTTGCTTATATAGTACTTCATTATTGTAAATTAAATCGAAAAACGAAAAGGGATGGTATCTCTCAAGCATCGGCACTTTCATCGAATGAAATAAAAATTATTCACAGTACTACATGACGAGAGGGAAACTTTTCGAAATTCATTAATTAATGCTAGCGCAGATTTGCTGGTATGATGTAATATGAGTTTAGTTGATAGTTACGAAGATTTAAAAAGTATGCTCTTGTAGCTTTGTAGTTCCAAAAGAGGCGAGGAAAACCATTTTCGAAATAAACTTTTAAAAAACAAAGGTACTTATAATGTAGAATAGTTGAAGAAACAACATACTTGGGACGAAAAGAAATACACCACTAGCGTGGAACAAATTTTGGTCTCTGTGAAGAATTTTTTTAAGGAACGGTTAGTGATAGGCAGCCTACATAGTACGTACCTGTCATGACCTACAGAGCGCTAGTTTGGGTATTAAGTAAACAAGTTGAAAAGAAAATTGAAGTAGCCCAAAATGCAATAAAAAGAACTATCTTGAATTTCAGGCTAAAAAACAAAATCAAACTACTTACGAATTCCGATATTTTTAAGATTGCAATAACCAAAGCGTGGAAATAAGCCTGGAAATTATAAATATATTTTTAACTAATCAAATTATTATATATACACCAATTTTTAATATAAAACAAGACAAAACAATAGAATTCTTAATAGAAACTTCTACATGAATCTTCATTAATCAAAAATGAAAAAAAAAAAGGCTATCTTTGAAAAAAATAATATATATATAAAAATTATTAATCAATTATTTAATTTATTTAAATAAATTAACATATAAAAAAATCTTGACTTTAAATTTGACAAGAATGAAAAAGAACAAATTTGTCAAACATTTTGGCAGCTCTATGGAAAAATAAAAAATGAAATTAAAGAAAAAAAATGGAGAGATAGGTTTAAACAAATACATATTAACGCATATAATCCATTATGTAGAAATTCCCAAGACAGGGCTGCTAGATTGGAAGAGACTCATGTTTTATGTCAAGGGCTACTCTGTATTGTAATATGCTGTAGATATATTGATAAATTGTAAATATAGGCTTTTAAAATAAATAAATAAATAAAAAATGAAAATAAATATCGATTGAAATCTAAGATTCATTACATGTGTCGTCATTTCTGTTCAACCGAGAGGTCGAGATCGAAATAAACATCGATATTCGATATAAGAACGACTACAGAGTGCGCGGAAAAGAAATTATATTTTTATTAAAAAGAACATAACTAATGAACTATTGAAGTAATTAGAAACGTTAAAATATGACAAGCGCAAACGTTATTTCGAATTGAATTTGGATGCATCTCTTCGGTCTCCTAAAATCAAAATTTAGAAGCCAACGTTAATTTAAATCAATTAATTAGCGCCGACTTAAACAATGGTTGAGCTAGCTATAACTCTGGCATGGAGAGAGAGAGAGAGAGAGAGAGATATACGTACCTTTAGTTCCTATGCCAAATATCTATACTTAAATAACCGAATAATATGCAGTATTATCATTACAAAGTATGTACAATAAATTACTAACCATAGTTACATTCTGTTCGTTGCTCATCATAAGACCTCAATTGTTTTTTACTTAAAACACCCAAAATAGCAAGATTATTATTTCAAAAATAATATCAAAATGTCTGACTTCTCAGTTGCCACAGTGTGGACAAAAGGCTATATCCAAATGATTAGAGCTGGATTTTTTTCCGTACGTTTGCAATGATGAAGGTAATAATACGTTTTCGTTTGCAGAAGCTGAAAGTTCCCAGTATGAAAGTTCGAACGGTGGAAAAAATAATAAATAAATAAAACCCAACCAAACCCGAATTATCTATTGATTCATAATTTTCGAAAAAATATGAAAAAACATGTTCTCAATTTTAGATGTAAGAAATGTTTACCATTTGTGACCTCTCAAGCGCAAAGGGGCCACAAGTCGGAAAACAACTTTTCGAGTTGTGGACAAAAATGTGAATTTTGGACGAAAAATTGAAAAATCCTTTTTTAGCGCATTCTGCTGGTTTGACATGTCTACTATACGATGACGAAGTCAAAGATCGAAATTCGATCGGAAAGTGGTGAAAATATTGCATTTTGATGATTTTTTCTCGCTATTTTTGTAATATTTTTAGTCCTTACATAATTTTTATGTTTGTAATTTTGAAGAAAATTTCTCAATTATAATTAAAGGTGTTTATTTCGACTTAATTGTAATCATTTTTGATATTTTTGCCGAATAAAAGAAAATTAAAACATAAAAACATAGCGATTTTTGTTCTTTTACCTTTAACCTCGTTTTTCTTAAAACTTACTTTTTGAGTACTCAAAATTTAAAGGCTTATAAAATCATGAATTTTAGAGGTAGCTGGCTCGTTCTGGTCTCATTCGAACGAGCATGGTCTCCATTTCTCAAAAACGTGAAGAACTCGATTTCAGAAATCCCGACTTGTGGTACTTTTGCGCTTGAGAGGTCACATTTGAAGTTTTTCAGATAAATTTTTTCAAAATTTTTATTTTTTTTAAGAAAGAATTTATAATGAGTACAAAAATTATTTTTTAACCGGGGCTGATTCTAGTTCCTCCTGCTAAATTTTAGATTTAAAAAATTTTCGTTGATTTGTGATTTAGGGAGAAATTGGAAAGAGTTGCGATGGTTATTTTTACACCTAAACTAACTTTGATTGTCTTTGGTTCTGGAGATATAGAAGATTCGGGTAATTTAAAAATTAGAAACGCCCTGGAAAATCTTTTTTTGGCTTTGACTTTCCTACAAATTCGTTTAGGAAGCGAAATTTGAATATGTTGATGTTCTCATTTCACTCCATCATATAACATCAAGGTCGACAGTTTTAAGTTTCTGGGTCCTCTTCACTTTTCCTCGAAATTTAAATGAATCGTAATTTTGAGTTGAATCATAAACATATATCAGTAAATTTTGCTATGCTATGCATAATACGTGTTTGCGTGTTGCATACGTATCTTAATGAATATTATCTAGGCAACTACAAATTACAAATGCGGTCTGGAAGGTGAAAATATGAAAGATCTTTCCTTCCTAAATTTGGTAGGCTGTATTAGTTTTTCTTTCATTGTTCATAGCTTTATGAAAAATTCTTCGATAAATTCACTCGAATGGTGAAAAAGTGGTGAACTTCCCTGATATCTGTATACTCGTTGACGATGTATAAACGGTGATAGCGGTTAACATTGATTTGAAAAAAGTTAAATGAATATAGTTTGGTGTGATTTTCGGAAATCCTTCAAGCTTATCGTTACGTCAAGTGAACGCTGTTGCCATGGTGTTGCTATTAGTGCCGGCTATAAACGATTGAATTAATCTGTAGCAATTATGTTGAGGCTTTGTGGCGTGGCGCGGCCTAGGTTGCGGTTTATGGTACTCGAAAAGCGATTCGGTTTGACGTTTATTGAATTATTATCGATTCGAGTCGGAGGATCTCGTTATGATATTTACGAAAGGTTTCGCGGTGCTTTGAAAACGTTGCGCGTTCGCCTTAGCCCTTAACCGAGTCCAATGTCTCCTCGTACGGTTTTCCGTCGGCGTCATAATACGTTTCCGCCTACGCGTTCGAAAGCGTACGTGTGCGCCCACCCTGAAAGCTCGTAGTTGACGTCGCGCCGCACCGCACCACGCTGTACGGTAGCAGTATTGGATATCGGTACGGCGCGGCGAGAACTTTTGTTATATGTATAGCTCATCAACACCTACGCTATCCGACACCGACACCGACACCTACCACGAGTATTCGAACCGGCAACGGCAGCCATATCCCTGTTGTCGTTGGTCGTTACTACATACGCTGGCGATGGTGATCGTCGCATCTTGTTCATTACGAGGGTGATACGTAAATTTTATCGCGAGAGATGATCGTTTCGCGAATGTACTCGTGCTCGCGATAACAGCGCAGCGCATCCGTATTTCTATGCTATCAAATTTTGGATCGCGCCACCAGCGGTGTTGATGTTATTCGTATGATTTCTTCCGCGTATCCATATGTTCTTGCTACTGGGACTGAAGGTGTGCGCCAGGGTAAGTGATATCGTTATTTTCCGCCTAAATTACAGCTCGTCGAAGTTTAAAATCGAACGTGAAGGTCGAAACGTGCTCGATAGTCATCATGGTCGGAAATTTTCACACTTTATACCGATTAAATTACCAGTATTATTCTAGCTCGTCGGCAAAATTCTGCTATCGGCTACACCGGTCGTTTCTTATTTAGCTGGCGACATCGTTGCGAAGATTTTACTATAGTACGTCTAATCACCTATAGGAGTTGAATTTGATCGAAGCTTTTCCCACAGCTGTTTTAATGAAAAGCGCGCATGATATTAAACTTTCATACTTGTCTGAGATGATTGTATGGTGGTACGACACAGCATCACGCTTCGCTTAAAGCCGCTTAAACGTGTGTGATTGTGTATCACCGTATCAGCTTTCCGTTCTCGTTAGCTTTTCAGTGAATGCCTGATTAACGAGATTTGGTTCACGTTTCAATTCGACATAGCGTATCACTCGTACTTCTGGAAAAGCGAACATTATTATGGCATATTTAATTTGAATACGAAATTTCAAATATTCGTGCTGGACAGTTTGTATATTATATCGTAAAAGTGAGGTTTATTTTCTTTGGATAAATCATTACGTATAAATTTATAATCATAAAAATACTTTATCGAACAGCACGTGCATTCAGTTCATTAGACAACACCAAGTGCGAAAATCTCAGCTTAATACCCAAAGGAATAGGCTGGATGTGATGTTTCATATGTGAAAATCAGCGCAGCCTTATGACGTGTTATAAAAATTGCGTAAAAAGAAGAATTTTCACTCTGAGTATCAACTATTCAGTTGGACGCATGGTGTAATCTATCACTTTTGGTGTGCGCTTCAGATTTTCCCTCACTTTTTAGGTGTTTTCATTTAAAAACTAAATAGGCTATCTAATTTGGAAAGGAGGAGTTGGAGAGGGTGTGGGGAGTTCTCAAATATTTGCGTTTCAGCAATCGTGAACATCATCCCAAGATGAACTTTTTTAGTTGAAAATATTTTGTTTAATTAGGTGGTGATTTCTTTCTCCAGATAAGCTATGCGAATGCTCAAAGATCGATAGTAAATATTAAGTTTAGATGGAGTGAATTTATTTGAAACAAAGCTTATCACGTATATGATTCGGCTAAAAAAGTCTTACAATTAGTCGTAAGTCTGTATTATGTATAATGATCTCGTTTGCGAATGAGCCGAACGCAGACGGTGTTATCACGAACGTCCGAATCACTATGAGAACAGTGGAATCTGATAGACCTGAACGTCCGCAATTTATATACTCAAAAGTCCGCAATTTATAGGCCTGAACGTCCGATGATGGAAACAATAGCAGGTAGATGGCAGGTCTAATATCCAAAGGAAAACGAAGCAACGTTGCCATTAAAAACTTAGCTCTGCACTAAAGCTGAAATAGGCTAAAATTCAGGAATTGGAAAATGAAAGAAACATTTTTTCATAGTTGCGGGAGGAAAGCGCTACTTTACCTCCCGCTCGCTAATCGCTCGGGTCTCAAACGAGCGCTTTTCTCCCGCATTTAGGAAAAATTTCGTTCACTACTCGGAAGAAAAATTGATTCTAAACTCGTGTGACCTATCACCTTCGCTTTGCTCGGGTGACAAACCTCACACTCATCAAGAATCGCTTTTACCTCCCTAGTTGTGAAATATACTATTTTGGACTATCCTTTCTGTCATCAGAAGAAATTGCAGATTTGCTTTATGAATTGATAGAAATTGTTCCAGGATGAATATCAGCATAATTTTGCAGATTATGTGCTCACTAATTTTATTATACCATGCGTCCAAGTGATTCGGGTACAATCAGCGAGAGCGTCTCTTGTAAAATCATTTAAAATCGATTTTTTCAAAAAATGCAAAGAAATTGTAATGCAGTTAAAATGAATTTATCAGCCTTAAAATTCATTAAAGTAATTATAAAATAATTTCTGATTTAGAAATTGTTGTTTAACTCTTACTATGTTATCAACAAACTGAGATCTTTGCACTCATTGTACCCGAATCACTTGGACGCACGGTATACCTTCAACCACTTTTCGTGATTTATTAAGTATAAGTACTATACAGGTGTCTATTCGATTCGGGTACCCTTAAGTGCAAAATTCCCTAAAATGGCTATTCAGTTAATTCGAATAACTTTAAATACGCGCTCGGTTGCCTAGTTAATAGCGTGAAAAATCTCAAAATTCTTAGCTTTGAATTATTACATTTCACGAATCTCATATAGTGTACCCATTTATGTAATAATTATAATTAACAAAATTATGTTAGGGATTTTAGCGCTGTAGGGTACCCGAATCGAATAGACACCCGGTATATAATTATAATTATGGGTATATTTTTGACTTCGATATCTGAATAAGTATAACAATTATTAAGAATGTTTTGAGATTAATTCGTCTTCATATTATTGCGAATTGCTGTTCGATTTGGCAACATCGCACTCCACCTAAACATTTTACCCTCGTCAAACAAATTCTATTGTTTTCCTCTGCGGACGTTCGGGTACATAAATTGCGGACGTAGAGACCTCTAAACCTCGGACGTTCAGTCAAACCCAGAGTTGCCAACTCGGGGAAAATTTCCCTGAATTCAGGGATTTTTTACTCTGTTGAAAAAAGGCTGGGATTTTTCGGGAATTTTGATGAATTCGGGGATTTTTTATCATTTTCTGGGATTTTTCGAATAAAATGTCCAAATCTCTTCATTTTCAACTCTACTTAATGTAATTATAATTAATTTATTATCCATATAATATTAGACTGATAAAGATGTGATAATTTTTTCGGTTTCGTTGTTTCTATATTTTATGATCTGTGACTGTTTTATTGCAACAAACTGCGAACTACAAAGCCAATTTTGAAAAATGAAACATGAATTGAAAAACAAAACAGAAAACTGGAGGGAAAGCAAACTGCAAAGCCACACAAGTAGTTAAGTTTGTTGAATTGAATTTTAGATAATCTCTTGATTTTATCTTTATAATTAATTTATTATTTTTTTATAATTTATGTTAATCTAATATAAAGTATAAAATAATTCCCCTAATTGCAGTAAGGTATAATCTAAAATAAATAAAATTTTTCAATTATAATTTCAATTTTAATGAATATATACTTCGCAAAC
The DNA here is from genome assembly GCA_009761765.1 of Phenacoccus solenopsis. Taxonomy (NCBI): domain Eukaryota; kingdom Metazoa; phylum Arthropoda; class Insecta; order Hemiptera; family Pseudococcidae; genus Phenacoccus; species Phenacoccus solenopsis. Next base: position 42,455,915 of record CM019755.1, read on the forward strand.
AAAAAAAAAAAAAAAAAAAAAAAAGGTCGTTCATATTTTAAAAACACGATCTGGAATTTTTTCCCGTACCTGGGATTTTTTTTCGCTAAATTCGGGGATTTTTTTCCATTTGGGTTGGCAACACTGGTCAAACCTCGTAACTTTTGAACGACGTACGATCAAAATTTTTACAAAGATGAGAAAAATCTATTAGGTACTTTCTTTAACTGCCGTCCGAAGCACTACTCATGTTTGAAGATGTGTAATTTGTAGGGCTGAGTGTTAAATGTATAATCTATTATATGCGCATTTACAAATTGTAAAATATATATATTTATGCATTTTTGGAAAAATTCATTTTTAGAATGAAATAATTTAAGAAACAAAAAAATAACTTTCTCCAAGTGTTTAGTTTATAAAAATGATGTAAAAATGACTTGGATGGGAAATTTTAACGCTAATATAATTTTAATTAATCGATTTTTTGTTTTGCATTTTATTTTACCTTTTATTTCAATATTTATAATACTATAATAATTCGTAATAATATTTTACATTCATTAAGAATTGAAAAATTCTCAATAATGTCAAATATGCAGAAAATGTGGGTTTAATATGCGCCAATGTGCAATACATGCATTTTTCATGAAATAATCATGTCTAAATACGCTTTTATAAATTTGGTTTGCGAATTCAAAGTAATTAAAAATCTATGATTTTTTTGTGAGGCTGGTCGATTCGATGAAACGAAAAAATAAACTGTATAAATGCATGAAAATTCTAGCCCTGATAATCCGTTTCACTATCATTTTATTCAAATAATGCTAAAATTTCACTAACCTCTCATTCGGTAAATTTTAAACGTGACTACTTTCAGATGTGAAAGAATTATTTTAACCATATTGCGAAAACTTTCGTCGTTGACGTTGCACCATTTTGTAGTAGGCTCTCCCACGTATATTCATTATTTACTCATGTTTCATTAGCGCTGATTGTTTTTCTCATTGTCAGCATGATGATAATTTTTGAATTTCCACGAAGCTAGATAATTCAAACGAAAACTTGTCTGCAGAGTTCTGTTTTAGTATGATGCGAAGCACCTGATGAGTGGTGACCGCTTTCGTATTTATAATTGTGGGCTGTGAAATTATTTTTGGAAACCATAATGGCCGATACTAGTAAGGTTTCATGAAACTAATGAAAAAAAAAAATATTTATAAAACGAAAAACTTTCAGCGAAGGAAAGTCCCGAAATGGAACTACAACAACAACCAAAGAAAAAAAAAGGAAATGAAACTTATTTAAAAATACTTTACTCCTACGCGTAGTTTTTGAAGGATATATCTCGTAGGGTTTTTTTTGGTGCGTTGTTGAGTTCAACACAGTTTAACTGAATGTGTGTATGGGAAAAGGGATGCGACTTTACGAATATATACCTCCTGTATCTGCTCGCTCTATCGGTGAATTTGACTTATTTACATTTATAAAATATAATTGCTTCGTTGCTTCTGTTTTAACTGTAAAAAAGTTTCAAGTCGAGCTGCGTGTAATTTTAAATAACATCATTTTTATTCGGATATTATACTGCGCGAATGGAAGTGATTCGAAGCGAAGTAGCCTAAACGGATTAAAAATTTTCGATGTCGGAATCTCGTCCCTTTTTAATGAATTTGTTATTTTGAATTTTCTTTTTTTGTTAAGCGATAATGGAAACGCGAAAGGAAGCTAAAAATCAATTGTGAACTCGAATTCAATCGAGACGAGAGCGAACAGCGAATGTTCAAGTGTTTAAAACGTGATTAATTTTATCGCGATTCGCAAACGTTGTGTCCTATTAAAACGCTGAATCGTAGCGGGTTTCACAAGGGTGGATAGGATACGTCGGCGTTGCCGTTGCCGTATTTTAGTTGTGGTTTGGCGATAAAGTTGGCAATTTAAGCGTTGGAAATTAATTTCACCGAGCGTTTTATATTTAGTCACGCATACGGCAGTGTTTATGTGTTTTATTTCGAACGATCCCTTCTTTTGTTTGTCGTCTACAATAGTCCATAATCCAGGTATAGACCCCTTGTCTTTCGACATTTTTCCGCTACTAAAAAACCGAGCTAGGAAAATGAACATATAAAATATAAAATGTATCAGTTCAAATTAGTGGATTTTGCTTAGAAGTGAAGTGAAGTCCACGAAAACGCATTCTAAATTTTTAACTGGCATATGAACATTAATTTGATGGAATAGATTTTAAAACGGTTTTTTTCGGGATCGGATCGAAACCATTATTTTGCAGCGATTATTTCTTGGAAACATTAAATTCTCATCAGTTTTATCGAATATAGATTCAAAATTTGTATTCATCTATAATTTTGATAAGATTGGGAAAAAATTCAACTCAAAAATGTTCTGTACTGGAAAGTCAACACTCTCAAATTTTTTGTTTTTGATCTCATATGAAAGAGTGAGTCACGGACACCAACATATTTAAATTTCAGCTTCCTAAGTGCATTTTGAGGAGAGTTAAAGCAAAAACCTGTTTTTGAGGAAATTTCGTTTTGTGTTTCACTCGCCTTGCGCAGGCGGGTATGGATAAAATTCGCTCAAAATTCGGTGAGGAACTCTTCTTTAAAATACGCAAAAATAGTTTTTTTGTTTTTTCGATAAATTTCAAAATGGCGGATCACTCAAATTTTGAGGGGGGCTGGAGAAGAGGCAAATAGCTCAAATTTTTCGTTTTTGATTTCATATGAAAGAGTGAGTCACGGATACTAACATATCCAAATTTCAGCTTCTTAAGTGCATATTGAGAGGAGTTAGATCAAAAAACGGCTTTTTGAGGAAGTTTTGAGTCATGAAATTTCTTGAATCTTCCATATCTCCCCACCAAATCAAGTTAAAGAGGTCAAATTTTGTGTGTGAGGTTAGTTGGTGACCACAATATGACTCCTTGAATTTGGATCAAAATGGATTCAAAATGGCGGATTATCAAAATTTTGAGTAAAGCTTGAGGAGCCTCAAGTTGGTAAAAATGTAATTAATATGAATTCATATGGTTATTGGGGATAAGTTGTATACTATATCCCGAATTCACTTCCATACATGATGTTGGAGGGGGAAGGCGGGGTTATCAACCTAAAATAGTGGTGGGGTACAGGAGGGTCGAAAATTTTTTATTGCTGTGTCATATGATAAAATGAGCCCAAGTGACAAACGTATTTTGATTTTAGCTTCCTCAGTGATTTTGGAGGGAAGTTAGAGCAAAAAACGGCTTTTGGAGGGGAAATTGCTGCAGGAAATTTCATGAATCTTCCATATCTCATCACCAAATCGGCCTAGAATGGTCAAACTTTGTGTGTAGGATTACTTTGTGACCAGAATATAACCTCTTAAATTTGAGTCAAAATGGATCCAAAATGGCGGATTATTAAGATTTGAAGATAATTTGAGGACCCTCAAACAGTTATAATTTGAGAAATATGTGTTCACATAATTATTTCATGGCAAGAAATACTACATTTGTGCCAAATTGAACTTCTTAAGTGTTTTTGGAAAGGATAGGGTAGGGGTTTTCAGACTTGGTATTGGGTGTGGCCTGTAGTCATGAACGATTAAACATGGTTATTAGTAAATCAAAACAAGCTCCAATTAAAAACTCAGCTCCAGTAATGCGGCATGTCTGCTTACGTTTTTTTTTTTTTTTTTTCATAATTTCCGCATTTAACGCTTTCCCGCTTATAACGCGCTTTTTTCCCGGTCCCTCGAAAGCGTTATAACAAAGTTTTACTGTAATTGGTACGATGAGAGATTTTCCTTCAAAATTACTAGTTCCAACATGTCCCTAAAAATATAGTTTTGAGGTCCCCTGTAGACTAACAAAATACATCGTGAAAGTTTCATTCAACGTCGAAGATCTCGAAAAGAGGTAATCGTTTCCTTCAAACAGTAAAGTGGTAAAGTGCATCCTTTGAAGTTACTTCGCGAGGTGGGATGGATATAATTGAAATTTTAACGTACGCTATTCATAGAGCAATTGAGGGAACTTAAGGTTTAGTGTAACTGTTTCGATGATGAGGGTTGTTGCTATTACATCAGTTTATGTTCGAGTGGTGGACTCTTGTTTGATACCATTTCTCGTATTGTGCCTCGAATTAGGAGTAGTTTTCACGTTTCAAAACATTGATAAGATTTATTATACGGTGGCGTATTGTGAACAATTTAAATTTAGGGTTCTTAAAATGAAAGCTTAAATTAAGGCTTATCCTTTTTTCTTTAAATTTAACGCGCTTATGTTTCGTATGGACTGGTTGATACTGGCTTGCCTCATTATCGAAGTGAGACTTTGTCGAATGGGAATGGCTGGTGGCATCATCCACTTGGTGACGCTGTAAATTTTATCCAAGCCTACCTTAGCGTCCCATCGTTTTCGATTGATCCTATTCAGCGAATGTTGTCGCGAAATTGAGGTACCTTTGGTGGGCGACGAGAGCTGAGCTTTATCGTTCGTACGAGTTCTTCTATTCTTTAAACTTTCCTCCATTGTGGACTCGTTCGATACGACTATAAAATTGTTCATACTTTCGGTGGTATCCGGTTTGATGGTGCAGAGTTTCGTAGGTTTACTTTTGGATTTGTAGACCACCGGAGCAGTTTCATCGGTTTCAGCGATGCGATGTGGTGGCGAGAGATGGTGTTTGTTTTGAAATTCGTTGCGTATCTGGGCCCGGCGATGTTTCATGAATTCTCTGAGTTGTTCAATTTCTTGGCTGCTACCGTGCCAGAAAGTCGGCTTATTCGCTTTGTTGCAGACTGCGCTTTCGGTGTTCTTACGTAATTCGGAAGTTTTCGTTTGCTTGACCTCGATTAGGGGTTTCTTGGCGAGATTGAATCGAGCTCCGCGTTTTCGCAGGTATCCGGTGCTGATTTTCATTCTGCTTTTAGGTAGTGTTGCATGCTTGAAAGACGGCGGTGTCGAAGATCCAGGTACAGATGATATGGGTGAGCGTTTTCTAAGTTTGGACTTTGCGTTAGCTTGAAATTTCGACGCTGGTGCGAGTGTAACGGGCGAACGTTTTTGAAACGGTTTAACGTCGACTTTGGGTTTCGCTTTTTGCGCCTTGATCGCATCTTTGCCATTCTTCTTGGCCGTCGGTATGTTTCGCGTGCTTGCTTCTCGGCGGTGTTTGAAATATCTTTCGTATAAATCGTAGTCTTTGACCAAATCTGCTGGTAGCTGGTCCCAATTGCCGCGGTACGCTTTTACGCGATATTTGCCGCACTCGGCGAACCAGTTTTCGTGACGTAGCGTACTGGTGGCAGTTTGCTTGATGGGCAGACGAGGCGGTTTCTTCCATTCTTCGTTAGTATTTCTGGCTTTCGGCCGTCTGAGGTAGTAAATTTTGCCCGATGGTTCGATTGGTTGCATTAGCTTCTGTGTCGACGATGACGGCGCCTTTTTGGAATCCTTTTTATATGGTTTCTTCACGCCGCCACTGCTTTCGGTGGTGGCGATTTTGGAATTCCTTTTGGATGGTTTTTGTTGGCCACCTCCGTTACTTCGTGAAGTATCGGTTTTAAGAATAGAGTTATCGACTCGTTTCACCGCTGGCGCTCGCGCTGTAGTTGTAGTACCTTCGTGTTTCTCGTTGCGCATCTCGCCATTAACGCCGTGAATCTTGGAGTCTTTTTGCCTTCGTTTTTGCAGCTCTTTAGGTGGCTTAGGAGTGATTGCCGGTTGCACGTGGTATAGAGCTCCTTGAGGTTCAGGTGTATAACATTGTTCGAGTGGGTCGTCTATGATCAGGCAATCTTCTGTGTCCGCTTGCTCGTCGCAGTCATGGTGAGGACGTTGGCACGTGCCAAGCCCAGTGTCGTAGTTCGGGTCATATGCGTGCGGTGGCGGAGACTCGTAGCGAACAGTTGGAGGAGGAGGAGCGATAGTGGTAGTGGTAGTAGTGGTGGTGCGTTCTTCTTGATTATCTTGAATGCGACATTGTGCTGGACTGATGCAGGTTCTAGTGGAGTTACGGGCTGGATATCGTTCTGTGGCGTTGGTAGTGGGGTTGGCTATGACCGGAGCGCACGTACTAGTTTCTTGAAATTGATCTGACATTATTTCTTCTTCATTTGCTTGCAGTGTTTAACGAGTTCGGTGTATGCGTCATGCGTGTGACGCGTGATGCTTGAAAGACGTTCCAATTGCTTGGTAATTTTTATTCCGCCAAACCTGTCGAGAAAATGAATAATATAAAAAGCTCAACGTTGAAAGTTCTCAGTTGGTGTTTTCGTATCGGTGAACGAGGACACTCGATGACGCCTCGTTAATACTCGCTCGATAACGATATTTTCTTTTTACGATGATTTATTAGGGTATCGAGGAGTTCTGCGACTTAATTGGTCTAATTTATGACGTGTTAAGTTTGATGTATGGCGCACATTCGCGGAGACCACCGCTGCGTCCAGTGTAGTATTTGTATAGATAATCGGGCGTTAATTTAAAATGAAGAAAAATCAATCATAAAATAATAGCGTTTGCAGTTATCGATCATTTCGAACGCCATCCGCGGATAGAACGTAAAATTTTTAAGTTTTTTAAAAACTCTCACGTTATGCGAGATTATTAGGCGACATGCACAAATGAAAGACGCAAGTTTAGGCGACGGTAGAAGCGCGATGGAAAAGAAACGAACTCGGATAAAGTTATAGAGTACAGGTGCGGCGTTACGTAATTAAAATATCAAGAAAAAAGGGACTCGCGGACTTGGGTGAAAAAGGAAAGTAATGTTTTCAAAATCTCGAAATGTCTGAACTTGTGAAAGTTCGCGCCAGCGTATTTGTTAAATCTGTACGCGACCGGTGAGAGAAAGAAAATCGACGCGACGCGACGCCGACGTAGGTTTATTTGCGCCCACCTACTTTTATCGCGTCGTTACGCTCCATTTACTTTGATTCAATGCGTAAGGGTAATAGTGCAGCGTTTTCGTATTATCGATGAAGCGCGTTTCGCTATTTTTGGAACGTACTCGTGGTGCGTAACAGCGACGGTGATAAATAGAGGGCCGGAGGGGTTGCATATCTTGTCTGTGGGGTTTCATCGGTGAGTGAATTTTTAGAATGATAATCTTTCCTTTTTCTCTCTCCAGCATTATCTGCGAGGTTGAGAGATATGGTATCCTCATGTGCCTCATTAATGATCTTAGTCCGTATTCATCAAATTTGAGCTGTTTCAGGCCCCTCAAGTGTTTCCGAAATGTTGAAAGTTCATCCATTTTTGATTTATTTTGATAAAAATTCAAGGAATCGTATTTTGATTCCCACCTAACTCTACCTACCAACTTTGAGCCTTCGAAATTAAGTTGGTAAGGTCACGTGTGGAAGATTCGAAAAGTTTCATGGTTTAAGACTTCTTCACGAAAGTGATTTTGTGTTCTACCTCTCTTCTGCGTCTACTTCGGAAGCTGAAATTTGAATATGATGGCGCACATGTCTCACTTTATCATTTGACAGAAAGCTCGAAAATTTTGAAGTTTGAGAGGTCTACCACACTCCCTCAAAATTTGCATGAACTGTCACAATTTCGAGTTGATTCAAGAATCAGAAGAAAATTTGATGCGTAAATTTTGACTGAACCAACATGGATCACAAAGGCATGTTAGAAGAATTCAGGTTCATAGTTTTAGCTGCCACTCGCTCTTAACGGAAAGTTATGATTTTTTTTGGAAGTTATATCGCTGTGGAGTAAAAAATTCCATCGAATTCGGAGCGTAAAAGATAGGTACCTATCTTTTCTATTAAATTGAAAGAAATTAAAGAGAAATTTTTCGAATAAAATCAACATTATTATAGTGGTGCTTATCCTTCACGTATCGACGAGATGATCGTTTTAATTGTGTCCGAATTCGACAAAGACTCTCAGTTGTTTGAGATGATTGGCTTCAGAGTCGGGCTGATGATTCCCAGGACATCTAAGCTATTTAAAGAAGGAGTATAATATGAGATACCGTCGATGATGGTACGACAATTTTTCTTTTTAACTCTAGAAATGCACCGTGGGTTCCTTTGGACCCAAAGTTCAATTTCACCTCTCTTACGACTTGTGTAAGTCCCTCTTGTAACGTGCTACCTAGCTCTAAAAAATATTCAACATTAGGCAATTTTAAACCATCTGTGTAAAACATATTGCATAACCTCTCACACTACATGCCTTTTCAAAATTTATTTACTCATTAAAAAAATTATTTTTTCGAATAATTTTTTTTAAAGTAATTTGTGATATCGTCTTGTGATGACGTAGATGATCTCATTTTTTAATGATTTGAGGAATATAAATAAGAAAGTGATGGAAGTGTGGATTTTCATTAAGGTGTACCGTGAATTTTTTCAATTTGCCAAGTAATAAAAAAAATTATGGAAGAGGAGAAATTGGAGAGGGGAGCAGTAATATGACAAATTTTATGTTGTTTACTTCAGAAAATAAATATAAAGGTAGCGTTATTAGTCTAATAGAATTTAAGTTGATTTTTTACCTTGGGGTCCTAGGGGCCACACAGTGTGTAATGAAGGTGTTAAAATTCCTGTGCGTTTCCAGGGTTAACGTATGACCTGGGCTGCTCCGCAGCCCCAACCCTCTACTTACGCTTAGCCTGCTCGCTTCACTTCAGCTGTTTGCTGTCTCCGTCACTTATTTTCTGTGCTGCATTTTTATGACACACCTTCCAAATAACATTCGCCGTCCTAACGACCCTTTGGCTTCACCTCAACCTTTATTTTTGCGAAACATTTCACTCTGGATGGTGCAGCGTACAGCTGCCCATGACTGAAAACTGAATTTGGCAAATAAATTCCGACCCGATGTAATGTATGGCCTTGGGCTTTATTCATGGTCGCACAAAACGCCAGCCGAATACAAAACTGCCTTCGCTTAAAGACTAAGGGAAAAATGGTATCGCATGGGGTCAAGTCGATTCTTGATGAGGAAACTCTCTCACCAAACATCGCTTCAGTTATCATTTCCGAAAGTAAGCTCTTTTCCTACATTTTTCTCATCACCAAACTTGTTTCATTTAACAATGCTTTCTTTATATTCAAATTTCTCAACAACATTACAATGCAGTGTTCCTGCAAACAGAGTGAATGTGGTGGCAAGGCACTAACCTTAAGCGGTTCTTTCAAATTAATGACATAATCAAGAAATCATACGAAAACATTCATTATTACCTTTACCTATAAGTATGTAAAATAATAAAACCAATTTTTTTTTGGGGGGGGGGTTGAGCATTTACCCAACAATTAATAATTTTAAGTGAATAACCAAAGCATTGAGAGAAGAGGAGTAAGACGAAAGTAAATTTAAGAAAAAAGCATTACTACGTCAGAATTTTTTGTTGAATTTTTTAAACTCCTGATATCATAAATTTATTTCATTTTCACACCTGCTGTCATGCTCAGAAAACATTAGATTGTTCTCTATAGGTATTTCAATTCAGGTTTAAACTATGTTCGAGATATTCTGATTGCTAACCACTGAACAGTTTACGCTGTACCTGGTATAGTTTGTGACTATTCGTATGCATATAAGGAGTATTCAGCGAGCCCAGTGTTTCGTGTTGATGTTGGGCAAATTTAATCAGTTCCAAACAGAATCATGGTCAATTAACTCTGGTGTTTGCAGCGAATACGATCTGAAGAAAAGTTCATTTGTAACGTCTTTAACTTGGCCGTAGTGTTTGCAAAGCTCGCAAAATGTGTAAATTTCCGTATCGTAATGGTAGACCGCCGACGTGATAACAACGCAGTGAGAGTCGTGCTACGATATTACGTGAAAGAGTTGGTGCCGAGTGCAGGGTTCGTGGTATTTGTTGTTTGCTGCATTCGCGAATCGTTCTGGTATACCATTTATTGTTCGCAGGCTGGGCGAATGCTTGTTACAAATTCACCTATAAAACGAGCAGGCGAAGCGAGAAGTCTCGATCTGCAGAATTTCTTTTCCTAAGGGATTTCGCTGTAACATGCTGTAAAAACGTTAGCTGCGAATGAAAGAAGCTCGTTTTTATTACGTTTGCGAGATGATAAAATTATTACCGTATTTCTATAGACTATACCTTCCCCGGAGATACAATACAAAATACACATTACACATATTCCCACGACTACGACACGAGTATTTCGATATACGAGTAGGTAAAGGTATTAGATATGTTGTAAAAATGCTCGGTGAACGACATGTGACGCGTGGTTTTTTTTCGTTTACTAAATCGCGTATTATTTGCGTATATTGACTGAAGTAAGATAATGAGTATATTTTTTGAAAACGTAACCGTAGTCACGATATTACTTCGTACATTTTACTCGCACGTATTAAGCGTTCGGTTTGTAGATACTTGGGTGGTAGGTAAGGATGAATGTAGTGAATTCGAGGAAGGCCGAAATCGATATATTTTAATTTAGTGGGCCTGTAAAAATTTCAAGCCCAGTATACATACGTATATGACTAAAGTGGACTGTAATGTAGTTCTCATAGTGGTAACGGAGGAGCTCGATGTTACGATTGAAACGGAATAACGTCAGATTAGGCGTAATTGTCGTCGGCATTAACACATTGCTACTTCCGGATTAGCGCGGCAAACCAGAACCCATTATATTGTTATCAGCGCTATTGTGGGAAACGATTAATGATAACGTTATTGTATTTACTGTACGTGCGGTATAATAGCGCGTATACGTATACTATATCTGATGTGTTTTTTTCCTTTCCTATTCTCGCGAGCTGTGACCAGATTTAATAGCGTGGCGCGGTCAGAGCTCATCAGAAGCGATAAAATGTGCTAGTCGTAGTTATTAAAATAGGTCTTCACCGCGATTCACGACCCCTTTCGATGAAATATTTTGCCTTTGTATATCATCAGATGGTTGAAAGTTTGGTCAAATTTTCAATAATCAGATACGTACATGATGTACAATTGCTATATACTTTTACATATACTAAATCAGTTATGATTATGATTATACGTAATTTAACGCTTGTCGTTTTCAATTTTGTTTCAGGTGAGTAGAAATGGTTTTGGTATGCTTGTGTGCGACGTGTCGTTGTCGCGTTGGTTTACTCGGTTTTACGAAGCAATAACCTACTCGAGTAGGTATTTGAACTCTTCGTGATTCATTAATGCGCGTTTTTATATCCATTTGTCGGATGTAGGTGGGTGCGATTGGCGATCTCCGATCGTTTGTTAGCACCCACTTGAACAGTTTACGATCAAAGTAAGACGCGTCTTGACGAGCGTTTGAATTGAACATTCTGATTTGAAGCCTGTTTGAGCTCCAATTCCAAGCAAATATCTAATGTTTTCGATTTGATTTTATTAATTCAATCACGTGGTATCTAATCCATACTCTTATTTGTTTATACTCGTATGCTGCGTTTTGTACATGTACAATGAGCTCGTGGAAATGTACCCCAAAAAAAAAACACACGTAAATTTTCGACAGTTGAAAATTTTGTTCTCATTCCAAAGTTATATTTTGTTGTCCAGTAATTGAAAAAAGTCTTAATCACCATTATTTTTTTTGAATTGGTTCGTCTAGAAAATTGTTTTTGATTTTTTTGTTTAAGTGAAAGCATAATATTGGCCAAATGATTTCAAAAGGAGATAAAAATTTCAGCCCTTTGAAGTTTTGAATTTTTCAAAAAAAAAAAAAAAAAAAAAAAAAAAAAAAACGGAACTGGACAAATATCGGAAAAATTCCATAAGGCTCTTTCGAATATTCAAATTCAGCAAAATTTCATGTTGAAATTTAGACACTAGTGTCGTTGGCAATTTCCACGACGTAATAACTTGTTACCAAAGAATGAACGAAAGATTGCCAAATAACGTATTGAAATTTTCTGTTATTATATTCAAGTATATGAAATCTTTGGGTTACTAAAACATTTTCAAAAATGAATTTTCGGCATCTATCTCGGTAAATATCACATTTTGATAAAAAAAAGAACCTTCATTTCCGAAATTTTCGCTGCTTTAAATGATTTCTTTTTTTTGGCGGGGGGGGGTGGGGAGGAGGAAGCTGAGCTATGAATTTTTCAAATTTTCAAATACCTCATTTTTATTATTTCTTGCTATAGCAGCTGTATCATTAGAAATTCTCATTTATGACGAAATCGCTTGGAGAGCGGAGTCAATTATGTACGTGTATATACCTACCACGATAAATTGGGCAATACCGCGATCAGAGAGTATATTAGACTTTTTGGAAAGTTTTAGCTGCCTTAATTAAATTTGATCCGAATTATGGCTGCATTTGTGCATTAACGACCTCCCTCGCACAAAAAAAAATGGTTACGAGGTGTGACACCCGGATTGTCGGGATATGGCATAAACCGTTGATAATGGAATATAGTAGATGTTTTGAAAAGTGATAGCTGCTTTAATTGAATTAGACACGAAATATGGTGGTATTTGTATACAAGTAACCTCTACCCCGTGGAAAAAGAATTCACTTACATAGCTCTTCCTTCAAATCATTTAAAGCAACTGAAATTTTGGAAATGACGTTCTCCAGACATGCACTTTTAAATGATATTTGTTTGGTCGAAATTGATGTGTCACACTACGGGTCCTTTCCTTGTTGAATGATCCATAATTATCCAATTCGAAACGTGTTATTTTTCAAAAAAAGGAGTCTACAGGCCCTTCTCGAGCGCTTGCTAAGCCCCAAGTGAAACTCGCCCTTTTTTTTTCAGGTATAATTTTTTCATCTATTTTACTCTTCAAAAATATTTTTAGGTAATTTTCTTCTCCGCGCTGCGTCGAAATATTTAGTGATAGGCTTACAGGTTGAACTGACGACAAAGAAATATTTTCACTGCTAGCAATTTCCTTCTCAAGCGTAAATTATTCTCTACTCATTAACTTGCTATTAGGAGATCGAAAAATGTGTATTTTAGGAATCCATGTAATTGTTTGAACTGCTACTTGCTCACTCACAGGAATTCATGGAAATCCATATTTGCAGCCTATGGAATGTGGTATTAGGTACCGTACTGAAAGTGCTTTGTATTTATGAAAAATGACCAAATTTGTTTTTTTTCTCGATTGTTTAGAAGTGTACTGGTTTTTGAGATTTAAACAGTTCTTGAGTAAATGATGCAATCTTTGAAAATACATATAAGCTGAAGTTTCTCGAAAAGATATTCATCTACCTACATTAATTTTTCGTGGAGCAGTATTGCATGCGAAAGCTTTAATTATGAAGATTCAGTTTTAGAAACTCGCACGTATTTTTAGTATCAACGACCCAGAGTAGCTGTGTACTGATTCTAAAGCTGCATTTTGGTCGAGAATTAATGGTCAAATTTTGGGAAAGTTTAATCTTTAAAAATATGGGTCGATTGCATCGCTGCACCTTAGTTCCTTTTCTACAATAGTGAACAAAGTACGAGAAAAGAGCGGTTTTTTCGCTTCGAATACATTTTTTAATCGCAGAGTGAGAGAGTAGAACTATGACGTCCCTGTTACTGTAATGCTGCTCCAATGTGCATTAAATTTGTTCATCTGCTCCGTCCTCTTGCGAGTTAGAGGAAGAGAGCTTGAAACTTCTATCAGTGACTGTAACGTAATCGCGTTGAATTTGAAACTAATTGTGTAGCAGATGCAGTAATGATGAATCGTGGAAATAAATGAAAGAATGAAAAATAGAGTAAATGAAAATGAATCATTACCTAAGAACGACTAATGAATTGATGAAAAATTGCGAAATTTCAAGAAAATTAACTATCAAGATGAAAATTATGAAGAAAAGAAACCAAATAAATTCGTTAAAGAAAATGAAAGAAGGATTTGTTAAATGGTGATATGAAAAAATTTATGAGAAGGAATGAAATAGATATTTATAAATTTTTTAATTTAGGATTTTTTTTTCGTTTTTATAAATATCGATAAGTGAATAGGTGAATGAAATGAGAGGGATGGAAATGATCACTGAAAACATCTTTCGGAAAAACGTTTTAAATTTTGAAGTATTCGCTTCTCTGCTCTGATTTATCGAATTTCTATTCCTTTTAGTCAACAGGCAAATTCGTATTGTTTTATTCCACATCTGTTACGTCATTTTTCTGCTATTTTGAAACTGTTAGAAGAACACTGTTAATAGATTGCTGTATTCAAAGAATCATTGAAGAGATGAAATTTAACGCATTATATCAATAGCAAGGAAGGAGGAATAGGCTGCATAACGCCATCTGTAGCTCAGTTGACTAATGCAGCATATACAAGATAATATTATATTTTATACTTTGAATTAAAATTTATCTATGAAATCTCGTACCATTTGCGTGAACTTCGCAATTGTTGCATCGTGAATTTTTCGAAAAATGTAATCCTTGTGGGGCATTTATTTATGAAGAAAAGTGCTATATTACGTTTACGTTAACATTGGAAATACTCGTACATTTATTAGCATAATTGAATGATTCGAAAACGTACCGGCATTTTGTTGGGTGAAAATCGGGTTGTAATACTCCACCGGTCGATGTAAAATTATCGTCGATGCGAATAATGTGGGTAAATGGTCGATGGACGATTTATACAGTACACGTTACGAATTAGTCGCGCGTAAAACGCCATTATGGAAGCTTTTACGGCGTTACTTTTAATTCCCTGTGGGAAGAAACGCAACGCCGAAGCGTTGGAAAAGGTAAGCGGGCAAACCTTTAAATACGATCGGTTTACTCGTTTAAATAATGGAATATTGAAAATTCCCGTTGCGACGCGACCAGAATGAAGATGTATTACTTGTAGCGTGCCCATACCCATAACTGCAGAACTGTACCCTGTGCTTGTTGTCGAACTGCTAATTCGATTACTTTTAATCGTAATCAGAATCGTTGTAGATTATTCTGGTTACGCGAACAGGTGAGAAAATGTCCATCGATAGAAAATCTGATGGACCGAAGCGATGGTCATTCGATGTATTTCTCTTCATTGAACTTTTTGTTCTGCGAATTTATTTCGTGATACGTGTATACGCTCGAGTTATTCAGTGGCACCGATATGAAGTATTGCGTCATAATTTCACGTTTTCTCTGCGAAAACGAAACTGCGACAGGGAAAGGCGAACGAGGCTCGAAAATAAAATTCAACCATTTTTACTTTTCAAATTTTAACCGTTTGGTAATGGTTTTATTACGAGTTATCCTTGGTTCGACCCTTTTCGCTGTATTATCACTTAAATAGTTCGTACGAATATGTCTGAAATTTCGAGATTTACTAGTTAAACGCTATAGGCTCATCTTTTCTTCGTTCATGCGTTTAAAACAGTTTACAAGGATTAGGCTAAGCGGAACTGTGCTGCTGCTAATTGCTTTTCTGTCACTGCTCGGTTGTAGATACCGAATGATAGAATGAACGAAGCGTGTGGTTTAACATTCACCACTACATGTATGTTTAATATTTTCGTGTGCTGGGTGTTCTGTCTCGATTTAAGCCCCTTCATGCCACGTATAGATCTATTCATATGACACCTATGCCTGGTAGTTTGCCTAGCCTATTTGCTAAAGGGACATTGATACAGAAGTTCGAAGATTATTTTTCATATTTTAAACGAGCATGTTGAAAAATTTATATTTCATCATTCAAAGTTGTTTGAAAATATGCAGCGATTTGCTTCAAAATGTAAAATATGAAATTTAGTATTGCCAACCAAAAAACCAGCAGCAGTGGAAGAAAAAGATAAGGAAAAATTATGAAAAACCCGTGAAGCATGATTAGGAAAATGAGTAATTTTTTCATTTTTATTTGCAGATAACTTTGAAATTTATGTTCTATTGAGCTCATTACAGAAAAAAAAAAATTTGTAGACAAGAGCGACACCCTCTGTGATATACTCTGAGTAAATGAGCAGTTGGATATGTCTGTCTATTGGTTGGCAAAATGGACATATCCATATTTTTAAGTTATTCCTAACAGTATTTAAGAAATTGAAGAAAAATTCAAAACAGACAATTTAGCCAACTTACGTATTGATGAAAATATTACATTGACCAATTATGTAGACAAGATGGCCTATGCACCCGAACTATTGCTTTTTAGCGTACTTTACTTTTAAAGCAAATCCGCTATTGCGTTCACTCAGTTTCTTAGTCTGTTTTTTTTTTTTTTTTTTTTATTTATTTTTTGTTTTTTCTTCGCGTTCTCGCGCGATAACTCGAGTAAAAGTGATCGAAACCAAATTCGGAGGAAGGGTTGGGGTAGTTGAGTTCTCGAGCTGATTAGTTTTTGCATATGATCGGAGGTGACTTGGTGTGAGGAGGCGTGTGTCAAGGTTTTCTGGTTCTCGCGCGATAACTTGAGTAAAAGTTGACGGATCGAGTTGAAAGTTGGAAGAAGGGTGGGGGTAGTGGTACTCTGAAGCTGATTAGTTTTTGGACGTGATCGGACGTGAGTTTGCGTGAGGGGGCGTAAGTTGAGGTTTTTTTTGATTCTCGCGCAATAACTAAGATAAGAGTTGATACATTAAATTGAAAGATGGGAGAAGGGTAAGGTTAGTGATATGTTTGAGCATAATGGGACGTGAGTTGACGTGAGAAGGCGTGAGTTAAGGTTCTTTGTGTTCTCATGATGAGTCGGGAAAAACTGAACAGAATGATTAAAAGATAAAAGAAGGTGGAGGTAGAATAGTTTGAGAGTTTATTAGTTTTATGACGTGATCGAACGTGAGTTTTGCGTGAGGAGGCATTCGTTGAGGTTTTTCCATTCTCCCACGATAACTCGAATAATACTTGATGGATTGAGTTCAAAGTTGGTGGAAGGGTAAAGATAGTGATACTTTAGAGTTGATTAGTTTTTGTGGGTGATCAGACGTGACGTGGCGTGAGGAGGCATGATTTGAGGTTTTTTGATTCCCGCATGATAGCAGGAAGCAATGGTTGAGCGTTATAAATGATCAGATATCTAATTTATGAGAACGTGAGATCATTCAGTGAAACGTGAGGTCACGGTTTTTCTTTTGTATTCAAAATTCATCAGAATGTGGTGCGGACGGCTGAAAGAGTAGGGGTAGTAGTCTTAGAATTAAGTGTTTCTTGAACGTGAGTGGATATGATTTGACGTGACGTGACATGACGTGATGGGGCTTGATTCGAAAGTGATTGACACCAAATTGGGAGGATAGGTAGAGTACGCATACTTTCAGCGATCATTAGTTTTTCAACATGAGGTCATGTTTTTTTGCAAACGTTCGTTTTCTCGCTGTAACTAGAGTAAAAATGGACAGATCGACTCGAAATTTTGAGGAATGGTAGATTGAGTAGGTCTCTAGAATTGATTGATTTTTAAAATCGAAGTAACGTGACGTCATCTAATTTTAATTTACAATTTAAAATATGAATTTTAAAAATGAGTAGTCAGCCTCCGAACCGAAGAAGGAGGATAAGAAGAGTTGGCCATTTTCGAAAGCATGTCGAACGTGAGAAAGTATAATTTGACGTGAGGTCGCGTTTTTTTGAAGAAACTGTCTGTAATATCGTTTTTTTAGAGCGGTTTGAACGTAAAATGAGCTGACCTCACATGATTTCAAGTTTTGGGTTATAAGAAGATAAATTACGTGAGGTCATGTTTTATATGATACTTGATCAAATTTAGCGTAAGTGGAGTTGGTAGAACTTATAAATTTTATAAAAATTTTTTATTCTGGTAAAAAAATGAATTATTCTAATAACATTCTTTAAAATAGTATAATTAGTCAAGTCCGCTTTTTAGATACTCTAGTATCTTCTAGTTTTACCTTATTTTCATCATATGTTTTGTACCAACTGATAAGAACATTTAATTGCCCCTGATTGCTTTTTCGTCTTTTCAAAGAAATGTCGATGAAGCGATGGTCGCAAAATTTTTATAACTCAAAATAATGGTGAAACAAAAAGTGCAAACAAATTTAACTAAAAATTACAACTTTTTTCTCCTCAGTCACTTTGTGGTGGTCCTTCTACCCCCTTCTGTCGATGTCTGCAAGTATTTCTCTCAACTTCGGCCGGATGTCAGTGGCAGTCGCCCTCGCGATGTAGTGTCGACCGGAATTTTGGTCAAAGTGAAATTTCAAACCATCAACTCCAAACAGAGTGTATGTATTTATGGTGTAGACTTTTGCAGCCCTGGTCAATGTCTGCAGCTTATTCTTGAGGAAATCAGAGTAGATGCCCTTGTTGGTCTTAATTGTTTTATCGTCCGAAGGTTCGTCTATGGGTAAAAGAATGACGTTTTTTTTAACGCCTTTGTCAACCAAGAGCTGCAAAAGCTGTCCAGCCATGTCGTTCGAATTTTTAAATTAAAAAGGTGACGAAATAACGAAAAAAATATGTAACCAAACATTTAATGCATGAACCATGGGTCGTTGACATTCATCTTCGAAATAAATAATTTGACATTAGAAACAGAAATCCCCCACCCCTTCCGTCCATGAAAAAAGTATGTACTAGTTCTATCCGTGCATGTTCCACGTTTTGGCGCAAACCCCATATTTTTATGTACTTTAGACAATGAAACATGCATTTTTGAAGTTCCTCGTTACTATAGTGCGGTCCACGAAACTAGATCCTCCTGATAAGCACTTTGTTGCCATATTTATTACTAATAATTATGGAGATAAAATTATGGTAGCCACACTGAGAGAAATTTATATTGTAAAAGTGACTATAAAATTATAGTAAAGTTGCCCCAGTTCGGGTATATAGTAAACATCACCATACATATAGTAGTTACAGTACTACATGCATAGTAATGGAAGTATTACATACATACCAATTAGATCACCATATGTATAGTAGTTAAATTACCATACATATAGTAATTTAACTACCATACGTATAGTAATTAAACTACCATACGTATAGTAATTAAACTACTATAAGTATAGTAATGAAATTACTATATATACACTAACTAAAGTACTACACATTATAGTAAATTGAAATATTCACTATAATGTGTAGTAACAACCTAGGTACTACAATCTATTGTATGTTTAACCATAGTAGATATGTATGTAAAACTTTTCATAATCGAAATAATACAAGTTTGATATAAAAGTTGAATTTAGAATTGATAAATTTTACAAAAAATCAATGCAAATGTTGCCTTCTTTCTTATCAACACATTTAGATTATACTTTTATGAGATTTATCAATTTTAAATTCAATTTTTATACCAAACTTAGATTATTTCGATTATGAATATTTTTACATGTACACAAACTATGGTTTAAACTACTATAAATTGTACCATAATAGTGCTTATCAAAATTCGAAGCTATGCAATATACAAAAAAAAAAATGATTATTAGGTACAACATGGGTACGTGAAAAACTTATATTTTGTAAAAATTGTTTACAAAAATATGCGGGAGTAGGTAAAAATGCAATCCTCTAATTTTTTATTAAAATATCGAAAACATTGAAAAAAAAAATCACATTTAGTTAAGTTATTTAAAAAAATATATGTAAGATTCAAATAAACTTTGAGAGCTTTACATTTAAAAAAAAAAATCACATTTAATCAAGTTATTTAAAAAAATATACGTAAAATTCAAAAACTCTTAAAACTATAAGTAAACGAAATGGAAGGAACTTCAAGTTAAGTACTAAGGTATTGCAATATTTTGAAATGAAAATTACTTAAGTTTAAAATAATAAAAGTACGTAACTGATACGGTATGAGACCTTCATTTGTTGTTTTCTAAAATTAAAATTACCTAAATAAGTACAGTCAATAAGGAGATCATAATTAACATCTTTGAACACATTAAAAAATTGCAAAAACACATTGAGGCAACATTTAACATTTGTACTTTTAAAAAACATTTTGAGGCATAATAATAACATAATTATATTGGTAACAAATATATAAATAATTAAGGAACATAGTACACCTCATTCTGGAGCAACGCAGATCAATGCACAAAAGTTTTCAAATACCTACGTAGATAATAAAGGAGTATTACCAAAAAAATTTGGCTAAGAATTTGGTTTTAAGCCCACTTTTTAAGTATATAACTATAACCATTTTGCAATCTCACTGAGAATAACACCACGCATTTATTTAGTTCGTTAAACGGAATCTTATACCATGAATCTGAAAAAAAAGTTTATTTCATAAGCGTCGTAATGTAGGTTATAATCACACTTTACTTTCCGACTAAGAACAAATACGTCAGCACCTTGTATTATAATATGCTCCACTAAAAGAAACTTTGGCCCAGTTGAGGTAGGCCTCATTAAAATTGATTTTTTTTCGATTTTATATCCAGAAAGTATCAAATACTTTGTTACAGAAATTGTAATATTAAAATCATTTTCAAATAAAAGGTGACTGAAAGAGGAAAAGCTTTGTAAATTTTTTACAATACAATAATCTGAAGGACCAGAAACAAACTTTGGATAAGAACCTAGATTTTGATGGAATCGATTATTTAAAATTAGCTGATGTTTAATGGCAATGGTATGAGCAACGTTCACCCTACTCAAAGATACAGAAGATGTTTGCTTGCCTTCCCTGTGCTTGCTTTCGTATCGCATGGACGAAAAATTCGATAAAGGACCCATGAGTTTCATTACTGTTGGGTAATGTACTAAAAAATGATGTTTTGGCCGAAACGTGTTAGGAAATAAATTCTGTAATAACTCTAGATACTCAGTTATCAACGTTTCTAGGTACTGCCACATTAATTTGTGATGTTTTTTCGAATATATGACATCAATAATCATCTTGAGCTTTATTATTAACGGCCAGTAACGATCATCTTTACCTACAAGATCACCAATTAATAAGGATAAATGTCTGATGAAGCAAAGCATTTCTCCGCTTGACATCACGATATTTTTTTGGGCAATATGATTGTCATTAATGGTTGGAGGTTTATCTCGTAACTCGTTTACACCCCATTTAAATCCTCTAATTCGTTTATTAAGTTGTTCTAAAGTAAACAGTTTTTTTTCTACAATGTAGTAGTGCAAAACGTTTCCTACATCAAATTTGCACAAACCTTCTAAGAAGTCGTGCATACAGTCAACTGTTAAATTGATCGTTACATGGAAACCATTTAAGTCATGAAAAACGCACCTTTCCTTTATACCAGTTTCAGAACATTTTTCTTGTTTAACGCCAGAGTCATAATTTTCAATTGTTCTTAATTCGCAAAGATGTTCTTCAAAAACTGAATTTATATCTTTTTTATTCATTAAGCAGAAACGACAGAAGAAATTGGCTGAAAAACTTTCTACGAAGCCTAAAATTGAATTTATCCCAAGATTGTCTCCCGTAATTACAGCTACTTTAAAAAATAAATGATTAATTTCTGAGTTTTGTGGAACATCTAAGTCAATACCTTCCTTTTCTAAAAATTCTAATTCGTTAATTAATTTGCTAAACGTTAATTTATTCCCAAACGTTGTTCTATCCAATGTATTAAATAAACAAAATAGGAAAATATTTTCTAATTTAGATTGAAATACTGGTGGTAAACAAGCTACGCTACAGTATACTGCTCCCAACTTAGAAATTCCACTATGTGAACTCAATGGATTATTTGTTTCGTAATCATCAAAATATATTATCAATGGTAGGAATAAAGAATTTTTTTGGGGGGGTAAATTTAAACTTTTCCAGTAATCAGCTTGCATTATGTTCGAAATAATATCCGAATTGAGATTCAACTCTCGCAAATAAGAAATAGTTTGAGGTAATACCTCTGGGATTTCAAAGAAGCGTTTTAAAACAAGACGTATAGGAATAAATTCGATCGAGTATGGAACTGGAACTTCAATTCGTTGACCATTAATCAGTTTAAATTCTCTACCATTGCCAATTATTATTGATTCTGGTAAAATTAGATTTCCGGACTCCACAAATCGTTTGAAAACTAAATATTCGGTATTACAATTATGAAACGGATTTCTATAAAATTTGAACTCATTTTGAAATTGTATCAAATTTTCATCAGATTCGCCCAGTTCTTTTAAACGGCCAAGAATATTGTTCTGAAAAGTTTCAAATCTATCACAATTTAAAAATGTTGAAAATATATCTATAATTTGCGTAACTCTTTTCCTAGGCAAATCTTTTATAGCATAAAGATATGCTAAGCATTTGGTGGCATCGTTATTAAAAACATCGGTAGAATTTTTTTTTTGTTCTATCAGTGACGAAAAAAAGTTATTAAAAGCTTGAACACTTTCAAAATGCTCATAGCTTTCAGTGTTAACAGAAGAGTCTGAATCTGAAGCACCATCATTGTCACAAATGCGATAATGATCAATGGAATCATCACCAACATTATGATTAAAAAAATTGACATCAGTATTAGAAGAAATGTGAAAATTATTGACTCTGTTTTCCCATAGAAGAGAACGTGAGCTATCAATGGAATCATCACCAACATTATGATTAAATAAATTAACATCAGTATTAGAAGAAATGTGAGAATTATTGATTCTATTTTCTAATGGAAGAAAACGTGAGCTATCGACAGCAAGATTTTCAACCGAATTAATTAATTTATCATCGCAATGATTTTTCAAACGATGTTTTTTATAGTATTTGAAAGTACTGAAAACCCTAGAACAACCATCTAGCTCGTGGCACCTATATGCTTTTAGAAAGGAATGGTTGTTTTTAACGTGTGCAATTAAGTCTACGTTGCTCCTACAAATATGAGTGCATGAAAAACAAACATTCATCGTGATGAAAAAATTAACTATTAGACTCACTTTCAGAAGAAAGGTCATTAAGAACCGTTAAAAGTTTGATTGGAAGTGATTTATCAGCTTCAGTTTCAATTTCGAAAAAGAAGATTTGAATAAACTTCCAAATATTTTTCGCATCAGTTGGGAATTCTGCATTTAATGCATAAAATGCGTGAAATGTTGACTGCACTGCTTCTACTACAGAGTCACTGCTGTATAGAACATCATCAACTAACACGTAGCTTTTTTCAACTTCAGTTACTGGACCTACAAAAACGGGTGTAGGCTGGAGTGTAAGGCCAATACTTTGTAATAGGTTTCTTCGATTTTCGATCAATGTGGAGAGATCCGACGAATTCTATAATAAATGAAAACAGCAAATTTATGGATGAGGTATTTAGGTTGAATTAGAGCGAATTTTCAAAACATACAACGCTATTCAAGAAAAATGCTTCCTGGATCTCTTGAACAGATGGTTTGCGTTTGTTGTTTTTCTTCTGTGCGCCAGTGGAGTCCCGTTTTCCAGAGCCAGTATAGAATGGAGCTGGTATTATTTGGCAAAGTAATATAAGAAGTGGTAAGTGTTGATTTCCTAAAGAAAAAAAAGAGATAAGCTGTATATGGCCAATTTTTAAAATAGTTGAAAAAGAAAAAACATACTTGGCTGGAGATTATTTAAAGATAAAAGTAGAGCTTTCGTATCTGGATTTAATTTAGTATTTCTCTCTAAAATCTTAATTATTCCATTTTTAAATAATTCCCATTTTTCGGTTACTTTGTTGCAGTATCCTGGGTATTTCTTGTTGAAATCACTTTCGAACTGAAGCAAAATAAATATTTAAGTAAATTAAATAGGTGTGAATACTCACTGATTAAACGTGTGCTTACTAATTGTAGTCCATTAGGTTCATATCTTAAGCCAGCAAACGATTTGTAATAAACGTAGATTTGTGATGTTAAATTCATACGAGCTTCATATGTGTTTTTCCAAGCCCGAAGAACTTCGTTCCATGGAGTAACATTTTTTTCGAGCCACTTTAAATCTAATGAACAGATCCAAATTTCATTTTTTTCAATTAGCAATGCTCAAAAATTATTAAAGTAAATATTTTATAAATATAAGTGTTCATGATTGGTTAACCTGTTAGCACAGATTCGTCGACATCGTTTGGCTCATCAGGATTATTAACATTTTCATCAACTATTGACTCTTTCTTTTTCTTACCATTTCGCGTCAAACCATTTTTTTTTTTGTAATTATTAAACGCATTCCACAACCTCCCTGTTTGCAATGTTCGTGATTCTTTATCATATGGAATATAATACGATCCTTCTTTTTCAGTAGGGAAGTGTAGAACTAATGCTTTACGTAATCCAATAAAATTCGAAGTTGATATTTGATTGTTAAATATTGGCATGGCATGTTTAATTATAAGACGGCTTAAAAGCATTCTCTGGCTTTCAACTAAATGATTACTTTCAGCGTAGGCTTTTTGTAAGGATTCTCCATCGATGTCATTTTTTAATATATTGTTAATGAGAAGATCGTAAATTGAACCGCTCACGTTTTGTAACCCGTTACCGTCACCAAGCTCTAAAATAATCTAAAAATCCAACTGATTATCAGAGAGATATCAGTTTAGATACGAGTAAATGCGCAAAAAATTGACTTACCATTGGTTGAATGTTGTCGTTGTTATTAACATCATTACTACGTTCCTCCATGATTAAAAAGTAAAGAACATGAACGCACAAAACAAAATCGCACTATACTGGAAATGTTGAAACGAGTTGAATATTTAGTATAACTATCATTGTCACGTGATGATAAAATACTATACACTATAGCAACAAGTACTATACATGTAGTAAAAATTACTATATATTATGGTGGTATTCTTTATATAGTAAATTTAACCATACATATAGTAATTTTAATTATGCAGTATTGTATTTGGAATGCCAAATAGCTGATGTACCATATTTTATAGTATAATAAATTATAAATTATAGTTAAGTGTACTATACATTTTTCTCAGTGCATATGTTTTTTGTTGAAAAAAATTTAATTATTTAAGGATGTGCGAAACCGTTCTCTTTTTTAGCCAACACATAATTATTAAAATGAATGATGAGCCAACCTCTGATGCGAATCACAATTCGATTTCATTTAATTTGAGGAGATTTGGCAACGCCTTTGTTATGAACGCAAAAATTTTACTTTTTGTATATAAACATAAGGTTCTAGTTTCGTGGACGGCACTATATCACTTTTGCATCTCTATTCCTTCAGCTAGTTAGGTAGGCAACCTAAGATACATGCGTGTTACGCGAATATACCTGCATGTACTACGAAGGGGTTAACATTGAGGCGGAACACGCTGTATGTATTTTTTCAGACATCAACTTATTTCAGCTTCGTAAATGAATTTGAAAGTGCATATTTAATGCAACAAACAGCATTTTGAGAAAATTTCGAGTCATAAAATTTTCTTTGTCTTCTGTTTTTCTTTCAACATCCAGCTAGAGAGCTGTAACATTGTATGTGAATGAAAGGTTAGAACTGCATTTGGCTCACAATGGATTCAAAATGGCGAATGGTCTAAATTTGTAAAAAATTTAGTTGCCTTGAGTTAGCTGAAATTTGATAAATAAAGACTTCTTATGATCGCTGGGACTAAGCGCTATTTTGTTTCACGAATTCGTCCTTAAGAAGAATGTTGAAAGTATTCGGTAGGGGTGATCATTCATGCAGCTTTGAACGTGCCCTTTTTCAAAACTTACATCTAATAATGTGGCATGGTTGCTTGAGTTGAAAAAAAAATTCTTTGCTTAAGGGCCTTAAAACATTATGAGTTAACCGAAACATAGTAAACGCGTGTAACGATGAAATTTACAGCGTGTCGACGTCGACGTATAAGGCGCGTTAAATAGCTTTTGTTGTATTACGAATTTTATTTTAGCAAGCTTTTTGATTGGTTTGAGCTGCCGCGTCACGGTATCCGTATCACAAGGTAGTAAATCTTTATAAGGAAGGGTTTATTCGCGTAAATAAAGATATGAAAGAAAACTTACGGCCTCGTCAGTGAAAAATGGAAGGTTACCTTTTTCGGTAGATGACGGTGAAATATAGTCTTACCAACTCCCTGAGAAATAGTAGTCGGACGTTTTTTTTTTCCTTTCTTCCCCCCCTCCTTCTTTTCACTATACCTTTTTGTCAGAAAAATGAAATTTGTGCTTGATATATCGACGAGGTTTTGTAGCGTTGAAATACGCTTTCGAACGTATTGAATTTCGGTTCTTTCGAACTCGTGTCAAATACTTCGATGTTCGAAGTTTTTTTTTTCTTCTTTTCTTACTCGAGTATTGAATAAAATTCGAAGTAAAGCTTATTACAAGTCCCATAAATTGGATTTTGAAAATATAAACCTCGAAATGGAATGCATTTTTGTTGCTGTAGTAGCCTATCCTTTTCCTTGGTAAAATTCATATACTTAAAATCGGCTACAGCCTATAGCGCGATACTTTATGGCTTGAATACTACGCCATTTACTACGCTTCCGAGCTAGGCTAACGACAAATGATAAATCATCTATAATATAGCAGTCGCAAGTTGTGACGTCAGCGGTGATCGGCGCGAGTTATCCTTGAAATGCGTGTAGTCGTATCTACGAGCTCATTTTATGAAATTGAGACACGCCGAATAATTTGCATAACGCGCTTATATCAGGCGTTGTCGACATATCGATCAGCTGACCGATAAACTTCGGCGATTAAGTTTCTTGTATTGCTTCGTATCGAAGGTACATAGTTGCTTATTATGCGAAACGACGACAACCTAAAAACCATATTCACTTACTCGTCGTATTCGTCGTTATCAAATTAAATATTAACGCTGTTTAAACGAACGTTGTTGAGCGTTGCGTTAATTTTTTTTCCATGGGAAACCGAACAGTCGAAAAAGTGTCACAGTTTCACGAGGAACTGATACTTAATTTTATGCGACCAGAGCTAATTTCGCTAAAAACGTTATTTAATCGCTGGATGGTGGATGTATTAGCATATTGATGTTTTTTTTTTTTTTTTTTTTTTCCAAGTGGGAAAATCGGAATCGCCCAGTTATACCCTTGCCTTCGTCACTCCAAAAAGTTGGAACTTTTTTAAAGGGTTGAAAACGAGATATTAACGCTAAATAGTGGAATAAATCGATTAATTATACGCAGCTCGTTTACAAAAAATATTAAACTTTTTCGTACTTAAAAGTGGAACTCTTCAGCGACATGGCGTGGCGTGATGAAACATGGACTTTCTTTTCTTTTCTTTCTTCCTCACCCCTCCCCCGGTGCTCCCGAGATATAAAAGAAGATTTGATTAAGCTGAACTGAAGGCTGTTTCGATTTTCGATTGATCGATGGTCGATCTTCATTGTTATTAAATTTGACTTTTAGAAAAGAGCCAATTTTATTTTAAGTAAGATTTTTTTTCGTCGTTGTTAGAAGACAAAAATTTGAAGCGACTTTGACGAAAGAGATGTCAGCTGTATTATGTACTTTTTTTTTCGTAGGATAAAATATTGTTGTTGTATAAACGGAAATCTTCGGTTCGGGAATTGGGGAATGGCAAAGTTCGAGAATCTCGATGAAACAAATACGAAATACTTTGTATTTGTAAAGAGAAGAGGATAAATGCGAGGAAATAAATTTTAGCGCGATGCTTGAAACGTTGCGACTGCGAGTAGCAAATATGGGCAACCGTGTATCTCGATTGTTGGCAAACGATGGGACATGGTGACGATAAAACGAGTCCGAGTCTTGGGAATTCTGTTTGTGTACCGTTTACGCTTATTTATTTATTTACTCGCTTATTATTGCGATTATTTTTGTTATCGTAATAATCTGCAAAATACGAATAAAGGTTCGATATCATCTGGTAGTGGACTCTATACTTTGGTTCAGCGCTCGTACACGTCGTCGGAGTTCATTATAGAAAATACGATGATTCGTGGGTACTTTCGTATGGACATGGTGCGCGTTAATTTTCTAGAATTCGATGGCGTGTACGTTTTATCTCGCGTACACATTCCGTACCGTGGGTCGATTATTCGAGATTGATTTTTATTTACGTATGTAAGCAACATTATTTCAAAGGCTCCGGCTTGCACTCGTGTAGCGTAATCGGCGCGTAATAACCTCGGCATTGCGATAAAAAAAGGCGCTTTTATCGTTTACTAAAGCAGTAGCCTCGCGTGATTTATCGAGGTAATAATCGCGTTTCCGTTCGATGGCCATCCATTGTGGCCCTGTTTTCTGTACAGGCGCGTTGGTGACCGCCTTAACAAGACGGAGAAAAAATTCAAACCCTCGATAGTATGGTACCCCCTGCCCAGCATTCTGAAAGTGAGGAAAGCGTTGCACCCAAAAGATATACAAATCTCGCAATATGTGGCCGATGGGGGCTTTCGCTCGTGTCATAGACTGCCATCACATTTTAAAGATAGAATCGCAAAACCGCTTCAGGGGTTCTCAAAGTGGTCGAAATACAACAATTATTTTTTCTCATATTTCGATTCATAACTCGCCTTGAAGGTGTAGTAGAAGGGCGAATGAAGGCTCAAATTATTCCTGAAAAGTCGTACTCTCAGAGTATTTTTTGAACGATAGACGAAAGTGGGTTCCGTACTACTTAACCTAAATCATATATTTATAAAAAATTCAAAATAAGTTTTAGCTCGGTTTGTAATAAAAAGGAAAAAAAACCTAAGCAGCCATGCCGCATTACTGGAGCTGAGTTTTTAATTGGAGCTTGTTTTGATTTACTAATAACCTTGCTTAACCCTTCATGACTACAGGCCACACCCAATACCAAGTCTGAAAACCCCCCCCTACCCTATCCTTTCCAAAAATACTTAAGAAGTTGAATTTGGCACAAATGTAGTATTTCTTTCCATGAAATAATCATGCGAACACATATTTCTCAAATTATAACTATTTGAGGGTGCTCAAATTATCTTCAGATCTTGATAATC
The DNA here is from genome assembly GCA_009761765.1 of Phenacoccus solenopsis. Taxonomy (NCBI): domain Eukaryota; kingdom Metazoa; phylum Arthropoda; class Insecta; order Hemiptera; family Pseudococcidae; genus Phenacoccus; species Phenacoccus solenopsis. The sequence continues at coordinate 42,484,636 of CM019755.1, forward strand.
CGCCATTTTGGATCCATATTGACTCAAATTTAAGAGGTTATATTCTGGTCACAAACTAATCCTACACACAACGTTTGACCATTCTAGGCCGATTTGGTGATGAGATATGGAAGATTCATGAAATTTCCTGCAGCAATTTCCCCTCCAAAAGCCGTTTTTTGCTCTAACTCCCCTCCAAAATCACTGAGGAAGCTAAAATCAAAATACGTTTGTCACTTGGGCTCATTTAATCATATGACACAGCAATAAAAAATTTTCGACCGTTCCTGTACTCCCACCACTATTTTAGGTTGATAACCCCGCCTTCCCCCCTCAACATCATGTATGGAAGTGAATTCGGGATATAGTATACAACTTATCCCCAATAACCATATGAATTCATATTAATTACATTTTTACCAACTTGAGGCTCCTCAAGCTCTACTCAAAATTTTGATGATCCGCCATTTTGGATCCATTGTGATCTAAATTCAAGAGGTCATATTGTGGTCACCAACTAACCTCACACACAAAATTTGACCTCTTTAACTTGATTTGGTAGGGAGATATGGAAGATTCAAGAAATTTCATGACTCAAAACTTCCTCAAAAAGCCGTTTTTTGATCTAACTCCTTTCAATATGCACATGGGAAGCTGAAATTTGGATATGTTAGTATCCGTGACTCACTCTTTCATATGAAATCAAAAACGAAAAATTTGAGCTATTTGCCTCTTCTCCAGCCCCCTTCAAAATTTGAGTGATCCGCCATTTTGAAATTTTTCGTAAAAACAAAAAAAGCACTTCTGCGCATTTTCAAGAAGAGTTCCTCACCAAATTTTGAGCGAATTTTATGAATACTCGCCGGCGCTACGCGTGGGGGGAAAATATATATATATATACCAAAAAGTTGGACATTTGCCAGGTGATTACAAATGGTCTGAAACACAAAGATTTGAAACGTGTGACTCCAGATCGCAACTACTCCACGAGTAACGTTGCATTCAAGAAGTTGAAAATATATTTTTAACTTTTAAGCTTACATTTATCAACGAAAAAATATAATCTTATTATTTTATAATAAACTTTGGATATTTCACTTAGATAACTAACGTGGGTAACCAAAATTATAGTATTTTATAATAAACTTTGGAAATTTCGTAGTTGAAAATTAACTTTTAACTTTTAAGCTTACATTTATTAACGAAAAAATATAATCTTATTATTTTATAATAAACTTTGGATATTTCACTTAGATAACTAACGTGGGTAACCAAAATTATATAATTTTATAATAAACTTTGGAAATTTCATCTATAATAGCACCTCAAATCACGTGGCTCACGAAACTTAGAAACGTAAAAACGTCTTACTCATAATAGTTAACAAATAACCTTCGGAAATTACAGGTGACTTAAAACTTTGAAAGATAAAAGAAGGAACTTATTTAATCGAATTTGTTAAATAAGTTCGTTCTTTTATCTTTCCAATGAATTTGATTACGTTTACTTTCAAATGTAATTTAATTACATTTAAAAGTAAACATGATCAAATTTTTCGTGAACATTCACCACTTCCTCACTACCCTTCAAATGAGCCAGGCAACTTCTTGTAGCCGCGTTCGAAGGTTTTGGAAGAAGAGGTATCCGTCGTCTGGAAGAAGAACTTTTCTTAGGCCACTCGAATCTTTTTTGCTGATCAATTTTTTTGTTGGGATTCATATTTTCGTTACCAACTTTTTTCTTGCGAAGAGTATCGAAGTTTATTTTACCCATAATTGGATCCAACAGCTTTGATATGTAATTTACGTCTTCTTCCGATAATTCAAGAGACCATTGTAACAATAATTTGAGTTTGGTATTCAGATCGTCCCAAACATTTTGTTTTTGAACATCAGGCTTCGGATGAGTGTCTAAAAATTCTACCGTTTTTCCAACTTCGATTTCATTTTCAAACCTAGGCTCCTCAAGTTTTTCTTTCTCTGCAATTTTATATATGTGCTTACAGATGTTCAAATAAATGACGTTGTCTACACACGAGCATTTGAAAGTGTGAATGCATACATTACATTCAAAACACCTTAGAACGCAGATATTTGAATCTTCGCAATTTTCGGACATACGTTCAACTTTATACTGCAATTCTTTATTACTCTGCGACTTCACGTGCCATAGTTCTGACTCTTTTTCACACTTAACATCTTCATCAGGTATTTCATTACGTTTTGTATGCGCAGCTCGAATTTTTAGAATTTTTCCGGATGGTTGATTCTTCGCGAATTTAATTATCTGTTCGAACATCAAATCCCTGACAAATTTAAGCAACGAGTTGATAGATTTATCTAATCGAGTGCACTTTTTTCCTTCAAGATAGTGGTATTTTATTTTCTTATGCATTGCCTCCAAGTGCATATTTGTGTTTAAACCGAGATGTTTTCGATAGCAAAAGGCCCAGGATAATTTTTTTGGCACATATTTCATAAAGTAGGTGTGAAACGGTCGAGTTACTTCATCTTTTAGTAATTCTGACAAAAAAAAAAAACGATAAATTTGACTCAAATTCTTCCTGATCTGATGTGGATGTAGCTAACGTATACAAGGTTTTTCTAACAATATTTCTTTTGGCTGTATAGGTAATCTTGTTTAAATTTTTGCTCCAGTTTTTACTAATATGCCACCAGCACAGTAATTTGTGATCTGGTTTTCCCATTACACTTGCCCAAGCATCGCAAAATTGAGGAGCGTCGTCGGACATGAAAACGTTGCATTTAATGGAACTTCCTACAGCTTCCTTTGCTTTTGTAAAAAACAAAAACATAGCCTCAAAATCAGTCTTCTTGGTAAAACAAAAGGCAGCCGGCACGCCATTATTATACTCGTCAATTATCAGGATTGTAACCAACTCATCGTCATACGCGTTTAATCCGTGGGTACCATCTACACATATCTTCTGAGGATGATCCAGCAGCATGCTTTTTTGAAAAGGGGCCATTATAATCAAGCTAAAATTCTCATGCTCAGGATGGAAGTGTAGTACTGGAGAATCTTCCATTTTTTGGAGTGAATTGACCAGCAGCTCTATACTAATAGAATCAATTTCGTGCAGGCGAGTCTTATAGGAGATATTGTAATCCCTGATGATGTTGTGTAAATCTTTCTTTTGAAGATAATGCTCCCGTTGAAAGTTTTGTGCGCTGCCAAAATCACGAATGTCGTCTAATACTCTTTGAATAGTAATACCATCTTTTAACTTTCCTATAATACAGTTATACACTCATTAGATAAGATTTCAATCATGAAAAAAAATATTTGTGTAGACGTGTACCTGCAATACTAAGACGTTGCTCAGAAGGTAACCGTATACGAATCACCTCGGCAGAATGACCAACGTGCGTCTTGATAAAATCAACTTTTACTTTTTCATTTGAAATACACACATTCATTCGTGCAGGACAGGCAGCTCCGATTTTATTAGTGCCAATACTTTTGAAAGCTCTTTTGCGTTCAACGGTTTTCGATTTTGCGTTGTATGATCGGTGACACACATAATATCTTTTACGATGTGTTCTTAGTTTAAGCAACCTTATCGACGTGTACTGAGTTTGAGATGATCTTTCAACTTCCAATTTCCACTTTCGGAAGTCTAAAATATCGAAGATTTACTATTAATCATCATAATATAATAATATTTCGAGTAAAGTTTTTCTTTGCAAGAACTTACCTCCTTCATTTTCAAATTCTAGGTATTCTACGTCAACGTTGATTTCATGCATAATTGATAAGTGATCATCTAGAAGTTTGTAGGTTTCTACATGAACATCACATTGTGGACATTTCAATTGTACTCCATGACGACAATCTAAGAATTAAACAAAGTTCAAGTACTACTATATTAAAAGGAGAAAGACAGATTCCAAATTGAGAACCACTACGAACTTTTATATTTTGAGTTTGAATGATCTTCTGTTCGGAAATGTCGAATTAATAACTTTTTTTATTGGAACATTTGAATTCACAATGGTCGCATAAATACTCGTTTACGTTCTGTAATAATTTATGAGTATTTTTGCGATAACGATACATGCTGTTTTTGAATGAAAAACGTTTCCCACACACGTCGCATTCGTACGTAGTTGAGCTGGACCTGATCAACGAAAAAATTACACTAAATAAGAATGATAATTAGCAACAAAAACACGACAAAAATAGTAAAGTACTTACATTTTAATTTTTTCATTATAAATAACGTACGAAAAAAAAATGCTAAAACTTGACAAATTTAATAGTCTGATAGTGATAACTCAACTAGGCACAAACACGGCAAGTTCACGCGCATGCGCAAAGACAACGTTACTCGAGGAGTAGTTGCGATCTGGAGTCACCCGTGATTTGAAGACACCACCCTCCCCCGACCTTTTCCCTTCTCAAATCAGGTAGGCTGTAATAGCAATCGTTTTTATTAAAAACTCAGCTAATAACTATTACTCTGTACTCTGTACCTAACTTTTCGGAAGAAAGATCGGGCAAAGGAATCCTCACTCATCATATCTTTGCGTTCCAGATAGCTCGCAGTAGATTCCGCATCGTTCAGTATTTTATATGTACTCCACCTCAACCGACCTTTTTGTCTTTTAAATTTTCGTCAGAGATGATTCGTGTAAATATTTATAGATACTTTTTTTCAGTTTTTTGATTTTCGCAGAAATCTAGCACACTTCAATTTTGAGTTGAGCTGTAGGGGAAGCAGATACCTCGAAAATTCTTGATCATGATCTCATAAGAAAAAGGGAACTGAAGACAACAACGCATTCAAATTTCAATTGCACCTTTCCTAGTGAATTTGAAGGGAATGTGAAACAAGTCGCATGATCAGTAAAACATCCTGATTCTCTTGATGTTATGCTTTCAGATACAGCTACTCGAATAGGACAAAATTAAATGCAATGAATGATTGATACGTTGTTTTTAAGATCAAATCTAGAGAGTGACTAAGCCTTTTTTTTTTTTTTTGCTTCTTTGTTTTAAAAGCTTGTAAATTGTTTAGGTTTATTAGTCAATTTTGAAAGTTAGTCATTATCAAGCGTGTGAAATTGGAGTGATTTATTTATATTTCAGGGCAAAAAATAGAAAAAAGAACGTAGTCACTCTCTAGATATACCCAAAAGAACAACATATCAATGATTAATTAAAAAATTATTAATTGAATAAACAAAATAAATTACATAATAAATAAAATAATGAATAAAATTATTAAAATCAATAATCAATATACTAAAGAAATTGAATCGATTGAAAAAGGAAATGAGATAATTCGTATTTTATTGTATCCTGTTCGCGCAGTTATATCTGAAAGGATGATATTCAAGTGATTTTTCAAAATACCAATCTTTTTCGTAATTCCTCCAAAATACATTCAGTATTGATAGAGATGGTTTTTCAGTATTTTTTTCCTCAATTATAACGGTAAATTGAAAAAACCGTTATAATTTTTTTTGTATCAATGAAAAAATGGAATTTTCGATTTTGCGTCTGATTACTTGTTAGGCAATACCACAATTCTTGAAGCTCCGCCTAAGCATGAATACACTATAGCGTTTTTCCAATTAATTGAAGGAATTTTTATACCAGCTGAACTGGAGGAAAATGTCTGGTTATATTTTTACAAGTTACAGGGAAAAAAGTATAAAGATATAACAAGAAAAAAAAATGTTAATCCGCAAAAGAATCAGTTACTCGAATTCTTGAACTTTTTAGCTCAAGTCGCCGCCTTTTAATTTTTTTTTTCGAGTCGTGAAATTTTTGGTGTTTTTATTTGAGCCTCAAAGAAACATCTTGAAGGGCATTTCGAAAAATAAGTGTCATTCCAGTATTCAGAACCGAACTTTACTCGAATATATGATATGTATTTATTTCAGTATGATGGACATAATCAGTGGCGTAACCAGAATTTTTTTTTGGAGGGGCCTAAAAAAAAGGAGGCTCGAACTCCAGTTGATACCCACCTATTTTCATGAAGTGTAAAATTTTTTTGAAAAAATTGCAAAATTAATTGTATCATAGATTAACCATACATAGATGCCCCCTCCCCCCCCGTATATACGAATTTTTTACTCTTAAATGTTGAAAAAGGAGCCAGAAAGTTTTTTATTAATATCTAGGATAAAAATTGAATTAAAGTGTTCGGAAACAGCTCATTCGAAAAAGCTTGACGTTTTATACATGATTCGAATTTAAAACATTATTGCCATCGATGTGAGTCTCGAGTTATTTTACTAAAACCAATTCATTTTAGAACACCCTCTGTGAATGAGCTCCATTACTAAAAATAAATTCGACTTTTTGCCTAGTTTTTTGCAAATATTTCAAGAAAAAATATAGATGCAAAGTTTGCAAGTAGCTCATTCAAAGAGTATGAAATTCTGAACGTGTTTCACTTTAAAAAAATAATTGTTGCTGATTTACTTTTTGAGAAAATTCATAGCAAAGTAAAAAAATCATTTTTCAAAATTAATTCCAAAAGTAAATAACTTTAGAAAAATTAATCATTTTGCATTTCAGTATCTTTAAAATGAGCCATTTGCGAGCCCTATATATGAGATATATTGAAATATTATAGAACAAAATATAATTTTCGATGATTTTTCGCTAAAATGTTCAAGACCACGCGTCGCCAGTTACGGCGATTTGCCGAAGAGCATTTTAGTAGCCCCAATTCATTGAAACGATTTCGCCGATATGTTTTAAGTCGTCTCAAGGTTGAAAAAGACCTTTTTGGTGTACTTGTTGTTACAGGAATTCAAATCTACAACGGCACCCAAGATAAAACGACTGAATTTTTTTCCCGCAATTTACGCGTATACGTTTAATAATTGATTTTTAAAATTTCGAATAATTTTTTTGGGGGGGCTTTAGCCCGCTAGCCCCCCCCCTTGATTACGCCACTGGACAAAATATTATAGTTTATGAGAAAATTGAACGAAAAAACAAGAACAACATAAACACCATTGAGATGATTTTTTTTTTTTGAATAAAACACTTATTCTATCGAAGACAGAGGCACAAGATAAACAGACATTCAAACTGCTAACCACTGAGAGCGAATTTCCTTCACATCGTTCATCTGGCACATTTCCTTTCTACTACCCGCTGTATATAGCGTACACTTTTCCACGTTTCCATCATTTTCGAAAAGTTTTAGCTCTGTCCTCAATATATGTACTTGCTCTATACACTCCATAGTTTTACATGCGTGCGTATATTGGCAATCGCTACATCGTCGAGTTCCCGCAAGGGATTCGTAATCACCACACGCTAGAAAATATCACGTCCAACGGCGACGCGGCCGCGTTATATTTCACGCCCGAAGATTGATCTAAGATGCTTAAGATGTTACGATTTTCTTTTCTTTCTTTCTCTCTTTCTCTATGTTTTTCTCCTATTTCGCAACTTTTTAAAGATATACGCGTTCGAGTCAACTTTATTTACTCATTTCTTGATTTGAAAAAGAAATAAAAACTACTTCGCTTGGGTATCAAGCAGAAAAGTTCGTTTATTGTTGTTTTTAAATTGTTTATGATAGAAGGGTCGACGATGTATCCCTATTAGCGCGTTGTTCGTTACTTTATTAAGTTAATATCTGTCAGCTACCAAATTTGATGAGAAAATCCCTCAGCGTGAAATCTTCAACGTATCAATTTCCAAAAACAAAAAAAAAAGAGATTTTTCAGCACCATTATTACCTTGGTTCTAGAGCCATATTTTTTTTCTCGAAGTTTAAATCATTAAAAAAAAAAAAAAAAAATTGAACCAGTGAACAGCCACGATGTTTTAATAGAGCTAAGTTTGAGGCGTATTCGGACTATCAGATAAAGCTGTTAATCTTTTTTCATTCACATCCATTACTGAGCCTAGATAACCTTATATGTTCCCTCCAAAACGATCTCAAAAATTGAATTAAATATATACATATATACGAAGTATTTTTTGCCTCTCAGGAATTATATGAGTATTGAACTATTTAAATATTTAGCAAATTTTAGATTTTTATGATTCAAAATTTCCTCAGAAAGCTTTTTTCTGCTTCACAAGAGTGAAATAAATTTGTAAATATAATAAATTGTTAATATTTTAACTCATGTATTCATCACATATTTGAAGTTTTGCTTCACTTTATTTCATATTCAAAGAAGAAGAAAAAAAAATGAATCATCTGTTTTGTTGGACAAATTTTAACTACCTATTTGATTACCTACTGAAGTCAAGCCTTAAAAACGAGTCGATTGATGACAGACAAACACTCATTTTTCAGAATGCAAACTACGTATTCGTGAAAATGGGTACATTACGCTTTCATACTGAAAGATATGTAGCATTCAAATTCTCACACGATAATACGAATGAAGGAAAGCGAGTAAAATTATTCATTCGTACCTATTTCAATTTCATCGAGTAATACAAATAATTTATCGCATTTCTTACGTCATCTGGAAGCTCGAATGATTAATCTTAATTCTCTGGTCTGCATTTGCATTACTTTGTATGCACTTGAATGTGACTTGCGTTTCAGTCTGATGGTCTGATTTACACGTTGTCACAAATACGTGCTTAGCATTTTCAAAAATGCGTGTTTTGCTGTTATCAGTCGGCTGGCTTTTAAATTGAACAAACTATAATAATTTATTACTAGTGCCTCCTCGCCCCTTCGGGGCTCGCAATAAAAATTAAATGAAGAAAAAAGTTATTTTATCAGACAAGTACTGTTACATTCCAAACTGCACAACCCAATTTATTTTTATTTGTTACCCCCACCAAGAGTTCTTCGTTTCAGGATGGGCTCGCCCCTTTATACCTTATACTTGCCATTTTAAACAATTTTACAACTTTACCCTTACTCTTGCCTATGTACAAAGCATTTATTGAAATTTACACCTTTTCTCCTTTTTGTATACCTGCTACTCGAAACAATTTTATGACTTACCCTTGTGCATATACCAGACTTTTATTAAAATTTACAACCTTTTTTTCCTTTATATATGTGCTATCCTTTATATACCTTCTATACCTGCTATTTAAAACCAGGATGCGCGCGCATCTCAAAACCGATTCCATTTTGATTTTAATATATAGAGAGATATCGTTTAAATTTTTAGAAATAATTGACAAACGCTAATTCATGATTCAGATGACAAATGCATTCTACAGACTTTATTTCAGGACGTCTATATGCCAAACGATTAATTTTCCTCAAGTTTCATTTTTCGCTGCTTTTCAAAGTACGACTTCATGGAGCCGCATTGCATATCTTTCACCAGTGTAAAAATATGAAATACACTATTCACAAAAAATATGACTCGTGATAGAAATTTTTACGTCTGATGTTTGAATTTCTTTTCTGATTGTAATTCAAACATTTTAGTCCGGGCATTTTATGCAAAAGGTGGAAAAAATTTAGATCAGCATTTTTTTTGCGGGAATATGTTCAGAAGGGTCCCAGTAGTTCGCTATAAAACCCAAGAGCCCCAAGTAAGGAGGAAAATTTTTGAGCGGGGGGGGGTGAAACACTCCCCCAAAATGAGTTTTTTCGCATTATTTTGAATAATATCAACTTTAAATAAAAAATAATAACAAATTCGGAATCTACGTCCAATTTCCGATCCGATGATACTCAACAAGATTCCTTTCAAGTAAAACATAAGCCCTTAAGGGGGGGGTTCAGAATTTCGAATTTTCGAAAATCTCAGATAGTTCAGTTTTATGAGTTAAAATTTGTACTGGAATGATACTTTATCGCACCACAACAATTGTTTTTCAAGTATGTAAGGGATGGCAAAAGTATTTTTACTCAACGCACCCCTTATCCATGGGATGGGCTATTTTATATCGAAGCGTATACGTGTATTACATCAAGCGAAAATGTTTATTCATAAATAAGAGATTACTGCAGAAGCAAGATATTTTTAGTTGTTCGAACTACTTTCGCGTTACATTTCTCTGTTCAGTATTTTTTGTATTTTAATTTCAATAAGGTCAAGCCTGTCGAAATCGTTTTTGAGGGCAGCACACAAGGGTGAAGCAAAGTGAGCTCAAAAATTTGTTTCATTTTTTTTTTTTGAAGTATGTATGAATTGAAAGTTGCATTATATGTGGCTATTAAGACATACCCAAATATTGAAGAAAAAAGTGGGAATAATTGTTTGAAGAATTTCGTGAAATGGTGTTCATCCATTGTCCAAGGTTCGACATTCAGAATATTTATTTTTCGATTTTTTTCTTCAGAATACGTTGAAAAATCAAATAATGCTAAAATCGCGAAGGTAAAAATTGTGTACCATTAATGCTCTCATCTGACGAAAGCGATGTTGAAGACGTTCAATTTTAATGTTTAACTTATTACTTTGTTATTATAATATATTAAATTTATGAAAAGTACAAAATTTTTGGTGATTTTGGTAATATCAATATGGTCCATCCCCCACATAATTGAGTCAAAATACTTTTACAATCCATCAAATACTTATAAACAACCGCTGGGGTACGATAAAGTATCATATTGATATTACCAAAATCACCTAAAATTTTGTACTTTTCATAAATTTAATATATACTGCTGATCTAAATTCTTTTCGTATTTTTAGCTGAGTTTTTAATGAAAACGATAGCTATTACAGTCTACCTGATTTGGAAAGGGAAGGTCGGGGGAGGGTGGGGTCTTCAAATCTTTGCGTTTCAGACCATTTGTAATCATCTGGCAAATGTCCAACTTTTTGGTGTATATATATCTTTTTTTTCCCCACGCGTAGCGCCGGCGAGTATTCATAAATTTCGCTCAAAATTTGGTGGGGAACTCTTCTTGAAAATGCGCAGAAGTGCTTTTTTTGTTTTTTCGAAAAATTTCAAAATGGCGGATCACTCAAATTTTGAAGGGGGCTGGAGAAGAGGCAAATAGCTCAAATTTTTCGTTTTTGATCTCATATGAAAGAGTGAGTCACGGACACCAACATATTAAATTTCAGCTTCCTAAGTGCATTTTGAGGAGAGTTAGCAAAAACCTGTTTTTGAGGAAATTTCGTTTTTTGTGTCACTCGCCTTGCGCAGGCGGGTGTGGATAAAATTCGCTCAAAATTCGGTGAGGAACTCTTCTTGAAAATACGCAAAAATAGTTTTTTTGTTTTTTCGATAAATTTCAAAATGGCGGATCACTCAAATTTCGACGGGGGCTGGAGAAGGGGCAAATAGCTCAAATTTTTCGTTTTTGATTTCATATGAAAGAGTGAGTCACGGATACTAACATATCCAAATTTCAGCTTCCTAAGTGCATATTGAGAGGAGTTAGATCAAAAAACGGCTTTTTGAGGAAGTTTTGAGTCATGAAATTTTTTTGTATCTTCCATATCTCCCCACCAAATCGACCAAAAAGAGTCAAATTTTGTGTGAGGTTAGTTGGTGACCACAATATGACCTCTTGAATTTGGATCAAAATGGATTCAAAATGGCGGATTATCAAAATTTTGAGTAGAGCTTGAGGAGCCTCAAGTTGGTAAAAATGTAATTAATATGAATTCATATGGTTATTGGGGATAAGTTGTATACTATATCCCGAATTCACTTCCATACATGATGTTGGAGGGGGAAGGCGGGGTTATCAACCTAAAATAGTGGTGGGGGTACAGGAGGGGTCGAAAATTTTTTATTGCTGTGTCATATGATAAAATGAGCCCAAGTGACAAACGTATTTTGATTTTAGCTTCCTCAGTGATTTTGGAGGGGAGTTAGAGCAAAAAACGGCTTTTGGAGGGGAAATTGCTGCAGGAAATTTCATGAATCTTCCATATCTCATCACCAAATCGGCCTAGAATGGTCAAACTTTGTGTGTAGATTAGTTTGTGACCAGAATATACCTCTAAATTTGAGTCAAAATGGATCCAAAATGGCGGATTATCATGATTTGAAGATAATTTGAGCACCCTCAAATAGTTATAATTTGAGAAATATGTGTTCACATGATTATTTCATGGCAAGAAATACTACATTTGTGCCAAGTTGAACTTCTTAAGTGTTTTTGGAAAGGATAGGGTAGGGGTTTTCAGACTTGGTATTGGGTGTGGCCTGTAGTCATGAACGGTTAAGCAAGGTTATTAGTAAATCAAAACAAGCTCCAATTAAGAACTCAGCTCCAGTAATGCGGCATGGTTGCTTACGTTTTTTTTTTGTTGGAATTTTCAAGGTCAAGTCGCCCCAGTTTCGCATTTTTTCGATTTGAAATTTTTGTGGCTCGCATTCGAATTTTTAAGAAATGTTTTAGCTTAGGGTGGACGAGAATCGTTTGATAGTTTAGAAAAAATTCACCCCTATATATTAAAGGTGGCCCCCTACTGGATAGTTGACTGTCTTAATCGTGCTTCCTTTCCAAATTCATACATCGAGGTTTCGAGATGCGAATAACGTGTGTAAGCGTGTGGTTCAATTTGATGGTATTTTTACACATGTCGTAATGTTATGTATACAGTATTATAATATTATGCAAACCGGTTATGCGTGTAAAATGGATAATACTTGTATGTACATTCGACACGGTCGCAATAGCATAACGTCACCGTTTAATCTCATCGTACCTATTTACTGCTCGTGTCTCCTCGTACTCCGTAGGTAAATAGGCAATTGTGGTACTATCGTAATCGATTGTACATTGCAAGTTGCATGGTCTAGGTCTTCGCGTCCGGTACCCGGTACCTCACACTACTTGGTTTTTGTTCGGCCTTATCACTTTCTACCAGAAATTTCCTTACTTACGTCCTGTATTGTACTCGTACATACTTGTATTCAGCTTTACGTCTAACGTTAGTGTTGTGGTGCGTGGTCGGAAAAAAGTTGTGCAAGTTTTGCGCGTGATACGATAATTCGCGATTCTTACGCGTTTTTATTTTCTTTTTCTTTTTTTTTTTTGTTTTTCATATTTTAAGGACTTTATTTCTTGTTTCATCGTATTATTATTTCCTCGTTATCCGTTTATTTTCGAGTATTCTGCTGTTCACTTTTGTTATTATTTTTAGAGTTTTTTCTACGGTTTACGGTTGATGTGGAAAGTGTGAAATGGCGAGAGTGCTAGGTGAGTTGGAAATAATTATTTGGTAATAGGGTACGTGCGTAGATTAGGAATTTTGTTTGAGTGCCGAAAATTACGTCTACTTTCACGATGCTTGTAGTTATTACAATAGTGATACGGATTTTCGTTTTTTAACGTTCGTTTTGTGATGCTCCATGCTCAAAATAAACGTGCCGAGAGTGTCGACTCGATTCCAGTTCTTTCGCAGCGGTTGAACTTAAAAGGGGATGATTTGAAATACCGCCGCTTTGTCGAATCGATACACGATACATAGCGTACGAATCAACTAAGATTAACCACGATAAAGTAAAATGTATCTAAAGAGGTGTTGAAATTCGATTTTGCTTTCGTTTATACGAGCTCGAACGAAAGGACGGTGGAAATGAAAAAACCTTTCTGTTTCGACGATCAAATTAATTCGTTGGTAGAGTACTCGAGTTAACTGACGAAGAAAACGTGTAATAAGAAAACAAATGAAACGAGCCTTTTTTTTTTGTTACTTCTTATAAGCTACATACCTACTTGAAACCACTCGTAGAATTTCTCGTTGCCTTTTAAAGAGTTTTTTTTTCGCTAATTCGTTTCTCGACTCGGAGTGTAGCGAGTTGTTAGAATTTTTTTTGTTTTTTTAATTTCAACTTCTTCTCCTCAGTTTTCATTACTCGTTAGCGACCTTTTACATATATTGAGCGTAATTTTACGAGCTTGTGTATTATGGTTTTGACTTTAATGTGCGATGGTAAAACCTTGAGAAAGAAAGCCATCATTGTTATCAGTATAGTACATATAACCTTTCTCCGCTGTCAACAAATACCTATCGTAAGTGTTGGCATTAACCTACGATATGTTGTGTTCGGTGGTTTCTCAATTGTCACTTAAGCGTCGAAATATTTTTATCGATTTACGAAGGTATTTCCGGTACTTTTTTTTTCTCGAAATAAATTGTACGCCGGAAACTAGCTAATACGTAAGCGTTGATAAGGTATGTTTGAAAAGGACAGTGATAGTGAGGATGTACTCGATGTGAATGCGAATATCGCGTATCTGTGAATCAATATTTTTTTCTAGAACGTGTTTGCTTACACGCACGTTTTTTTTTTCTTCGCATCGCATTCCAAATACAAATACGTGGCTCGCCTAGCTCTTTACGATGCCCTGATAACTGATTTTTTTCACTCTATTGGTAAACTGTTTGGAGGAAATATGGGCAAAAGCTCAGCATCAAGGTCGATGATCTACGAAAACGATTGATTAGGTAATGGGAAATGTGCATCGTGTATGTACAGATTTTTGCTTGGCACGACTCGATGCTTCCTACAGGTTTCGTGTACGAATTTCCGTTGCTTTGGCATATTTTAGAATCACACCGGTGTGAATACCCGGAATAGCGTTCTAGCGTTGTTCGTGATATCTGTATGCTGTAGTATAGCCATTACATCCTATTCGTAGCGTTGGCGATGCGAAATGCGATGGGCGATGAAGTTGATAGGTTCATTTCCGTCCATATGATGAGTGCTATTTTACGTCATTTCTGTTCACTTCTACAGTTGGTAAAAATTTTAATTTCGCTACGAAGAGGTTTTGAAATTCTCATGGACGTTGGTGCGAGGGTTAATTTCGACATTATCGTGCGTTAATTTGCAAGTGGTATTCGACTGTTTTTCAGAAACAAACGTAACGGCAAACTTTTCTAGTTTAATCTTTTATTCGCTTGAAACTCAACTGGTGTATAAATCGATCGAATTAATTAAAATACGTTCGTTAGCCTCTTTAAAGTTTTTAAAAGCCGAACAACGAAACATAAAAACGTAAGCCGCCATGCCACATTACTGGAGCTGAGTTTTCAATTGCGGCTCGTTTTGGTTTGCAAATAATTTTGCCAACTCTGTATATGTACAGCCCACACCCAGTACCAAGTTTGAATACCACTACCCTTTCCCCTCCGAAATCACTTAAGAAGTTAAACTTAGAATTCCTCGAGTTATCCTCAAATCTTGATTATACGCCTAGATACATTTTGACACAAATTTAAAAAATCATATTTTGGTCATCAACTAACCCTACGTACGAAGTTCGAAGTTTCTAAATCGATTTGATGGCTAAAATCAGAATAGGTTAGTCACTTGGGCTCATTTTAATCGTAGGACGCCACAATAAAAAATTCTTGACATCTCATGTATCCCCACCACATTTTGAGATTATATCTCTCCTTTTCGCCTTCAGTATCATGTGTGAAGGTGAATTTGGAATATAGTATACTTCTTATACGCAATAATCACGTATGTTCATATTAATTACATTTTTACTAATTTGAAGCTCCTCAAAGTCTACTCAAATTTTAATAGTCGTCATTTTGGATTGATTTTGATCCAAATTCAAGAGGTCATATTCCGGTGCCAAACTAACTCCACACACGAAGTTCGGTCTTTCTAGATTGATTTATTGAGGAGATATGGAAAATTCAAGAAATTTCATGACTGAAAACTTCCTCAAAAAGTTTTTTTTTTCTTTAACTCCTTTGAAAATCTATTTGGGGTACTGAAAATTGGATATATTAGTGTCTGTGACGCACTCTTTCAAGTGAGATCAAAAACGAAAATTTTGAGATATTTGCCTCTCTCTCCCTCCCCCAACGCCCTATCAACATTTGAGTGATTTTCCATTTTGAAGTGTGTCGGAAAAATAAAAAAGTTCCTATTTCGAATTCTAAAGTAGAGTCTCGCACCGAGGGGAAAAATACACGTATACATATATAAATTCATAAATATCAAAAAGTTGGACCGGAGCCCTATGATTACAAATAGTCTGAAATGCGAAGTTTTGAAGACCACCCTTCGCCTCCCTCCCCAAATCTGGTAGGCTGTTATAGCTATCGTTTTTATTGAAACATTTTTCTCCTTGTTGAACAGTTAAGGGGGGAAGGGATGTTGGGTGTGCTCGAGCAACCGTAATCAGCGAACTGAAGAACGCGTTTGTACATGGCGTGAAGTTTAAGAAGACTAAATATGTTCATCACAATGCAGATTTTGTGGTAGAAGAATTGCTCTAGAAGGTACGCTTGTTACATCATGGGGAAGAATTGAAAGCTTCATTTGCGAGATGAACTCACGGAAGTGTACTCTCACTTTTTCGAGTTATAGGTAGTTGAAAGATGCTCGTGAATGTTTTAAGATGAATCTAGGCAATTTGGCTTTTTAAAGAAGTTCACGAATATATGTGAGATATATCCAAGAGGTGCGAAATTTATCTCTCGAGTTTAGGCGCCATGCCCCTTGAAGTTTCCACCTCATGTAATAACTGGTTATTAAAAATGAGGGGAAAAATTCAGTTTCTGACACATTTGTCAAGAATACCCTAATATTTGAATTCGTCATCTGACACTACAAGTTTGGCTTGCGAAGGGGCTGTGTTTTGGTAATTATTTTAGTAAATATGTATTTCACACGAAGTGAAAATGATAAAAAATACAAATTAATCAGTTTTTGAAAATAGAGCTGCTCTCGATTTTTTAGGTAAAATGCCAGTCAATGTGTAAAATGTAGTTCTTCAGTCTAGGGTGCCACTTATTTTTTGAAATTCGATTTTTGGTGAGGATCCCTCCTTAAAATGTTCCTTTGAGCTTCTAATGAAGCACTAAAAAATTTCGCCCGAAACAATAATTTTAACCCGTGGCGACTTGAGCTCAAAGTTTACAAAAATTTGAAATTTTTCAAAAAAAAAAAAAGAAAAATTATTTATTGATTTTTTTTTATTTGTTTTTAGGTTATACCTTATACATGGCTCACTAAAGGCTCCAAAAAATTTACAGAACAATTTTTCTCAAGATTAGGAGGTCCTAAAAGTTTTTCATTTTATTAGGAAAATGTTACACGTTCGATACATATAACTTCGCATTTTTAAAAATTAATTCCAACAAAATAATAAACGTTTATTCAATTTAAAAAACGAACAACTGAATGAAAGAACAACCAAAAATTAGTGGATAATGAAATTTTTTCATTTTTTCAATAATTTTATCCAGAGTATTTTTTTTATAAAAATGAAAAAATGTTAGTAACCCCGAATTTTGAGAAAAACTGTTCTATAAATTTTTTTGCATCTTTAGTACGCTACGTATAAGGTTTTACCTAAAAATGAAAATAAAAAAATCGATTAATAATTTTTTTTTTGAAAAATTTCAAATTTATGCAAATTTTGAGCCCAAGTCGCTACAGATTAAAATTATTTTTTCGAGCTGAAATTTTTTAGGGTTTCACTAGAAGCCTAAAGGAACATTTTTAAGGGGGAGTCCTCGTTAAAAAGTTGAAAAAAAATTTTGACCTCTATGAATAAGTGGCAGCCTGTTCTTCACTTTAGTTCATTTTGTGGTCACACGTAAATGTGACCAATTGGAAGTTTTTATGTATGATTTACCTTGGTACTACCGCCAAATCTACCCAAAATTGAGTTATTTCGGTCATTCTTGCATCACAAATTATTATGAGGTGAAAATTGCAAAATAACGCTAGCGATGGCGTCCAAGTTTGATGATGAAGTTTTGGCGAACATGGAATAGTTCTGATATTACTGTTCCAGCTGTTCGTAAAAACCTGAGTTTTTTGCATTCTTCTCAAAAATTGAAAGACTAAGGGTAAATGTGGGAACTTCGGTCATTTGGAAGCGAACATTCGTTGGATTATTGTACAATCATGTAAAATTTTCTATTCTACGCTCGCAAAATCTATGTTGTACGCATACGTTTTGCGTACGTAATTATTGTTGTTAATTATTCGAAGAGTATGTTCTGTACTAGGAACATGTGTTTTTATGTAAAGCTCGTTCGTTAAGTTTTGGTCGTGTGACGTGAATTCCATGCACCTGTGGGCGATTATCATTTATCCCACGCGTTGAAAAATGAAAATTTTAGTCTCGCTTGTACAAATGTACTTATACATATTAAGCAGTGTAAGCACATGCACGATACAGCTTTCGTATAATTTCGTTGCGTAGTTTTAATTAAAAAAAAAAAAAAAAATTGTACGCGAACTGAATCTTGGTTTTGTATCACAGATTCGATTTTTGTATAGCAGTCTCCTGTGAAAAAAAAAATTAAAATAATAAATCCTTCGCGACGACTAAATAGTGGTAGCGAAGAAGAAAATTTAATTTTAAAAAGGAGAACGTTGGTAAGCTTAAGCTTATCTTTTAGCGTTGTATTTTATATTGGCTTTTCCTTCTCGCTATTTTCTGTCCGTTTTCCGCCTGTCAGTATTACGAATACTGGAATAATGTGCGTTTTTGTGGCTTCTGTTTAAATTTGCGGCGTCTATATGTACAAATAGGTATGAAGAAAAGAAACGGAGTTACGTGCAAGTGTAACGTTTTGTTTTAGATAGCAAAAAAAATATTATTCGTTCCTTCGAATTTTTTTTTTCTTTCTTTCATTCTGTGGTTATCCCACGTGTTTCTTGAAACACTGAAAGCAAGTATAGTTTTGATACGCCCACCACAAACCATGCATTCTTCCACCAATCATGGGTCACTCTGCCTTCGGATTGATTTTCGTTTTTTTTTTTCGGATTGTAAAAATTATTTGAAGTAAGATTTTAAAAATGAAAAGTCCTTGTTTCGCATTTTCAAGGAGATTTTCTCACCAAATTTTGTGCGATTTTTATCAATACACGCCGCAGCCCACTTGGCGTGGTCGTAAATGTTTCACGCTCCTTCCTCCACTCAAAACAAAAAAATGCTCCTGAGGTGAAAGTAGTCCTATGCAATTTTGTTTCACTACTTGCACTTAGAATTCACTCTATTTTTATTGACAACCCAAAACTGTAGAGTTGAGGTGTGTGGAAAAATAACTCGTTCGTCGCTTCCACAGCTACTCATGTACGTATTGTCGCATTGAGAGGAAACGAAGTCTTGTGGAAAATCACCGCCTATGTAATTATTAATGACGGAAATTTACGAAACGCACGCTTCATCCACTAACTAAAGAAGAGAGCTGATGGTCTCGGGCATTCGATGTGGAAAATTTGAAAATTGAAAAAGGCGTCTCGAAAAATATAGCTCGAATATAACGATGCCTTTTTATTGGCGTGACGAAATACGACGCGGTGCGTTATCGAATCATCGACGACTACGCGAAAACTTTAATTAGCGAAAACCGTATCGAGCCGCAAGAGTGGTAGCGTGTTGCCTATGCTTGCCTGTTCGCCTGTTTCAAATACATCCGCCTCCGTAAAAGGCTGTTAAATGTCGAATACTCTGCGAGCGATTTATTTGCGTTCGGAAGTTCAATAAAAGCGTCGAAAAATTTAACCGATTGGCGGCGTGTGGATGATTTGTTTATTCCACACTCCTGACTCCACGCGCCACTGCACCGCGCTGCGCTGTAGTGTCGAGGATGATTGATGAAAATTGGGCGCGCGTTTGGAAAGCATTTTTTTATTGCGTGATGCGATTAGCGTGGTGCTCGATTTTGAAGAATTACTTATTTAATTTTCGAGATTTCATTCGATGTACCTCTATAGTGACGGTCTTCGGTTACGTTTAGATTTTTCGTGATTTATCGAAGTTACGAGTAAAGTTTCAGTCTTGTACAGTTGTTCAACGTGTTAGAAATTGGAGAATAAGAAGAAAGGGCATGTAGTACAGGGAAATAAGCTCATTTTTTGACCAAACCTGGAAAAAAATAGTAGTGAGTTGGATTTCACATTATATGTGCAGCATGGTGTCCTTAACAAGGTAGAAAAAGTTGTCACCCCTAGGGAGTGAGCTAACCCCAGGAGGGGGCAAAAACGCCGCAAAAAACAGTTTTTCAACGGGTTTTTGCTAATATCTTCGAAAAAAATGGTTGTACGTGGAAATAAGTTATATTAAAAAATGTTCCCCATTAAATTTGCTACAGAATGAGTGAGACAGTTTTCTCAAAAAGTCATTAGTAAGCCCAAAACGGGGAGGTCAAAATATACCAATTTTTGGAATTCCCTTTCGAAAATCAGTTCTTTGTTTATATTTTCTATACGGTGCGTCCTACGCAAAAATTGTTGATATTGAATAATATTCCCCGTTCAATTTTCTATAAGGTTCATGAAAAATTTTTGCCAAAAAGTCATAAAAGGGCCCAAAATGGGGGGCCAAAAATACATTAATTTTGGAAAAATTTATTCATATGTGTTCGTATCTATTATCAAGTGACCTATGTGGGTGATTTACATGTCAAAGTATATCTGTAGTTTTTTTTGTTCTATAATGTAAATCTAGAGAAGGATTTCTAAAGGAGGGAGGAGGAAGGGAAGGGGGAATTATCAGTAAAAATTATTTGTACATCTTTATCACCTACATAGGTCACTTGATAATAGATACGAACACATATGAATAAATTTTTCCAAAATTAATGTATTTTTGGCCGCCATTTTGGGACCTTTTATGACATTTTGGGAAAAGTTTTTCATGAACCATATAGAAAATTGAACGGGGAATATTTTTCAATATCAACAATTTTTGCGTAGGACGCACCGTATAGAAGATATAAACAAAAAACTGATTTTCGAAAGGGAATTCTAAAAATTGGTATATTTTGACCTCCTCGTTTTGGGCTTACTAATGACTTTTTGAGAAAACTGTCTCACTCATTCTGTATGAAATTTAATGGGGAACATTTTTTGATATAACTTATTTCGACATAGAACCATTTTTTTCGAAGATATTAGCAAAAAACAGTTGAAGAACTGTGGGGTTAGCTCACTCCCTAGGGGTGACAACTTTTTATACCTTGTTAAGGACACCATGCTGCACATATAATGTAAAATCCAGCTCACTACCATTTTTTTCCAGGTTCAATCCTTATTTCCCTGTACTAATAGGAGGATAAGAATGGCGAATCAGGCCCGAAGCCCAATTTCGATGAAACTTGGGTGGTAGGTACGTACCGTTTAGAAACTTTCATGGCCAAAGTTTCAGACCCCCCTGGCCCTCCTCGTTTTTGAGAAATTAATTTTTAATTGAAAAATCAATTCGAATTTTTCTTTCATGCAATAGTTGACTGATTTTGTTGAAAATTTAGTATGTTGTACTGTTCCATAGGGGGTCTCTTGGAAAAAATCAGCAACCCCCCAACCATGATTTTACCCCCACCAAAGACCGTTTTTTAACTTTATTTAATTTTTTTAACCCTAATAACGCTTTGGCACTATTATGAAATTGATATTTTTAGATGCCCCCTTGACCCCCAAATCACGTGAAATTTTTTCAGATTTTTCACTCGGCTGCGCCATGTTGAAAAATGACTGAAACTGATAATAGTTTACATGTTGGTATAGTACAAGAGCCGACCCTGTCGAAAATGTGCCGAAATAACTGAAGCTGGAACCGGTCTCAAAAGTTAATGTATGTACCCACACTTCGAAAATTACCGGTCTACCGATTCCCAGCTGCTGAAAGCTCAAAAGTTCGCAATTTTCATGAACTTTCGGCCGAAAATACTGAAAGTTGAAATTGGTATCAAATTACACGATTTTTTGCGCCTAACCCGAATATGTAGGTCTGCCAGCCCTAAAGTGCTGCCATAGGCTCGACAGAGGAGATCAAAGAGGGAGAAAACTTGAAAAATCATGTATTTTTGATGAAATTCGCATAAAAATCGCAATTTAGTTTAATTTGGATTAATAAATGCTTTCAAGTATTACTAGTGAGCTATAATGACTTCTTAATTTTAAATTTTTACAGAATTTCACATTTGAGGGGGGGACGTAGGAAGACATCTGCGAACTCATAGGGTACTTACGTACAATTCAAGTTTCATCGAAGTTGGCCTCCGGGCCTGATTCGCCATTCTTATCCTCCTATGCCCTTTCAGAAGTACATATACAGATTGCTGTGTAATTTTTACGACTTGGGGTAGTCTAGTGACGACACGGCGTGGTGCTAGGAAGGACATGGCTATGGCTACCGATATTACGAGTATTGAGATGTTGTAATTTTCAAGTTTCGAGTTATACGATTAGTGAGTTGAGATGCACACTATGTCATCCTTACAACAAAGTTATAGGACAAATTTGGCTGTGGTAATTTTAATTTTTAACGAATACATTTCTTATATTTTTAACTTTGAGTTGCGCAGTTCAAGTCGAGAATTTTGTCTTCGTAAATCAGCGTCACATCGTTAAAGTCGACAATTCGACATTGAAAATTAGAAGCGCATCAGAAGTATACGACTCGGTATAGTCGTCAACCATACGCGAGACTACAAGTATGGTTAAAATTCACTCCAAGGTTTTAATTTATTTTCACGATGATCTGAGACGAATCGTACTTCAGAGTGATAGTGATTTGACGAATTCACGAAACGCAAGATTTACCTTACACCTTGGAGATGGAGTGTAAAGGTCGTTTCCGTGAGTTGACAACGCTATGACATTACGTGACGAATAAAATCGACAGATCGTATCATTTTCTCTACCTATAATCAATTGTGAATAAAGCTAGGAAAAATATTGGCACGTTTAAGTGGCTTAATGTTTCCTTATTGCAGTTATAATTATTACGCGTTTGATAGTTTCGTTATATAGCGTACGTTGTTTGGTTTAATTTTGACACAATCTCGATTGTATGTTTCCTTGAATTGGAAAAGTAACGTTTAATGACGCGATTAATGTATTCGCGATGTTCGTTAACGGTCGTCTTGTCGCGTCACGTCGTATCGGCGCACTTGACCTTTAATCTGTTTTTGCGTCGCTTCTCGTTCGGTTTAATTATCTCGTTTGTTTTTTGTTTTTGCCGTTCGCTTTCGTGGGTTTTTTCCTCGCAGTTGGACGTTGAGGCTCGTTGGTTACGTAAGCGTACTTTTTTTGGTTCGTTTGGTGGAATTTTTTTTTTGTTGTTTTGTTTCCTTCGGGTGAATATTAAGCCTCGCATTGTTCGAATCGCTTTTAGTAAAGCTCTAGAAAATTTAATCCTCTTTCAAATTATGCCGGTGAAGGAAGATTCGCGAAAATTTTTATTACTTTAATTTTTCAATTTGAATGAATAAGCCTTGTTCGTAGGATTTCTAGCGTTGATAATGAAAATAAAATACTCGACTTAATGTACTGTATCTCGAAGTCTGGCATTACTTTAAATTATTTCGTATTCCTTTTGTTTTGTTGTTTCGAAAACCGATTAAAATTGGGTCAGTGAAGAATTTCAAAAAACGTTAGCAGCCATGCCGCATTACTGGAGCTGAGTTTTTAACTGGGGCTTGTTCAGGTTTGGTAATGATAACGTTGCTGAACCCATCATGACTATAAGCCACACCCAATACCAAGTCTAAAAACGTCTATTCTCTCCCTTCCAAAAACACATAAGAAGTTGAATTTGGATCAAACGTAGTATTTCTTGCCCTGAAATAATCATTTGAACACATATTTCTCAAATTAGAACAACTTGAGGCTGCTCAAATTATCTTCAAATCCTTATGATCCGCCATTTTGGATCCATTAGAGGTTATATTCTGGTCACCAACTAACCCTACCCTCAAACTGACCTTTGTAGGCCACTTTGTTGAGGAGATATTGATGATTAATGAAATTTCCTACGGTAATTTCTCCTTCAAAACAGGTTTTTTACTCTAACTCCCCTCCAAATTCACTTAGGAAGCTAAAATCAGTAAAAGTTAGTCACTTGGGCTCATTTTATCGTATGACAAGACAATAAAAAATTTTCGACCACTCTTATACCCTCACCACATTTTAGGGTCAATAACCCCCATCTTATCTCCTCCAACATCATGTATGGAAGTGAATTAGGGATATTGTATACTTTTCTTCTTCAATAATCATCTAAGTTCATAATAATTCCATTTTTACCAATTTGAGGCTCCTCAAGCTCTACTCAAATTTTGATAATCCGCCATTTTGGATCCATTTTGATCCAATCCAAATTCAAGAGGTCATATTCTGGTCACCGACTAACCCCACATACAAAGTTTTACCTTTCTAAATTAATTTGATGAGGAGATATGGAAGATTCGAGAAGTTTCATAACTCAAAACTTCCTCAAAAAACCGTTTTTTGCTCTAACTCTCCTTCAAATGCACTTAGAAAGCTGAAATTTGGATATGTTGGTGTCTGTAACTCACTCTTCATATGAGATCAAAAACGAAAAATTTGAGCTATTTGTCCCTTCTCCAGTACCCCTCAAAATTTGAGTGATCCGCCATTTTGAATTTTTTCGAAAAAATAAAAAATATTGTTTTGTTGGATTTCCAAGTAGAGTCTCTCACCAAGTTTTGAGCAAATTTCATCAATACCCGCCGGCGCTACGCGCGGGCCATAAAAACAAAATTTCCTCAAAAAACAGGTTTTTGCTCTAACTTTCCTCAAAATGCACTTAGGAAGCTGAAATTTGGATATGTTGGTGTCTGTAACTCACTTTTTCATACGAGATGAAAAACAAAAAAATTGAGGTATTTGCCCCTTCCCCAGCTCTGCTCAAAATTTGAGTGATTCGCAATTTTGAATTTTTTCGAAAAAATAAAAAATATCGTTTTGTTGGATTTCCAAGTAGAGTCTCTCACCAAGTTTTGAGCAAATTTCGTAAATTACCGGCTGCGCTACGCGTGGGAAAAAAAATATATATATACCAAAAAGTTGGTCATTTGCCAGATAATTACAAATGGTCTGAAACGCAAAGATTTGAAGACCCTACCTTTCCCCGACCTTCCCTTCCCAAATTTGGTAGGCTGTAATAGCTGTCGTTTTTGGGTTAGAAACTCAGCTAAAAAAAGCAAATCTGCCTACAACACTGCTTAGCAAGATGGAATTTGAGTTTTTCTTTTAGGCTTATTTCATCGTATTTGTATGAAAACGCAATTGACCATAACTATCTGATCTTTATTTGTAAACCACATCCCCCTTGGTCGCCTTAGTGTCACTTGTAAACTTAGATTTGGGGTAGTATACGTTTTATTCTCACTGAGCTCCTATTTGTGGATATTTAGCCATTTGAGACTGCTCAAGTCGCAGTAGGTGATCGAATCAATTGTACACCCTGTATTTGAACTCGGTTCAAAAACAGTTGACACCATTCACTTGCTCGTCGAAAAATACATGGAATATTAGAATACACGCGACTTTGTGAAACGTAAGTTTTTAAAATGAAAAAATGACTTTTTACCACTCGGTTGAGGTTGGACGCGAAAACGGTCGATACCGTCAGATTTCTCGTGAAAATCCATTTTTGTGGAGTTCAATTCCGAACCATCACTACCATTAGTAATAAATCATAAAGAAAATCTTGATCTGAAAAGCATGCGAAAACAAAAACACCATTGGAAATAAACAAATCGAATGATTCGCTTACCAAATCGTTTTGAAATTGTAATTTATCTCGTTCAGCTTTCATCTCGTAGTAGAAACACTTGGGAATCATTAACCCACGCTTTTTAGGCATTTTTAGAGTATTTGGTTGAACTAGATAAAACACTCAAATGAGCTATAATATTTACCATTAATTTATTATATTTGATTTGTTTAGATTTAGGTAAATGTTGAATTTTGTCTGAAAGTCGATCCATTATAATTTCATATTTTCACCTTATTCGCGCAATAGGTTTTTTAAAATATGGTACATGTAATATGTATTTTCAAAATCATATTCATTCATGTCAACGTTGAATTTATAATTCGAACTTTTTTTTTCCTCTATAGATAGAAAATATTGGTGTTGATTTTCTGTTGATTTGATTTAAAAAAAAATCTGAGTCAGGAAAAAACTGTCGTTGAAATTAATTCTTTATTTTTCTGCTGGATAATGCACAGATAAAACTTTTAATCGGTTGTTGAAGGGACAAAAATAAAAATAAATACGGTTTGAGAACTGAAATTGTTTTTATTGGTTGTTTTATAAAGATAAAAGATGAAAATCCGAAGAAAATGAATGTGTCGCAGAATCATGTATAATACATACTACTTATAGATGCGTTTGAGGGTCTCTCCAACCACATTCAGATCTTGAGTAAAACTCCATTTTGAGTCTGATCAAAAATTTGAGAAAACATTTTTTAGAAATAATCAATTTTGTGAGATTTTCCCTCGTTGTAATAGGCTTGATGGATGAAATGCACATATCTGTAGATGCGGGAAAATAGAGGATTCGTTCACATGTACATCAAAGTACAGATGATCTGAAACGTGAAGATATGGAATTCCTTTTCTTGCAGTCTCCTGCTCCTGTAACTCGGTTATGCTGAGATAGCTAGTTTTTTGTTTAAAACTCAGCGAAAAGTACTTATCGAATTTTTTTCGACATTTCAAATCAAAGAGCAATGAGGTCTTCAGCAAAAAATTGTTGATTTTTTAAAACTCAAATTAAGAAATTTGAAACGAAAATAGAAACTTTCATATTGGTTATCGTAAATATTGACATAGAAAACTGAAATTTATTCGACTATGCTGTTGGGGTTCTTTTTCGGCCCTTCATCTGGCATTCGTCAATTTTGGAGGGTTGAAAAACAACAAAATCGATGCGCCATTACTTCGCACTCGTAATTAATAGTGGCGATAAATTTCCAACGAATTGTGTACTCGTAGTTAAAACCATCGTGGCTCCGAGTAGACTGTAACTTACGTTACGTATGCTAGACGTAGGTGTGAGAGCGCGATAGACGAATCTGAAGATGATTCATAAGCGTGGTAAAGGTGATCTGTTGGTTACCCGCAGCGTCCGTTATGGTGCAAAGTACTAGTGCCAGTGGTAAAGAGCCATTATCGTGAGAGTATTTGGCGTGCGAACTACTGAACGTGTACGCGAAAAAACTTTTGACTCGTTCGTTACGCGCGTGTTACGAAATGAGCCGAACACCGCTGATAAAATTAATTGGCAGTTGGCACCCGCGTATCGTATCGCATCCATCGTTGTGTATTGAGTACGGTACGCATACGAGCACGTATTTGTATACGTTAAGGTGTAGTACGTAGCTAGTAGCTACGTAGTACGTACTCGTGTATTGCGAAGAAAAAACGCGCGATTTGTAATGTGCAGCAGAATACGCGATAATACGATTTCGGTTCGTGTTTTCTCAAATTTTAGGTTCGCCTGTGCTTCTCGTTGATAGATGGTAAATTTTCGGGTGCCGATCGTATTTTCATGTTGTTTCGACTCGGTTTCGTGATATACGCGTATGCCCGGCAATGGTTCCATTCTGCTTACCGTTCGCGATATCGGTGAATTTTCTCAGACATTTCTTGAAATCCATTACCGAAGATATCAGCAATATATGGAAAAAGGTAAGAATATCAATATCGTAATATAGGTAGTACTCGTACGAACCTGATTACCTATATTGTTTTGTACGTACTCGTATCTTGTATATTGTATATGGAAAGAATTTCTTAAAAAGCCTTCAAACTGTAACCCCGACTTTCTTAATGGATCGATTTTGATAATTATCTTTTAAAACAATTCTCTTAATACATTCGCGTGTCATAAGCAAAAAAAAAAAAAAAAAAAAAAAACTGAGCGAATTATAATAATTATTTAGCTGCGAAAGAAGAGTACCTAGAGTACTAGTATTCTTTCTGGAGCACTTGTCTGCTCTCTGTACCACACACCTACTTTCCAACATTTTCTTGCTACTTTTGTAAATCACAGATTTCCCTAAATTTTCACGCTTAATATTTAGCTATTTTCAAAGCAAATATGGACCATTTCACTCGTATTTTTTTATTTTTGCTAGTTGAAAAATTTTCAACTTTTTGTATGAAAGTTGTATTAGTTTCATATCTTTTAAACCTTTTTTCTATATTATACATCAACATAAGAATTTGTAAATTTTCACGTTGAATAAAATTTTCAAATTTTAAACTCCGACTGATCTAAATTTTTGATAGTGGCGAATTTGAAAAAAAAAAAGATATTTAACGCCGTCCATTCTCGATAATTGCGTTTCCACTTGATCGAATGAAAATCCGATACAATCTATCTTGTTCTTTATATAATTACCTAAATATCAATGTAAACTTATTACTTTTACCTGTTCAAATGATCAACATTTAATAAGAACATTCCAGGGAGCTTTTGCTTACCTTTGATTTTTAATAAAATTCTACGGTTGTAGTACAAATAAAAGCTAATTTTTTCTACATATTTTACGTGCTCCTTCTTCAAAACAGTTGGCTCAGCGGAATGATCATATATACAAGCTCCAAAATGGCAAAGGGAATAATTTCGAGTGGAAACTGAAGTAATTCACTTATTGTTAGATATAGTCCGGAAAGAAGTCGAAATTGGCTTCGTCTGACGCGAAAAGAATACGTTATGGATTACAAATTTTTAACCAAAACACTTGGTAAAACTCAACATTTCATGCACAGTTCTCATTTAATTAGACCTCTTCGTGTAAGGAGTAGTGATAAGAAATGCACTCTAAATGCAAAAATAAACATGCAACGGCATTTTTTTATGATTAACCCTGGAAACGTGCAGGAATTTTAACACCTTCATTACTCACTGTGGGACCCCAAGGTAAAAAATCAACTTAAATTCTATTAGACTGATAATGCTAGCTTTATATTTATTTTCTGAAGTAACCAACATAAAATTTGTCATATTACTGCTCCCCTCTCTGATTTCTCCTCTTCCATAATTTTTTTTTATTACTTAGCAAATTGAAAAAATTCACGGTATACCTTAATGAAAATCCACACTTCGACCAATTTCTTATTTACATTCCTCAAATCGATAAAAAATGAGAGCATCTACGTCATCATAAGACGATATCACAAATTACTTTTAAAAAAAATATTCGAAAAAATAATTTTTTTAATGAATAAATAAATTTTGAAAAGGCATGTAGTGTGGCAGGTTATGCAATATGTTTTACACAGATGGTTTAAAATTGCCTAATGTTGAATATTTTTTAGCACTATGTAGCACGTTACAAGAGGGACTTATACAAGTTGTAAGAGACATGAAATTGAACTTGGGCTCCCAGGGACCCCACGGTGCGTTTCCAGGGTTAACCCCATTAGCGTTTACAAACATCGAAGAACAGCTAAGAGAAAAAATACCGCGAGGAAGTTGATATAACGCTCTGCCATTCTTAACTCATCTTGAAAATTTTGTTCACGAATAGCGAAGCATTTTTTAAGCATTCGACGACTTCCTCGCTATGTTTTCGAAAAATTGCATTCCCCGTTAAGCTCGGCGAGTTTAAGCAGTACGATGTACTATACACACTGTACGATTGCACGCGTCGTGGCATGGATTAGCCTTTAGCCCTGGCGCGGTTTGAAGTTAAATTGCGAAGTTCACGTGCATAGGCCTATACGAGTTGAACCTGAGTACGAAGTTTGTGCGTGTGGAACTTTGAGTATACTATGGTATATTATACTGTCGTGTTATCGCGTTCGTTGTTCCGTATTCTTCGGTGAAGACTAGACGTGCAAATACGTCAACATTTCGCGATATCTGTTGAATGTGTCGGCGTCGCTCTACCTTATCGCTGTATTTATCGATGTTGAAACCTTGAACTTGCGAGTGTGCATTTCATAAACTCGAATCCTTAGAAAAGACTTTCTCCTGTTTCTTTAAATTAACGTAGCGTCGTCTCGCCTCGTCTCGCTCAATCTCACGTTTGACGGCTCGAATAGACGAGTACGTATCTACATTATTAAAGGCTTGCTCGCCGCCAAAATGATCGCATCGCTTTCGATTTTACTTTCGCTTTTACTGTGAAAATTCGAGAATTTAGCATGTATGATAAGATTTTTTTTCCGAGTTGTAGAACGTTGTGTATACACGCAGGTATATGAGAAAACCTTACCTCAAAACGTGCACGTTGAAACCGTATATTATATCTTCCAAAAATAAGCTTAGTGGTTTTTTTTGGTTTGGAATTGAATTTGAATCAGTTTTGTTGCTATCCGTTTTTCTTGTACGTGTCATTTTAAATGAGACGATAACTATCGAAATTCCCATTTTTTGGGGTTTCTATCTTCCTCGAGTCGTGTGTGAGTTTGGGCGTAGGAAATTTTGATATTTTATTTAGGGCGATATTTTTGATAATTTTTAGCTGAGTTTTTAATAAAAACGATAGCTATTACAGCCTACCTGATTTGGGAAGGGAAGGTTGGCGGAGGGTGGGGTCTTCAAATCTTTGCGTTTCAGACCATTTGTAATCATCTGGCAAATGACCAACTTTTTGTCATAAAATTCGCTAAAAATTTGGTGCGGAACTCTTCTTGAAAGTGCGCAGAAGTGCTTTTTTTGTTTTTTCGAAAAATTTCAAAATGGCAGATCGCTCAAATTTTGAGGGGGGGCTGGAGAAGAGGCCAATAGTTCAAATTTTTCGTTTTTGATCTCATATGAAAGAATGAGTCACGGACACCAACATATTTAAATTTCGGCTTCCTAAGTGCATTTTGAGGAGAGTTAAAACAAAAACCTTTTTTGAGGAAATTTCGTTTTTTGTGTCACTCGCCTTGCGCAGGCGGGTGTGGATAAAATTTGCTCAAAATTCGGTGAGGAACTCTTCTTGAAAATACGCAAAAATAGTTTTTTTGTTTTTTCGAAAAATTTCAAAATGGCGGATCACTCAAATTTTGAGGGGGCTGGAGAAGGGCAAATAGCTCAAATTTTTCGTTTTTGATTTCATATGAAAGAGTGAGTCACGGATACTAACATATCCAAATTTCAGCTTCCTAAGTGCATATTGAGAGGAGTTAGATCAAAAAACGGCTTTTTGAGGAAGTTTTGAGTCATGAAATTTCTTGAATCTTCCATATCTCCCACCAAATCAAGTTAAAGAGGTCAAATTTTGTGTGTGAGGTTAGTTGGTGACCACAATATGACCTCTTGAATTTGGATCAAAATGGATCAAAATGGCGGATTATCAAAATTTTGAGTAGAGCTTGAGGAGCCTCAAGTTGGTAAAAATGTAATTAATATGAATTCATATGGTTATTGGGGATAAGTTGTATACTATATCCCGAATTCACTTCCATACATGATGTTGGAGGGGGAAGGCGGGGTTATCAACCTAAAATAGTGGTGGGGTACAGGAGGGTCGAAAATTTTTTATTGCTGTGTCATATGATAAAATGAGCCCAAGTGACAAACGTATTTTGATTTTAGCTTCCTCAGTGATTTTGGAGGGGAGTTAGAGCAAAAAACGGCTTTTGGAGGGGAAATTGCTGCAGGAAATTTCATGAATCTTCCATATCTCATCACCAAATCGGCCTAGAATGGTCAAACTTTGTGTGTAGGATTAGTTTGTGACCAGAATATAACCTCTTAAATTTGAGTCAAAATGGATCCAAAATGGCGGATTATCAAGATTTGAAGATAATTTGAGGACCCTCAAATAGTTATAATTTGAGAAATATGTGTTCACATGATTATTTCATGGCAAGAAATACTACATTTGTACCAAATTCAACTTCTTAAGTGTTTTTGGAAAGGATTAGGGTAGGGGTTTTCAGACTTGGTATTGGGTGTGGCCTGTAGTCATGAACGGTTAAGCAAGGTTATTAGTAAATCAAAACAAGCTCCAATTAAAAACTCAGCTCCAGTAATGCGGCATGGCTGCTTACGTTTTTTTTTGTTTTTTTTTTTTGTTTTTTTTTTTTTTTTAATATCCGTTTCACATTTTTAACGAAAGCTGGTATCTACTCCATTATCAGAAGTAGGGTTGGGAGTATTGCCTAATTTCCATCTATTGAGCCGAAAGAAAAAATCATTGTTTTCCTCGACTACCTCTTAGGAAGTTGAGATTACGAATTCTATGAAATTGTGCTTCATATACTAGTAGCATTAAAAATGTGGGATTTTCGCAAGCTCCTGCACTGCTTCATGCTTCAGCTCCATAAGAAGTGTATTTGTGTGGTTTCAACTCCTCGCCAAAAAGACTCGCTGAATAATGTAAAAAAAGTAGACAAGATTTGCTGGAAGATTGCAAGAATCTTAGTAGAAGGATGTGAAGCCACTTCGCTCTCTTAACAAATCAAGTGCAACGTGTGTACAAAAAATATTGTTGCGGTATTTTCCTTGGAAAATAAATAGCAACGGATCATAAATAAATTGAAAAAAAAAAAAAACAAATCCCATTTTTCTTCGCATTTTATTTTAAAGTGAAATCTTTTATGAAAACGTAAGACTTTGAATTACTCGTCGTTTCATCTTCAATAGTAAGACTTGTGGAAGTTCGTAATTCATCCTAATTGCGAGTCACTCTAATTGTGGTCATTATTAATCCATTTTTTATTGGATTCATTTTCAATTTTGAAAACTAGCGCTCGTGCTTCGAAACGTATGCGCATTGATTTGCAATCAAATAGTGATAGTTGAAAAACAAAATTGTAGGGTGTAATGCCATGAACGTAGTTATCTGCTGGAATGGTACCTACTACGGAACTGATTTATGTAGGTCGTTAAAGGTCTATTCCAAATACACGATTGCATACTGGTTTGCCTGCCAAATGGCCATCTTCGTGCATGTTTGTTTCTCAAATACATACTTATATGTTTCACTTGAAATTTAAGCGTAAAAATAAATTGGTTTTTGAGGAGGCCGTATTTCACAGCTTATAACTTTCTTATAAATTGGAATTGGAATTTTTCGTTCTTATCTTTTTCATTTTAAAATTTCAAAAGTTTTCATGAGAAACTCACGAAGAATTTTACATTCATAAATGTCACTTTTTTAGCGTTATCAAAAAAATATATATTGGTTCCCATATAGATAACATGTAGTGCCTGCAAAGTTTAGTTATGCTAAAAAAAAAACGTGTATGTGAAATGTACCCTTAAATGAAGCTTAAAATTAAATATTTCAGTCTCATTTAATTTTCTAAGAGCATAAGTCAAAAACTTCAGAGAGATTATGGATTTACCTTGATTAGACTTGATTGAATTACCGCTTAGCAAATAATAATATTTTTAAATATTAAAAAAATGAAATTCTAAAATCTTCTTCTCTATAATCATCCCCTACCCGCCCAACGTGCAAAAAATTAAGTTGTCATAACACTCTTGAACAGTAACTGAGATTCAAGGATTGGGAATATAATTTTTATTCTTTCATCTGTTGAAAACATTTAGTACATATTACTTTTCAAAGTATTAACATTTTTTAGAACATTTATGCACAAAGAGTGTATAAAATTTAAAATACAAAATATTTTTTGTAATGGAATTGATTTGAAAATTTATTTTACCTATTTCATTTGTTAACAAAAATTCTTTCAATTTTTCTTCCGAAAAAAAAAAATATTCTGAAACATCCAAAGCATTTTTCCAAGTCTGAAAAAATTCTAAAAAATCGAATAATACATTTTTTTGGTGACTGGTGACTTTTTCGAAGTAATTTATCACTTCTTAAATTAAGAGTTGTTTACTACTCAAAATTTGAAGAGTTCGATTTTCTGGTGTTGAAAAAAGTGTTGAAATAAGAAAAGAAACCTAGAACAATGAAAAAGTTGTGAGAATGGAATAATTTTCAATAAATTATATGAAAGAAAAAATGAGATGAGTGTCGAAAAAAAATTGAAAATTTTTTGCAACATTCGTTAAATGATTTGTCTTTTTTAAAACCAGCGTTTTAGATGAGTTAAATGAGCCTATTTGTGAAAGCAGTTTCTTAAGTAAAATTTTAAATACTAAAATAATTTCTGCAACTGTTGTATTTTATGATGGCGACTGAATATGTAATGAAATGTTTGCTCGAGCTCAACCATTTTGAACCAAATTTTTGAAGTAAAACATAAAAATACGTTTTGACGAAAAGAGGAGGCAATAATCACTCGGTAAAGATTAGCATGTAATGCGTTTGAAAGCAGTTGGATATAACAATTCATGATTTTTATCGTAAGTTACACTTACAGGTGAAATGTGAAGTTACTTAAATGTGATTAGTAAGTATATGAATGAACGTGTCGCAATTTAATACAGAAGCGTAAACATTGCACCGTTGAGAAAAATTATACAAACAAAAAATTAGTTGGCTATTACGCCCGTTTTCGTTATTTCCGTCTTCGCCGATACGTTGCTATTATGCGTACTATAAACTAGTACTTTAAATGCTAATCGATAATTGGTTATTGGTAACTGCATTCATATTACAAATTGAAAACTTAAGACAAATGTTTAACGATTGGGCACGTACTTCAGACTTCGAGGTCTTTCACCTCTACCCGATGCTCTCCGTCAATCGGTTCGAGGCGACGATTTAGAATAATTAACGAACGAAGTAGGTACCATATCGGAACTCAGGTACGAGTGATTATTGTCTTTCAATCTCGAGTTCTAGCTCGTTGCGGATATTTTTGGAACGGGCGCGTTTTCCTACAACAACAACAAAAAATCGTATTATTCGTCGGAAAACAACACGCGCAACGCCGCGCCGCCCAGCCATTTCCATCCCGTCGATTGACGCCAACGCTCGAGGCTCGAATGCGTGTCGATTGTCAAACCCGGTCGTACCCTGCGCCACGTTATCGTCGTTCTGACGACTAAACGCCGTTGTTTTGCGCGAATTTAAAGCAATATGGTAAGCTCGAAATTGACGAACACGTCGCGTCGATTTAATTTTTATACACTTAGGTGGATAATCGGTGATCTTTTCGATGATCAATTGGCGATGTTATGATAGTGCGTTTGCTGCGAGCATTTTGATGACTGTGCGTGAGTGTGTGTGCTTATCTTTTATTGTGCCAGCTCAAGGAAATTCTTGTTAATGCATCCTGGTGTCTCCCACTTTCCTAGAGGCTGAACTCTTGTATACAGGGTGTTTTACCTTAATATGAACTCCTGCGTAGTATATGGAGTACTACTCGTATGACACTCGTGTATGATGGTTTGCCAATCCTCATCGTTTAAAGGTCCTAGGTACAAAATATTGGAAAACATTTTTATACTTTGGTAATGACCAGCCTCAAAAATTTTTATTTCATCGTTCAAGTCAGATAAATATGTATATGTAATATGTATTTTGCGCTAAAATGTTTAATACGCAATGTAATATCGCTGTTGAACAAATAAAAATAGTTGTAGTGGAAAGGATAGATGAGGAGAAATCATTAGAAATGATAAGAAAGCTTGGAAAAAGTAAGCCATGTTTTGCATGTAACTTTTGAAAAAGCTTTTGTTGATTCATGTTTTAAACAATTGAAAAGAGAGCATTTATTAGCTGAGTTTTTAACTAAAGAACGACAGCTATTACAACCTACCAGATTTGGGATGGGAAGGTCGGGGGAAGGTGCAGTCTTCAAATCTTTGCGTTTCAGACTATTTGTAATCATCTGGCAAATGTTCAACTTTTTGGTATATATATATTTTTTTACCTCAACGCGTAGCGCCAGCGAGTATTCATAAAATTCGCTCAAAACTTGGTGAGAGACTCTTCTTGAAAATGCGCAGAACTTTTTTGTTTTTTCGAAATTTCAAAATGGCGGATCACTCAAATTTCGAGAGGGGCTGGAGAAGAGGCAAATAGCTCAAATTTTTCGTTTTTGATTTCATATAAAAGAGTGAGTCACGGACACCAACATATGTAAATTTCAGCTTCCTAAGTGCATTTTGAGGAGAGTTAGAGCAAAAACCTGTTTTTGAGGAAATTTCTTTTTTGTGTCACTTCGCCTTGCGCAGGCGGGTGTGGATAAAATTCGCTCAAAATTCGGTGAGGAACTCTTCTTGAAAAAACGCAAAAATAGTTTTTTTGTTTTTTCGAAAATTTCAAAATGGCGGATCACTCAAATTTTGAAGGATGCTGGAGAAGGGAAATAGCTCAAATTTTTCGTTTTTGATTTCATATGAAAGAGTGAGTCACGGATACTAACATATCCAAATTTCAGCTTCCTAAGTGCATATTGAGAGGAGTTAGATCAAAAAACGGCTTTTTGAGGAAGTTTTGAGTCATGAAATTTCTTGAATCTTCCATATCTCCCCACCAAATCAAGTTAAAGAGGTCAAATTTTGTGTGTGAGGTTAGTTGGTGACCACAATATGACCTCTTGAATTTGGATCAAAATGGATCCAAAATGGCGGATTATCAAAATTTTGAGTAGAGCTTGAGGAGCCTCAAGTTGGTAAAAATGTAATTAATATGAATTCATATGGTTATTGGGGATAAGTTGTATACTATATCCCGAATTCACTTCCATACATGATGTTGGAGAGGGGAAGGCGGGGTTATCAACCTAAAATAGTGGTGTGGGTACAGGAGGGGTTGAAAATTTTTTATTGCTGTGTCATATGATAAAATGAGCCCAAGTGACAAACGTATTTTGATTTTAGCTTCCTCAGTGATTTTGGAGGGGAGTTAGAGCAAAAAACGGCTTTTGGAGGGGAAATTACCGCAGGAAATTTCATGAATCTTCCATATCTCATCATCAAATTGGCCTAGAATGGTCAAACTTCGTGTGTAGGGTAAGTTAGTGACCAGAATATGACCTTTCAAATTTGAGTCAAAATGGATCCAAAATGGCGGATTATCAAGATTTGAAGATAATTTGAGGACCCTTAAATGGTTATAATTTGAGAAATATGTGTTCACATGATTATTTCATGGCAAGAAATACTGCATTTGTGCCAAATTCAACCTCTTAAGTGTTTTTGGAAAGGGTAGGGTAGGGTAGGGGTTTTCAGACTTGGTATCAGGTGTGGCTTGTAGTCATGAACGATTAAGCATGGTTATCACTAAATCGAAGCAAGCTCCAGTAATGCGGCATGGCTGCTTACTTTTTTTTTTTTTTACTAAAGTATTTCGACCATAGTGCTCATAGTTTTCGAAATAAATCGAAAAAAGAATTTAATTTATGGTGACTGTGGGTATAGGTATTCGGTCTTGATGTGATTAAATTCCAATCCAGCCCGTAGTTTTACTCATTATGAGGTTGTGTTTGGTTTATACGCTTATACGCAGATGGGCGGGAGGACGTCATCGACACTGAATTACGTTAACGAAATGTCAATGCGATCTGTCTCGATTAAAGTGTCGCGTTACCTCGTCTCGTTTATTTTCATTAAGCTCGCAAAATTTCGATTTCATTTCATTATAAGCGCTCATTTTCGATTCGAAATTGATATTATACCGCGGCGTACCTAATTGGAATGCGTTCGGTTAAGTGGTGAAATTGGAATTTGCGAGTAACGCGTCCAGGGAGTTGGTTGTCAGATTTTTTTTTTCAATATTCTACTCGTACATTATAGGCACGTATGTGGATGTGCGTAGAAATTTATTAAACATTCGTTGGCTGAAAATGTTTTGCGTATATTCCGTTCGGTCCTTACTCGCTGTGTTGTGTTTTATTTGCGAAACACGCGCAAAATTGAAGAAAAAAAATTCTCTCTAAACGACTCGACGCAGCTGTAGAAAACGACAATGATTCTGCCGCCGCGTTTAGCGTATCGACATCGTGTAAATGTTAAGCTATTACTTCTACTCGCACTGGCAGAATAACAAAATATTCGATCAGATATTTGCCGAAGAAGGGCAATTTTGAAGGGTTTGATTGATGCAGTTGAATTCAGTTTTAGTTGCTGCGTCTGCGTGCAATTTGTTGGTCGTTTGAAAAAATGTCGAGAAGTCGTTGTTTTATGCGAACTCGTGAATTTTCATAAAATAGTACACGCGCAGCGTTAAGTAATGAGGTGACTCGATTTAGAAATCCGCCTGTACAGACCCACTGAAAACTAAAGGTGACGCGAGAAGCGCCTGCGAAACGACAAGCAAATGAGACGCTAACGATTCTGGTAAAACGAAATGGAAAAATGAAAATGAACAGGTGTTTCGAGTTTTGCATTTATTACGAAATAGGGATGAAAAAAAAATCCCAAACAAGGACAAAAAAAAGGCTATATACCACCTGTGCGAGTGATACGTATACAGGACTGCGTTTGTGTGGCGTTTTTTTCGTCGGAAAACTCGCGTTAAATTCGTAAACTTTTTACCACGTGCGAATAGTTTTAATTAGAAAATTCTGGGGGCGTGCTATTCGTGATTTTTGTTTCATTTAACGACGCTAGAAATTAGTTTTTTTTCTTTCTTTTAGGAACGTTCTAGGGAGGAGCAGGAAACGGAATAACGCAGGTAGCCTTTTCAATAGATGAATTTTATTTTCGCCACCTGTTGACGAAATAAGTACTGCCAAAGTATTCAGGACTTGCGCGAGTGTAGCTTGAGAATGGGAGATTTTTTTGCTTCGTTTCTCGCGTAGAAATGCGCAATGAAATAAAATGACGAGCAGTTTCGGCGGAACGAACTGCACAAGCACAAGTACTTCATGTTTAATGGCATCTCCTTTCGAATTATAACGAGAAGCGAACGACCAGCAATTTGTGGGCGAAAAATTACGAGCCAAGTGCGTTGTTCATATTTAATGGCGACTGGGAATTGAATTTATTGAAATTTTACAGCGACTGAGGGAATTTTTCGTTTCTTCCCTAACGCACGTTTTCCTAGACGAAGCGAATGTTTTTTTTTTTTTTTGTGTTTTTAAAGTGCCACGAATTTTCACCATATGTAAAGGAAATACGCGTTAAGTGTCGTAAATGTTAACGCATCTTTTCGTGGAGACGAATAGGCCTCGTACAGTCATCGAGTATTTCGTACAAGAAGGAAACAATAGATAAATTTTTTCATCATACGAGTGTCATGGCGTCGACGAGACTTTTTCTTCGATTACGTCAACTTATCGAATATCTGTGGAGGAGGCTTTTCTGGCTGCGTGAAACACGTGCACTCCGACAGAGGATTTGTTTTGTTTTTTTTTTCATAGTTGAACAGTTGTAAAGGGGAAATCTGAGAAGAGATTGTTCATATATTTGCATTTCAAACCATCGATCTATTTCTCTCACTTCGTATTTGAACGAACGAGTATATCTTGTGGTGCTTTTTCCTGATCTTGAATTTTACTCAACATGGCAACTTATTTAAATTTGAAGTCTGAACAGACGCCCGAAACCTCAAAATTCCCAATCTCTATAATCATTATAATACAGCGAGATAAGGACACCAACCTAACTGAATTTCAGCCTCTCAAGTAAATTTTGAAGAAAGTTGGAGCAAAAAGAAAGTTTTTTGAGAAATTTTGGAGTATTGAAATTCTCTAAATATTTTGTAGCGTCTCTTCACTAAAGGCACTTCAAAAAAAAAACCTAGTGAATTCGATAGAAATGGATCTAAAAAGGCTTATAGTTGAAATAAGGGAAAAGTTTGGTAATCCTCAAACGACTCATATTTATTATTTGCGAGTTTATATGATTACCGGGGTATTCCTCAATTCGGAGGAAAAGGAAAGTCAAACATTTTGAACTATGAATGCGTATGATTGTCTAACTTGGAATTAAGAACTAATTCAATTTCAACTTCCCAACTGAATTCAAATGGACAAGGAATGATTGTGGAGAAGAATTCAATTTGGGAAATTCCTTTATAGTACAGGGAAATAAGGATTGAACTTGGAAAAAAATGGTAGTGAGCTGAATTTCACATTATATGTGCAGAATGGTGTCCTTAACAAGGTATAAAAAGTTGTCAGCCCTGGGGGATGAGCTAACCACAGGAGGGGGCTAAAACCCCCCAAAAAACAGTTTTTCATCTGTTTTTTGCTAATATCTTCGAAAAGGTCATTGTTGTGGAGCTGATTACGCAAATAGTATGGAGGGGGAAATGAGTAATGAAGAGGGAATACATGATCCCGAACCGAGTTGAAACAAATATGTCAAAGTATATCTGTAGTTTTTTTTGTTCTATAATGTAAATCTGGAGAAGGATTTCTAAAGGAGGGAGGAGGGAGGGGAGGGGGAATTATCAGTATAAATTATTTGTTCATCTTTATCACCTGCATAGGTCACTTGATAATAGATACGAACGTATATGAATAAATTTTTCCAAAATTAATGTATTTTTGGCCCCCCATTTTGGGCCCTTTTATGACTTTTTGGGAAAAGTTTTTCATGAACCTTACAGAAAATTGAATGGGGAATATTTTTTAATATCAACAATTTTTGCGTAGGTCGCACCGTATAGAAGATATAAACAAAGAACTTATTTTCGAAAGGGAATTCTAAAAATTGGTATATTTTGACCTCCCCGTTTTGGGCTTACTAATGACTTTTTGAGAAAACTGTCTCACTCGTTCTGTAGGAAATTTAATGGGGAACATTTTTTGATGTAACTTATTTCGACGTAGAACACTTTTTTTCGAAGATATTAGCAAAAAACAGTTGAAAAACTGTTTTTTGCGGGGTTTTTGCCCTCTCCTGGGGTTAGCTCACTCCCTAGGGGTGACAACTTTTTATACCTTGTTAAGGACACCATTCTGCAAATATAATATGAAATTCAGCTCACTACCATTTTTTTCCAGGTTTGGTCAAAAAATGAGCTTATTTCCCTGTACTATTATCTTCTTTATTTCTTTATGTAGGTGGAAAGATAAACTTCATTTCATTTAAGATTACAATATGACTTATCGAATTTACCTTGAAATAAACTCAAAATGCTGGGAGAACCAAAATTTGGAAGAAGACTTGAAGGAACTTCAGAGAGCTCAGATATGAAGAGAATACACTCCGGTGGGCTGCATGGATTTAGTTTTTTTCAAAAATTAAAGGGAGCCGATCACAATAGTTGCTAAATGACTTTAAAAAGATGTCATAAAAATTTCACACCCACTCAATTTCTGGACGCCTCTTTGAAAATGACATTAAAATTAACAACATTGAAGTTGAAAAAAACAACGAAGGTTTTCACGTTTCCAAGTAATATTTTATTATCTAAAAACTGAAAAAAATTTTAGCTAACAATTTCTTATAAATTTTGCTCTAAAGTATTTTAAAGTTTTTTCATTATTTTGGTTATTTTCAAAAACGAGCAACATATAAGTAATTTATGGGTTATGTGCACAGCATGGACTCAGTTTAGGCTTTTTCGGATTCAAAAGGCAAAATATGCTCGATTTTTGTTCCACAGACGTTCTCAACTTCTCAAATCTGGTGGACTGTAATAGCTGTTGTTTTTTAGTTAAAAACTCAGCTAAAAAGAAATGGAAGAAGTGCTTCAAAGTTTCAGATCGGATGTTTTTCATCTTTGCCTATTGGCTTCGGTATAAGCGATTAGAGAGTTTTTTTTTGTTTTTTTTTAATACCAATTATTCCACTTGACTGAAAAAAAAATTCAAGTTTTTTTTTTTAACGTTACAAGTTTGTTTTTAGCTAAAACGTACTTTGGTTGTAATTCGTTATCGATAAAAGGAAGAAATTCTGTTGGTTAATGAGCGACGACGATAGCGAAGTGATAATGGAACGCTAGAATTACGTTTATCAACTATTAAAGATGATAGTAATTTTTCGAAGAACTGCGATCTTATAACAAAGTAGTAGACGGTATGGCAAAAAAGAAAAATTTTTCTCTTTCTTATTTCAGTCGTATTTAGTCACATTCGCAAAATACACTTTGATTGTTCGTTTTTTTTTTTTTTTTTTTTTTTTTTATTCGTATTTATTTGTTGTGTGGTTCACTCATTTGCCCTCTTATCGCAAGAGTTGTATGCTGAAATT
Source organism: Phenacoccus solenopsis (assembly GCA_009761765.1). Classification (NCBI taxonomy): domain Eukaryota; kingdom Metazoa; phylum Arthropoda; class Insecta; order Hemiptera; family Pseudococcidae; genus Phenacoccus; species Phenacoccus solenopsis. Next base: position 42,526,229 of record CM019755.1, read on the forward strand.
ATAACTCGAGATTTGATAGATCTCGCATCAGTGATTTTATAAAATGAGTATATCGCTTTAAAATTGAATTGGGGAAACAAACTTACTCGAGTCGATGGAGTTCATTTCGAAACGAATACCACCTTATCAATACGATAAACGATGGTCACTGATTATAACATATTCATGTTCGACATAATGATAGATGAATAGGCTTAATCGCAGGATATTGAATATAATTAGTATATAGATATTTTTCAAAAAAACCCGTTGCATCGGTTATGCACCGAGAAAAAGTTGCTGTGCTGTGTAGTGTTTGCGAAGTAACGCGCACCCACCATTCGTGAAGTTATAATCGAATTATATTTACGTTTAATGTGGATGCTGGTTTTCTAGAGTAGGGCAAATTCGTAGCGTTTCGCATCATAAATATGCTATATTGTACATACGGTAAGCATAATATATTATTTGCTTTCTGCTGTTGACAGAATCACAACGAAAAAATGCACATCGAAGTGAAGGAAGACGAAATGGTTGGTTGTGTTGGTAATCGAGTTAAAACGAAAACAAACGGTGGCGGCGGCAGTGCTGGAAATGGAGCCGGTAGTTTACACGAATTCGAACTTAAAGAAGTGATCAAAGAAGGCCACGAACGAGCCCATCCCTCGCAATTCGAATTACTTAAAGTCCTCGGACAAGGGTCTTTCGGAAAGGTACGTGCTGGTGCTCTTTCATTTTTTGCTTTTTCTTTTCACATTATTCACAAGGCGAGTAATTTACTCGTTCATCGTTGATACGCATTTAAGTTTGCATAGGCTTCTTGCGAGCATGAATATACGTACGAACAACATTCTCGACTTGAAGATGTCGTACAAGTAACTATAAAGGAATTGTATATATTTTCCGCAATGCAACCTGCAACACCTCCCGTAGGCATTTTGCACATTTAACGAGGATAAATTTTGATGTAGCTGTCTAAACTAATTTCACGAACATCATATTTATGTACTAAAAATCTAACGTATACTGTTAGTCTACAGCCCATTTCCAAAAAGTGCTTTAGAAACCGGATTTCGCAGGATTTTTTGCGGACCAAAAATATTCAACTGGCAATATGTAGATATAGGTTGAGCATTAAGAAATATGATAATTTTAGCGATGCTCGCGGTCACAATAGGGGCCTGGGACCTGAAGATCCCCTTTTTTTGAATTCCCAGTGGATCAAAAAAACTCAGAGAACTTAGAAAGGGGGTGTCCACTAGGGTGGGTCGATTTTCACTTTTTTTGGAAAATTAAGAATGTACCTAGTTCAATGGTTGCAAAATGATCCCAATAGAATGTAAAAAAAATTTTAGCCCTCTAGGTCAATATTTACCCCTCCCATAATTGAGTCAAAGTTTGTAAATAAGCAAATTTTTTCAAAAAATTTCAAAAAATTTTGTTAGACCTATTTAAATTTTTTTTGCGTTTAAACATCATGTTTTGCCTTCCCAACTTTGAAAAAAAATTAAAATGCCAATTTTTCTTCCATCCAGGGGTTTTAAAAATACCTAAAATATGTGCTAAAATACCTTATTTTACCTGTTTTTCCATTTTATTTAATATCATTTATTAGCTCTTAATAATTAATTGATATTGTGTAAAAGATAGTAGCTGAGTACAATTATGTGGTATTCCTCAGTATTTAAGCTCAGACAATACATATATTGGTTCATTTTCACAATAAGGGGTCTCCAAAATGGTCATTGTATGAGTAATTACAATTTACCATTTCTACCTAGCTAAGAGTTACTTAATACTCATACTTACAATATTCAATGATTCAATTGGCAAATAATTGCACAGCTCTTTGCTTTATACCAGAACTCACCACGCGGAGGTGGCTGTGCATCGAGTTCCTCCGGCCAGCCGGTTGATAGGCAAGAACTTACCGAATTATTCAAATTTTGAAATCTTTCTTAAATTCGAAAGATGGCATCATCTAGAAATGAAAATAAGTAAACGGTTTGTAGCGGAATGAATATTTGGTGTAAAAAGGATTTAAAAATATAAGAAAATCTAACCTGTCGCGATTTCAAACGAGCTAATAAATGATATTAAATAAAATGGAAAAACAGATAAAATAAGGTATTTTAGCACATATTTTAGGTATTTTTGGAACCCCTGGATGGAGGAAAAATTGGCATTTTAATTTTTTTTCGAAGTTGGGAAGGCAAAACATGATGTTTAAACGCAAAAAAAAATTTAAATAAGTCTAACAAAATTTTTTGAAATTTTTTGAAAAAATTTGCTTATTTACAAACTTTGACTCAATTATGGGAGGGATAAATATTGACCTAGAGGGCTGAAATTTTTTTTACATTCTATTGGGATCATTTTGCAACCATTGAACTAGGTACATTCTTAATTTTCCAAATAAAGTGAACCTAGTATGCACCTAGTTCAGTAGTTGCAAAATGATCTCAAAAGAATGTGAAAAAAATTTCAGCCATCTGGGTTAATATTTACCTCTCCCATAATTGAGTCAAAGTTTGCAAATGAGCAAAATTTTTTCAAAAAATTATGTTGGACGTATTTAAATTTTTTGGAGATTTAAGCATTATGTTTTGCCTTCCCAACTTCGAAAAAGAAATAAAATGCCAATTTTTCCCTTATCCAGGGGTTCCAAAAATACCTATGCATGTGCTAAAATACCCTATTTTACCTGTTCTTCCATTTTATTTAGTATCATTTATTTGCTAATAATTAATTAAATATTGTGTAGGAGGTAAGTAGCTGAGTACAATAATAAGGTATTCTTTAGTCTTTATGCTCAAACAATATAAATGTAGTGATGCATTTTCATTATAGTGCGTAATAACAATGATTTTCAAAAATGCCTCAAAATATATCTAGAATGCCCGAGTATCAATGCATTTCTCTGGTCACAATGATTTTGAGCTAAGTTTTTGATGAAAACAGTAGCTATTACAGGCTTTTGATTTGGAAAGAAAAAGTTTGATGATAAAGTCTTCAATTATATTTGGTTTCAGACCATTTTTTCCGCCTTTACGTACGTAAACCTATATAGAGTTTGAGTAGTATTTATTTCTTCCTCACTTGATAGCGCAAAGACGTATGAATGAAAATGGCTTGTTTAAAAGATCTAGATGTTTTGTTTTTCAATTTTTTGATTCACATTAAAATTGTACTTCATTGAAATTTACTGAAATTTAAAAATCAGCTAAAGGAATCTACAAACCTCCAAATTTTCGACCTTAAAGTCATTTTATTGAAGTGAAATACGGACACTAACATAATCTAATTTCAGCTTCCTAAGTGAATGTGGAGGAGAGTTGGAGCTAATAGGGTCTTTTTGAGGAGGTTTTATAAGTCGTAAAATTTCTTCAATCTGCATATCAAGTTGAAATTTTGTACGTAAGCCAAGTTATAGAACGAAATTATCAGTCATCCAAATTGAGTCAAAAATGAATGCTATAGTAAAAATTTGAGGAAATCTCGAAGAGACCAAAATAGCTCAGGTTTGATAAAAGGATGCTCTTAATGTAACGGCGAAAATCGAGGCGATAGGATATAGTTGGGAGATTTTCCGTCTGTGTAAGTTAATCAAATTTTCAGCGATTCACGGTTCACCGCAGCCACCATTAATCGTTATCGAGGCAACGGTGTCGGTTAAATGAGTCATTGAAAATTTACTGGTACGATACCGCATTCGGCGTTTCATTAAATCTCATTATTTTCCATTTCTCAGGTATTTTTGGTGCGCAAAATCGTCGGCTTGGATAGTGGAACTCTGTACGCGATGAAGGTGCTGAAGAAGGCCACCCTTAAAGGTGAGTTATTATTTACGAGTATGGGGCACTTAGCTAGCGAGTACTTGACTGCAGACTACTTGCTAGCTACTTGTAGTATGTCCCCATTATGTGTGTAGTATTACAAAACGCGTTGAATCATTTCGTGTCGGTCACCGAAAATTTGGTGAAAAATGATTGACTCTAATCATTCACAAATCAATCAGTCATATCGAGACAGATGATGTCGAGAGAATAGTGGAAAGCCGACCGCTTAAATTTTTTTATTTTTTTGATTAATAACAACACTATTCTCTTGAAGCAATAAAGTGCAACGAATAAGAAAATTGGAAATTTTAATGACCTGCTTTTTAGTACTCTGCCCATGTTACTTCGTACATACTGTCTAGCTGCCTAGTACCTATATCTATGCATACGTGCGTATGTTCTGTGTGATCCTTGAAATTCATATTACATATTCCACGTACCTGTAGACAGTACAAAGTTTACCGGGAGTGGATAATCCGAATGAGGAGAGGAGTAAGGTGATAGACCAGACAGACTACATAACTATTATAAAGGTTGCATAGAGCACATGGCGAAAAAATTAAAAGAAGAATTTTTTGTCGTTTTGCAATTCACATCTCGAAATTCTTTGAATTTCCCTCTGTCTCGAATTGAGAATTGAAGACGAATCTCGATTCAGAAGCGAATAAAATTTTCATTTTTCGAATTTCTCTGAGAAAAAAATAATGCCTAATCATTTTTGTTACGTAAAGAAATTATTGAATGGAGTTTACCCTTGCAAAAAAATTCCAATTAATTGAACTTCTACTTCTTTAAATTTTGGAAACTGTACGTTTTTAATGATTTAGTGGAACTGATTTGTATTTCCATTTAATTATTCTAAACTTGGAAATTTTTGTTCATTATTTCCCTTTGTAATCTCAAAAGAAAAATTACTTCAATTAAATCAATATCGAGAATTCAATGATCTAGTAAATGATAGTCATAATAGGGAAGAAAGTTAACTTGTAATCTTTTGAGAAAAATTTCGTTATTCTCCAAATTTTTTCTCGGTAGGTAATGGCTCAATTTTAAATTTCTCTGTATACACTCCTTTGTGCGCAATTCTCTCGTGATTCGTAACTTTAATTTTTTATCGTGCTACCTAGTACCTTTGGCTGGAAAAAAATCAAAAAAATGGTAACTTATTTTCGTAAACTTTGCGATGTGATCCAATTAGATAAATTTGTTCGTATTTCATCTACAATCATCGGCCATCGTTTTCTTCGTCGGAATTGGATAACGAAGAGCTTCTAGTCGTGTAACATGCTTTTCATCACACTGGAGGGAAAAAAGAGCTTGCCGCCTGTTAGTACAGGTTTGTTGCTATTAGAAATTCTATTCTGCTTGCACATGCAGGGAAACAGGTTAAAAGCTAATAACTTTCAAGTTAGCATTACCAAAACATTTTGCACGACCTAATTTTCTGTTATTTCAAGACTGAAATGTTCGAAGCTGTGTGATCATTGTTGTAGAGATGATTGCACGAATAGTATGGAGGGGGAAATGAGTAATGAAGAGGGAATAGATGATCCCGAACCGAGTTCAAACAAATATGTCAAAGTATATCTGTAGTTTTTTTTGTTCTATAATGTAAATCTGGAGAAGGATTTCTAAAGGAGGGAGGAGGGAGAGGGGAGGGGGAATTATCAGTATAAATTATTTGTTCATCTTTATCACCTGCATAGGTCACTTGATAATAGATACGAACGTATATGAATAAATTTTTCCAAAATTAATGTATTTTTGGCCCCCCATTTTGGGCCCTTTTATGACTTTTTGGGAAAAGTTTTTCATGAACCTTACAGAAAATTGAATGGGGAATATTTTTTAATATCAACAATTTTTGCGTAGGTCGCACCGTATAGAAGATATAAACAAAGAACTGATTTTTGGTATATTTTGACCTCCTCGTTTTGGGCTTACTAATGACTTTTTGGGAAAACTGTCTCACTCATTCTGTAGGAAATTTAATGGGGAATACTTTTTGATATAACTTATTTCAACGTAGAACCATTTTTTTCGAAGATATTAGCAAAAAACAGTTGGAAAACTGTTTTTTGCGGGGTTTTTGCCCCCTTCTGGGATTAGCTCACTCCCTAGGGGTGACAACTTTTTATACTTTATTAAGGACACCATGCTGCACATATAATGTGAAATCCAGCTCACTACCATTTTTTCCAGGTTCAATCCTTATTTCCCTGTACTATGTTTCGTTGAGGGTTCCATAAGAAACTCAGACACTCCTCCTGTAATTAGTGGAATTGGAAAACTTTGCCCAAAATCAAATGATATGCACGTCAGCTGTATAATTATGTTCGTAATTCATTAGTATTTCATATAATATCTAGCATCTATATATCATAATCAACTATTTTAAATACAGTTTTTCGACTTTTCATTTTCGCGAATTGATTATCATTTTATCAAGTAAAAATATTCATGGTTTTCTAAAAATGAGAAAATTTGAAAAAATTAGGGTTTGTAAAAAAAAAAAAAAAAAAAAAAAATTAGAAGCAAGGCTAACTTGGTGTCTGTATTTTGTGCATGTAAAAATATTTTTTTTTATTTATTTATTATGACAGAAAAAAAATCGGGGTTTGTGAAAATTTGAAGAATCATTTCCTTATTTGTAGAAACTTTCAAAAAAATTTGGAGGGTTTATAAATTCGAAAAATGAATAGATAATTTTTTTTTTCTTCAAGGATTCGTGTAGTTTATAAATTTTGAAAATCAATTTTTAAATTTATTAATATTTTTTAAAAAATTAATAGGAGCTCTAAAACTGTAAAAATTCTGTTTAATTTATCCCCCTGAGGGGGCAGTTTGTCACCTGCCCAGGGAGTGTTGATAAGAATGTTTTATTTATATTTTTCACCTTCAATTATCTCTTTTGGAACTAATTGATATTTTTATATAAAAGTACCGCTCCGGGAGAGTTCCTTTTTAGCCCCCTGAGTTACGGTTACGACGCACTGTTTTGAATTATTCGTTTTTGACAATTGACACGAGTCATGAAAAAGAGGGTAAGGTCGAGTCTTTTGCTAAATAAATAGTGTATCAGTAGTCGCACTCGAAGATTCGTAGTAATAGTTTAAATGGTTGGATTTTTCATACCATACTTACGTGCCTGCTGTTTGCTATTTACTCTGTATATATATGTATAGTGTAATGTAGCCTATAATATACACGAATACAACGTCAACGTTGTACTGTATTCGAAATACTGTGATTCGTGATTTATTAAACATTCCTTCGCAGATTGCGTAAATTTCTCAATGTCGAGTTATCTTTCAGTTTTCTCGAGCTAGCATCTAGGGGCAGTGATAAAGGTACCTACTAGTAACTACGTATCTGTCTACCTATCTAACTGTACGAAATATTCGAGATGTACATAACTAATTAAGTATACGCGCATACAATGTGCTCACATTGCATACAATGTTACATGATATTCATATAAATGCCCTAAGCGATAGGCGACGAAAGGTAAAATTTTCTCGATACCTCGACGCGTTTTAAAATTGATGATTACGAAGTCGTCGCGTCGCGTCGTACTCTAACGCTAAATTTTGATGAAGTGCTAAAGTTATAAATGAAGTCTTCGGAGTTTCTAGTTTCGACTTTCGACGTTCCCAATGGCGGCTGTTACGCCGCGCCGTTTAGTTGATGTGGTAAATTCCCAAGATACGACGCGACGCGTCATGTCTACCAATCAAACGTGCTAATCGACTGGGAATACTTAAGGTTTACAGAACGTCGTTGCGAAAGATAATTATCGAAGAGCCAATTCGTAATTGAGTAGTTTAGAACATTTTTGCCATTTTTGAAATATTCTTACGCGTATCATTCGAAAAAAGCGTCGCGGCGGGCCGACGACCGCGACCAACTAAATTATAAGCCATTGCATAATGAATTCTAGGATGGGGGTAGGGGCCGTACATTTCTTATTCTCGCAATAAGGTACAGCTTTATTATGCGTTCATTGTTGGAATTTTCTGATTTTCTTGTGCACTTTCATTATGTTTGTTGTCTGTATTTTTGAAAACCTCTTGACTAACTACTCGTATATGCGGAAATGTGATACTTACGTAGTCGTTAACGTTGCTTTGAGGATTCAGACGAGACATTCGAGTAGACGCTACACGAAGTTCTTTTTGTCACGCTCATCGCTCTTCTGTACGCTTATTAAATAACGTTTGTTCGAATTTTATGATTTCAGTTCGAGATCGAATGCGCACGAAAATGGAAAGAAATATTCTAGTGGATGTTAGGCATCCCTTTATTGTACGATTACATTACGCTTTCCAGACAGAAGGAAAATTATATTTAATATTGGATTTTTTACGCGGCGGAGATCTGTTCACTCGTCTTTCCAAAGAGGTATCGTAACCTTAATACAAACATACGTATGCGAGTATAAATTGAAATACTTACGTATTAGGTACATTCGTGCGTCAGGAATGTGTTTATTTTTTTAGCTGAGTTTTTAACAAAAACTGCAATAGCTATTACAGCCTACCTGCTTTGAGAATATGATGGGAGGGAAATAGGAGATTTCGTATCTTTGCGTTTCAGGTCATTTGTAATCATATGACAAATACCCACTTTTTCATTGTATATTTTTTACCCTCAAGCTGCATGAAAATGCCTGCAAAGGTGTGAGGCTCTTCGTTAAATTCCGCAAAACTATGTTTTTTTTTTGTTTTTTTTATTCACTTCGAAATAGCGGTTTACTCGGATTTTAAGAGAGGGTGAAGACGAGGAAAATGGTTCAAATTTTTTTTTATTGGTTTCGTATAAGTGATTGGGTCACGGAGAAGAAGGTATCAAAATTGAGCCTTCCGAGTGCACTTCGAGAGAAGTTGAAGCAAAAAATGACTTTCCGCGGAAGTTATAAGTCATGAAATTTTCTTAATCTTCCACAATATCTTCTTACCAGAGACGACCTGGAAGGGTGAAACTTCGTGTGTGAAGTTTGTTGGGAACGAGAATGTGATTCTTGAAATTTGATTCAAAATGAGTGCAAAGTGGAAGATGAACAAAATTTGAGGAATGTTTGAGTAGACTCAAGTGACTCAGACTTGATAATACGAACTCGTGTGATTATTAATGATTGTAGTCCATGCAATTTAGTTAGACGCTTGGACGTTAAGGTACTGTCACAGTAGATGCGTAGTCTCGTAACATGCAATTGCCTCAACGCGTATGAAAATTTTTTTGCGTGGTGAAGATTCGATTTTTTTTTGCTGTTTGTAAATTATAAATAGGTACTATTTTTTGTTGTTTTAATTTAAAAAAAAAAATGAAAAAAAAAATAAAAAAGATTTATTATTATGAAAAAGAGTAAGCAAGTCTTCATTTAAGAAAAAGATTCAAAATTGATTTACATTTAGGAATTATTTTCTTCATGTGGAAGAAAAAAAGTCATCATTATCTTCAGATTCGTCAGAAAGGTTAATAATTATTGGTACAATTGTTATCTCTCGTGCGCACTTTCTCGCAAAATCATCTTTCCGCATTTCTTCAGCATGAAAAATATTCGAACAAATGGGGATGTTGCATAAAAAATGAATTCACTTAAAATCTAATGGAAATAAAAGACGGGAACGTAAAACTTACGTAATCGTTCAAATTTTGAAAATTGGTTGAGATAGGTCGCGAGCAATAATTTTTTACATTTTGTTTGCAGCGAAAACGGTACTCCGATGCGCACCCTTTAGTTGTGACGTCATAACCTTGGAACGCGCGCGTTGCTCTTATAGAGATGAACATGGAGAACCGTTTTCTCACGTTTATTGCGCCTAAACGGCGCGATTTACGTTATAAGTGATAAGGACGTTTTTTTTAGAGTAAACTACGAGCTTTCCGATGGTATAATTATTTTTTCAATTTAATGAATTTGAAGTAAGATACGGCTTCGTTAAGTTGATGATAAAATTAGTTCTCATTAAGGGGGATTCCATTTTTGCAAAACGTGGAAAAAAGGAGGGGTCGGGGGAAAATTGTTGATATGCCATTAGATAGGGTATGAAATGCTCTTCATTTTCTTCAGTGCAAGCACCATTCTAGCTTTTCTCCTTGCATAGATATATTAATGCAAAGTTTGAAAAAAGTTGAAAAAACGCCAAATTCCGTCATTTTAAAACTTTGAACTGGAATACTTCAAAAACTAAAAACGCTACAAAAATGTTTTCAGCCAATGAAGTGTAGTACTTATTAAGGGCTTTTAAATGCCGTATTAAGATTAATTGCAAGTTAGTTGTGACGCCATAACCTTGGAACCGCGCGTTGCTTTTATGGAGATTAACACTGAGAAGCGTTTTCTCACGTTTATTTCGCCTAAACAGCGCAATTCACGGTATAGATGATAGGATATTTTTTTAGAGTAAATTATGAGCTTTTCAATGGTATAATCATTGTTTCAATTTAATGAATTTGAAGCATGAAACGGCTTCCTTAAGTTGATGATAAAATTAGTTCTCATTATGGGGGCTTCAGTTTTTGCAAAACGTGGTAAGAAAGAAGGGGTTGGGGAAAAATTATTGATATGCTGTTGAAAAAATGTCATACTGTTGCAAAGCTGAAATATTTTTCAAAAAAAAAAAAACTCATCATTATTCATACGTAATGCTGAGTTTACTGTTTTCGCGCTATTACAATAAATAAAAATGTGGTAGAGGAGCAGCTCCACGCAATAACGTGAAGTCTGTGTGATGGAATTTAAAATATTTATTGTTTATGCGCTCTTGATTGTATCGAGAGTGAAAAAAAAATCAAAAATCATCTTCATCAGCAACATTTTATACTTTTTGGGTATTTCTACTCCTTGCGCCTCTTTCATTGGTATTAGCTCTCGTATAAAAATATTTAGAATTAATTTGAATACGGCATTAAAAAGCCCTTAATAAGTACTACATTTTCTTTGCTGAAAACATTTTTGTAGCGTTTTTAGTTTTTGAAGTATTCCAGTTCAAAGTTTTAAAATGACGTAATTTCGCGTTTTTTCAACTTTTTTCAAACTTTGCATTAATATATCTATGCAAGGAGAAAAGCTAGAATGGTGCTTGCACTAAAGAAAATGAAGCACATTTCATACCCTATCTAATGGCATATCAACAATTTTCTCCCGACCCCTCCTTCTTTCCACGTTTTGCAAAAATGGAACCCCTCCCTTAATGAGAACTAATTTTACCATCAACTTAACGAAGCCGTATCTTACTTCAAATTCATTTAATTGAAAAAGTAATTATACCATCGGAAAGCTCGTAGTTTACTCTAAAAAAAACGTCCTAATCACTTATAACGTAAATCGCGCCGTTTAGGCGCAATAAACGTGAGAAAACGCTTCTCCATGTTCATCTCTATTAAAGCAACGCGCGCGTTCCAAGGTTATGACGTAACAACGGGTGCTTCCGCGAGAACCTTACGTTTTAGCGCGCACCGTAAAATGCAAACGTTGGAATTTTTTTCTCAAGTTCTATGAGATCAAATGGAGTGCGGTTTTTTTTATTCAATTTCTAATTTTTTTTACTCTACGTACATATTTTTTCCAGAAAACGTGCAACATCCCCATTGACGATAGAAAATTGCAGCGAGAAAAAAATTCATAACACTTTTATATTTAATTAAATTCTAGCGTATAATTAAAAATTTATTCAAAAATTATTTACAAACAAACTTCTTTTTGGTATGCGCCCAACTTTATACACTCCTTCTCACTGGCTCGCGCATCGCAACAAAACGTTCCTGCGTGAACTCAGGCGTCTAAGTAATTTGTACGGACTATAGAAGTATGCTGTACCCCAATGTCAACTTCACATATGATTTTATAGAGAAGAAGGAGGAATTATTCTCCTCAGTATATGGTGGGGGTAAACGAAAAGTCGAAATTTTTTTATTATGGTTTCACTTAATTAGACGAGCACAATTGACTGTGACCTTCCAATTTTAGTTTCCCTAGTGAATATGGAAGGGAGTTGAAGTAAGAAACGACTTTTGAAGTTGTGGTAACAAACTTAAATTCACTTATAAAAGAAATTATCTCGCATTACTCTTTACCATATTGGCCAAAAAAGGTGGAATTTTATATGTGGTGTTAGTTGCAGATCAGATAATGATACCTTGAATTCGCGTCGAAATCGATCTAAAGGGATCCAAAATAGTAGATGGACAAAATTTGAGATGAGATTCATGAGTCTCAAACAGCTAAAATTTGAAAAATACGTTTTTAGCTGAGTTTTTAACAAAACGATAGCTATTACAGCCTACCTGATTTGGGAAGGGAAGGTCGGGGGAGGGTGGGGTCTTCAAATCTTTGCGTTTCAGACCATTTGTAATCATCTGGCAAATGTCCAACTTTTTGGTATATATATACATATATATATATATACGTGTAAACGGTATCAATTTGCATCCAAAAAAGAATTTCATAACGACAATCTACCTCCGTTTGGCCAATTTACCTCCGATTTCGGAGGCACTTTGGCATTCATGTGTATATGATGTTAGTTGACCAAATAGCATACTCATAGGGCTGTAGGCAGTTTTTAAGCTGGAGGTAATTTCGACCCCTTTACCAAAATTATATACATCCAGTTTGCATAAGGGTATCACCAGACAGCGCCACCGTCGAAAACGTATGGGTAACCGATGTTTTAATTTGCTTCCGCGTATATCACCCAGATTAAAGATTTTTTCAAAAAGAAAATGCTTCCTATTTCTGACAACCGCGCACGGATGCACAATAAAGGTTTATGTACCAATAATATTTAATACGGAGGCAAATTAGGAATTTGTATGCGATATACTGTGAATAATTAGTATTACATTTTTTTGATAAAGAAACAAAGATTGGTACAGTTTGATGAATGTAATATCCTATCTATGACAGGTAAGTACCATTGAAATAAGACATTAAATTCGTTCAAACTATACTATTTCCGTATCTTTTATGAAATTTTTTGTTTAGGAATGAGGAGGAGGTAGGTACCTAACTACCTACCACAAATGTGTCATTTTGAATAAGATTACCGCGATCAAAAATTGATGACAGCGACAGTCTGATGCTCATAGCAATCATTGGTAAGTAATTATGAAGTTTAGTTTCTTAACGAGATGGAGCTCACGTATTGAATTTAAAAATAAAGGTTACGCGTTAAGTTTTTGAGGGGTTATTAACAATGCAGTTTTGTAGTTTAGGAATAATTATAATCAGGTTTGTTACATCTGAGCATTGTTTTCCAAAAACCGTAAAAATATTGATGAAACGTATTTGATTCGTGCTTAAGAAAAAAATTATTACAATTAAAACAGATCACTTACGCGTTAAGTTTTTGAGGGGTTATTAACAATGCAGTTTTGTAGTTTAGGAATAATTATAATCAGGTTTGTTACATCTGAGCATTGTTTTCCAAAAACCGTAAAAATATTGATGAAACGTATTTGATTCGTGGTTAAGAAAAAAATTATTACCAATTAAAACAGATCACGTAATTTTTTTTTTGTTTTAGGAGTAAGATTTGTAGGTACCTGCCACAAAACTGTCAAAAAAAATTACGATGCAGCCAATAAGATACTATCGAAAACGGATGAGCAAATGGAGTTCAATATAATAATCATTGGTAAGTAACTACAAGGTTTAGTTTCCTAAAGAGGTATAGTTTACCAATTAAATTAAAGCTAACACGTCGAGCTTTTAAGATTTATCAACCATGTAGTTTTAAAATCAAAGAAATTCATGTCGTACTAGCGCGCCTGCTTACCAAAAAAAAAGCTTAAGGAAAAAAACTTTTATTCTAAAAAATGCTTTTTACTGCTCATGTTTTAAAACTATTTTTAAAAAATCAGTAAAAAAATACTTAACAATAAAATGAATTTGGTTGGTAATATAAGAGAAAAAATACTTATTACCAATATGTAAACTTTTAAAAAAAATTATCGATATAAATGAAACAGGAAAAAAACTTTTATTCTAAAAAATGCTTTTGACTGCTCAGTAAAAAAATACTTAACAATAAAACGAATTTGGTTGGTAATATAAGAGAAAAAATATTTATTACCAATATGTAAACTTCTAAAAAAAATTATCGATATAAATGAAACAAATGTTTAGGTCTAGAACGCTCTTTCAAAGGTATTTTCATTACTTCTTCTTCTGTTCATTGAAAATAAAAGCTTTGATCTTCACCCAATCCTTATTTTTAAAAAGTTCAGAATTTTTATTTTTGAACTCTTCCGTCTCCTCTTTTCGCAGTGGCTCTCCGCTTTTTATTTTCTTTGCAAAATATTTTAGGGCGCATTTTTTTTGAGGCTCAGTCCATCTTTCTCGAATCACTTTTGGCTTCTTCCGAGCTGCTGATGGTGCTGAAAAAAATTTGAAATTGCAATTTTGGCCAATAGTAACCCAATATACCTACCTATAAAAACTTGAACATACCTTCATCTTCACTATCTGACGAGCTTTCTTCCCTTCTATTAAACTTTTTCTTCTTATTTGGTTTCATCAAAGTTGCCAATGGTGCTGGAAAAAAATTGAAATTGCAATTCTGACCAACAGTAACCTTCTAACCTAATATACCTACCTATAAAAACTTGAACATACCTTCATCTTCACTATCTGACGAGCTTTCTTCCCTTCTATTAGACTTTTTCTTCTTATTTGGTTTCTTCAAAGTTGCCAATGGTGCTGGAAAAAAATTGAAATTGCAATTCTGACCAACAGTAACCTTCTAACCTAATATACCTACCTATAAAAACTTGAACATACTTTCATCTTTACTATCTGACGAGCTTTCTTCTTCTCTATAAGACTTTTTCTTCTCATTTCCTCGAACTGCGACTTCAATTTTGTTCGTTTCATCTTCGTTTTCTTCAGTTATTGGTAAAGCTGACGTGCCTTCTCCACAGTCTTCGTTATTCGGAGTATCTACACAATTTTCGTTACTTGGAGCATCCGTAATCTCTGATTCTGCGCGCCGCTTCGATGGTCGACCTCTTTTTTGTTTTTGGTCTGTAAAAGATTTTTTTTTTTGTAATTCCATTTTTTTACAAATTGATTCATAAATTATGCTGACATACTTTCAATAGGTGGAGAGTCATCTTCATTTACACTGTCTTCATCGAATTCTACTTCCTCGGGATTGATATTAATTTCACTCAACGATTTCCCTTTATATTCACTCGCACAACCTTTGTCCATCATCATGAGAAGTTTAGAAATTTTAGCCGTTTCATAAACATCTTGCGGTAATCTAAAAAATGAATAAATGCATGTATCAACTTCGAAAGATATGTTGAAATTGATTTTAAGACTGTGACAGGTTCAGAAGGACGTTTCGATCTTTTTACTTGCGCGCCAAAATGTGCTGAAAATCGAAGAATGTTTTGGAGAAAAAAATTAAATTGGGGAGAGAATTTCAAATATCGTAGAATCGTGATCTTATCGATAAAACACGTTGAAATTAAGTGAGAGTAGTGGATTCAGAATTGTAGTCTCCATTTTTATTTTATTTTTTAATTGGCAAAAATTTGCGAGTTGAGGAATATTTCGAAAAATCTGAGTCAGTTGTTGATTGTTGAAATTCAATTTTTACATCAAAATTTGTTAATTTAGGGAATATTTCAGAAAGAAAAATAATATTGTTCAAAAAATTCTAAATCCCTCGTTCGAATTTGGAACTCGTCAAAAATAAATCACTGCATATTTTAACTTAAGAAAACACGTTGAAATTGAATGTAGTAGTAGTGGAGATTTAGAGCAAAAACCTCAATTTTTTTTAAATTTATAATGCAAAAATGAGTTAGTTTGGGGAATATTTCGTTAAGAAAAGTAAAATTGTCTAGAAAGTTTATAGTCTACCATTGAAATAGTAAATTTAGTTGGCATTACTTGTAAAATTCGCTGTGAGTTTTTTCCGTATGGCCTAGAAACTTAGCGAACTGCTCACTCTCTTCTTTATTCATATTCAGGATCTGCAATACCGTAGAAATCTGTTTTCTCAGTTTATTTCCAGAAATTGACGCTGGATTACTAATATTCGGTGTTGCTTTAGCTATTTTTCGAATCACAATATCAGCTTTGATCCATCTATCCGCCACTCCAGGATATGCAAAAAGATATGGATTCTGTGGTGGAACTAATCTGTTTCTGATTTCAATCATAAAATCGAGGTGTTTTTCCATATTTTGAGGGATAAGAATTACAACGCTTCTCGAAAGTTTACCAGCAGTGACTACACGCTTGTAAAACTTCGTCAGTTGTCGTTCGCTTTCCGTAAGCGCTTCCAAACATTCTTGTTGATTTACTGTTGACGTATCAGTCCTATATTCTGCTACAGTCATATACTGAACATCACCGATACGTTTGCGATTAAACAATATAATGAATGCAAGTATAGCCTCTGTTAGTTCTCGGAAAGCAGTAGTATTTTCATTATTAGCTTTCAAGTCGCTGATACTACTTGCAATGATGTTTAAGCAGTGTTGACGGAATTTATTAATATCATCTGTTAAGGGTAATACAGTTTGCTTTTTGCGTCTTTTATCACCGAGATCTTTTCTAGCCAAACTCCCAATTTCATTGCTCCAGTTTTTCACGATAAGGCTCTGAAATTGCTTGATTTCTTTCAGTACAACTTGAGTTTCAGCACTATCATAACGTGTGACTAGCGGACTCTTTGTCATGAGCAGAGTCATAAGAACATCACAAACCTGCTTTATAGAGGTACCATAATGATCTGCTAAACTTGCACTTTTTCCAAAAGTTCGAGTCAGTTCATTGTAGCCGCAAACAGTTCTCACAGATTCAAGAAATATTTGATAATACTCAGGTCTCAAAACCGCTTCTAATTGGCATTTTGTTTTTAATCGTCTGCGAATTTCAATAAGAAGTCGAGCTAATTCTCTCATTTTATTTGAACAAGGGGTAGCCATTTGAATTCGTTTGTGTTTCTTCAGATAGTCTTCTCCAAACGCCAATATTAAGTTGTCGGTTTTCGCTGTTAATGAAATATTATCTGGTGCCATTTTATTCAATACATCCCTTTTAACTCGGAGTTTATTTATTGTACCAGAGGCATCCATAGAGCAACCAATTAAAGTGTGCGATGCAGCTAGAAAGCTTCCTTTCATCGTGTCTCCCTCATCACACAGCGCTTTTACAGCACATTTTTTGCCATGCTTTTTAATGTATGAAGCACTGACGATTTGTTTGCAATAAATACAAGGCGCGTAATCAGCTTCAGTTAGGGAAACAGCCTCGTCTTCCTTGGGTCTATAATATGGCATTACATTCCCTTTTAAAAATTCTTTGAAGTTGGCATCATTTTTAAGAACTTGCAGAATTTGTTTCCTTTCGTGGCTTTTTTTCGGGTATGATAAAAATTCTTTCACTTCGTTTTCTGAACTATGATTTCTTTCGATATGTCTCTCAAAATTCGTGACATAATTTTCACAAAACTTACACAAAATAGTTTTTCGCTTCTTCTTTTTAAGTTTTTGTAAATATAAAATTTGTGAGGCGGTCGTAGGCGTCTCTGGAGCGGTCGTAGACGTCTCTGGGTGTCCAGTTGTTTCACTTTCCTTGATGTTAGACATGGAATCGGCTTCACTTGTCGACTGGTCAGGAAAATGTAAATCTTCTATATAAGGTATGACTGGAGAGGCTCCTTCATTATTCTTATCATTATTTTCGTCGTTACTATCTTCAAAGTTCATATCTGAATCAGTACTACTTAAAAAGGAAGGACTGTACGGAGGATCAGAATCAAACTCATCACTTTGCATTAAAATCGATGGCTCCTTTACTTCATCTTTAGAATCTGAATTCGACTCAATAGCGTAATTTTTTCGTGGCTGTGTTTGAGACGTATTTGTGGAACTACTGGCGATGCTATCTGCGTCATTTTCTGCGCTTTCAGAGTTTTTCGACGATCGAAAATTGTAGCATCCTGCTTTAAACTCTGCAATTCACATTACAAATTTGGGTAGATTTTCTTATGAACTACAAGGGGAATATTTGAGCCAGTTCAAGTTTATTAAATTACTTTACAACAATAACGTTATTTAAAAAAATAAGCCCTGTCATTCTCAAATTCTGAAGAGTATCTATTTTTTTACTTTTTTTTTTTAGATAAATTAAATATTATACCCCGTAACTTACGTATTACCTATACGAAAACCATTCCATTAAGAGGTCTAATTAAAGAATAGGGGTAGTTCTTTTCTTCGAATTTAATTTAAAAAAATACACTTTACATTTCTAAAAATTTAATACTGTACAGTACAGCAGGCATTTTGATATAAAAACGTGGAAAGGCAAGTTTGTCTAGTAAAATCGGTGAGGATCCTATTGCATTAGCCACAGACGCCAAAACATGCATGTGTGAATTCGGTTGAAACATGCACGATACCAAAACACAAACTCATAAATGGGATATAAATCATAAAAATAGTCGTATAATTGAATGGCCAAAGGAAAGTGAGAACATTTTCTGGTCAAATAATCAATGTATTCTATTACTCATGATTACGCTCTAATGATATTCTAAAAAATAAGTTATTAAATGCAATTATGTAATACTTACTGGCTAAGTTGACTAATAAATTTGCTCGTTCACTCATAATTGCAATTTATATTAAAATAAAAATCATCAGGGCATAGAACTTCAACATGAAAATTAAAAATGCACGTGCACGCAACTTTGTCTGTTTCAGAACAAGAACCGATAGGTCAAGGTTACATGCCCACGCGAGAATAGATAGTTGTGATCAAAACAATCAACGCACTTCAACTGTCTGAAAACACTTGCAAATAATTGGCAACGCTGCTGGAAGCATTTTCAACGGAGGTTTGTCCAGACATGTATAATCGGAAGCAAATTAAACGCGTGCACATACTGGAGGCATATTCCTATTTGTGTTCATATATTCAATAAAATGTATACCTGAAAATTTTGATTCTTTTACCCCTCGATAGATCGCGTTGATCAGTGAAGTTTATTTTTCACTAATATGCGAACAATATTCGGAAAAAATTATTTTGAAGGCCGGAGGCAAATTGCTCCAATGGGTGTACCGGATGCAAATTGATATCACAGGTATATATATATATATATATATTTTATTCCCCCACGCGTAGCGCCGGCGAGTATTCATAAAATTTGCTCAAAATTTGGTGAGGAACTCTTCTTGAAAATGCGCAGAAGTATTTTTTTTGTTTTTTCGAAAACTCTCAAAATGGCGGATCACTCAAATTTTGAGGGTGGCTGGAGAAGAGGCAAATAGCTCAAATTTTTCGTTCTTAATCTCATATGAAAGAGTGAGTCACGGACACCAACATATTTAAATTTCAGCTTCCTAAGTGCATTCTGAGGCGAGTTAGCAAAAACCGGTTTTTGAGAAAATTGCGTTTTTTGTGTCACTCACTTTGCGCAGGCTGGTGTGGATAAAATTCGCTCAAAATTCGGTGAGGAACTCTTCTTGCAAATACGCAAAAATAGTTTTTTTTTTTTTCGATAAATTTCAAAATGGCGGATCACTCAAATTTTGAGGGGGCTGGAGAAGGGGCAAATAGCTCAAATTTTTCGTTTTTGATTTCATATGAAAGAGTGAGTCACGGATACTAACATATCCAAATTTCAGCTTCTTGAGTGCATATTGAGAGGAGTTAGATCAAAAAACGGCTTTTTGAGGAAGTTTTGAGTCATGAAATTTCTTGAATCTTCCATATCTCCCCACCAAATCAAGTTAAAGAGGTCAAATTTTGTGTGTGAGGTTAGTTGGTGACCACAATATGACCTCTTGAATTTGGATCAAAATGGATTCAAAATGGCGGATTATCAAAATTTTGAGTAGAGCTTGAGGAGCCTCAAGTTGGTAAAAATGTAATTAATATGAATTCATATGGTTATTGGGGATAAGTTGTATACTATATCCCGAATTCACTTCCATACATGATGTTGGAGGGGGAAGGCGGGGTTACCAACCTAAAATAGTGGTGGGGGTACAGGAGGGGTCGAAAATTTTTTATTGCTGTGTCATATGATAAAATGAGCCCAAGTGACAAACGTATTTTGATTTTAGCTTCTCAGTGATTTTGGAGGGGAGTTAGAGCAAAAAACGGCTTTTGGAGGGGAAATTGCTGCAGGAAATTTCATGAATCTTCCATATCTCATCACCAAATCGGCCTAGAATGGTCAAACTTTGTGTGTAGGATTAGTTTGTGACCAGAATATAACCACTTAAATTTGAGTCAAAATGGATCCAAAATGGCGGATTTACAAAATTTGAAGATAATTTGAGGACCCTCAAATAGTTATAATTTGAGAAATATGCGTTCGCATGATTATTTCATGGCAAGAAATACTACATTTGTGTCAAATTGAACTTCTTAAGTGTTTTTGGAAAGGATAGGGTAGGGGTTTTCAGACTTGGTATTGGGTGTGGCCTGTAGTGATGAACGGTTGAGCGTGGTTATTACTAAATCAAAACAAGCCCCAGTTAAAAACTCAGCTCCAGTAATGCGGCATGGCTGCTTACGTTTTTTTCTATTCTTGCAGACAAAAGATACTACATATTTGAAATTAAACTTTTTGCGTGTTTTTGGAGGGATAAAATGGGAATTTTGGACTTTGTAATGGATATGGCCTGTGGGTTGAGAAGTTTAGATACTTGGCAGTATTACCTTACCCACCTCCGGTAATACTGCCTGTCTGCTTACATTTTTTTTTTCTTTTTTTTAATTTTAAATTTCTAAAAATTTCGAATATTTTAACATTTTAATTCATTTGAGGTGTTCCCCTCTTACATTGAGAGCTATAATATTCGTCAGATTTGTGCATAGTGATTGACAATATATTATTCAGTACTGCCCTATTCGGTCTTGCTCATTTTCGATACTTAATCGAGGAAAATTAATTTTTTATAGGTAATGTTCACCGAAGAAGATGTTAAATTTTACCTAGCCGAGTTAGCATTAGCGTTGAACCATTTACATTCGCTGGGAATCATCTATAGAGATCTGAAACCGGAAAAGTAAGCGCGTATTGTAATTTTTAAATGATCACGTTACCTTCATCTGTATTCACAGTGGTCGAAAATGTTGGCGATCGTGTCACTTTTCATACGTGTAGAAATTTAACGCGACGTATGCGCCAAAATTTTAACCATAATATGGTATACCGAGAACGAAAAGCAAACAATTTGTTCGAATAGCCATCTAAAAAAATCAAAAGAGTTACTACTGATGTATTGACTCTGAGCATTGAACGTTTTCATCGAAAATAGTAACGATAATTTATTTATTTTTTGATACTTTTTCACGAAATTCGGATATAGAAATTTTATAATTTTGTTTTTACACCATTTTCAATCATGTTTTTCATGGTTTTGCATATTATTCAAATTTTAATGATTCGTTTCAGTTGAGTAGATTTTATTGAGTTTATAAAAAATGGTTCTAAATGAATTGTTAAGTATTGCATGATGTAGCCCAAAAAAAAAAAAAAAAAAAAAAATTATGGTCCTTTTAGATCAGACACAGTGTATGATAAGAGCAATTATATTCGTATTTGAATTATGTAGTTGAAAACTTCGATACGTAATTTATGGAAAATAGTTGCTAACGAGTAGCAAAATTATGTATAATATTGAATTGAAGAGCCCTTTTCGAAGATACAAATTTACCAACATCCAAGTTAATCGTATTTTGTCAATTTTTTTGAATGGATGCGATTATTTTTAACGAGACAGGAAGGACAGACGGTTTAAAATGCGACAGTTTAGAGCATCTATCCTCACTTGCTCGTTTGTTAGTTTTCAATCTGTATTTCGGATGTTCGGACGCTCGTGAAAAAATAAAAATATAATTATTTCGTGGATGAAGATAGCTATTTTATTATTATTATTATTTTTTTTTCATGAAAGATTAATATTAGGAGTAATTTCAAATAACTAAAAGACAAGCATATATATGTATTAAGTCACTGGAAAAGATTTTAAAGAAAGAAGATTAATGTTCGGCGCGATCGCATCATTCAAAAGAAGTCCTTCGTCAACGTATGTAAAGAATACAAAATGGCGCTCACGCTCAATAGCGTAAGACACGATGTTGAATTTTGGTTGAGAAATTGTTCTGTTATTATGGGCTAATTCGAAAATGGTAAAATACTAAAGCGTTAGGAATGATAAAAGCGACTCGGGTATTTTAATTAAACAACAAAGCGAATTTTCTTTCGCACGGGGCGAACGGCTGTACGGTCGGTCGACCGTCGCCGTGCGGCGTTTATTCACAAGGAAGACGCTTCGTAGGCATCGCGAAAAAAAATTATCTATCGTTTTGAATAACGAGTAACGAAAGTTCCATTTATCTTTGGTTTTCGTCGGGCCTTTTCTGCTTGCTTATTTTTAAATATTTTTAGGCGCGAATATCAATTAGTTGTTTACGAACGAATGTCGAAGCCCCTTCAGTATTAATTACGAATAGAAACGAAAGAATGGTTTTATGGTACCTCAGGCCTAGCATAAATTACGGATGGTACTTATTTAAATATTTTCATTCGAGTTTTCTAATTTATTAGTATAATCGTTCAGCGATCCGTGTAGTGTTTAATTACCAACGAAAAACTCGATTAACTTTCAAATTTAATGAATTATCAGCGTCTACAAAGCTAATTTGCGTGTTTTTTGTTTCTTGTTTTTTTTTTTTTTTTTTTTGTTTGAGAAACAGCTAAAAATAAATTTGCCGCGTACGTATATTGGATTTTGTCTCTAATTTGCATTTCAAAAGTTTCAGCTAACGAAGTTTCATGCGAAATGTATATTTTAACGTCATATAGAATGCTATAGGGACGTACAGTGTACGCTGGATAATATTATTGATTGAGCAAAACTTCGAAGTCGAGACGTGGAAACGAGATGATTTTCTTTTTGTCGTGTTTCAGTATTTTATTGGACGCGGATGGTCACATTTCGTTAACGGATTTCGGTTTAAGCAAGTTACCGTTGAATGATCAAAAAACGTATTCGTTTTGTGGTACTGTCGAATACATGGCTCCTGAAGTGGTGAATCGGAAAGGTCATTCCTTTGCGGCTGATTGGTGGTCATTCGGTGTTTTAATGGTACGTAATGAGGTGACAAGTTAATTACTTTAGGTTTTAGGTGTACGCGTTTAATAGACAGGGAGTTAATATTGCGAGAGCGAATGGAGAGATTATGTTTCAATATTATGGAGGATCCATACCTGTATTTTATTTTTTATTTTTGGTAAGGAAGTAGCGCATGCCCAAAAAAATATTGCCCCTGAAATTTTTGCAAATACAATTTTCAGCTGGAAGGAGCAACCGAACCGCGTTTTTCATCCCCCTCCTCCTCCTAGCATTCTCGCAAGTCGTCGACGCGCAGTCCACCAGTTTTGTTCCTTATACGCTTCGTTATTAGTGATTTATATTTCCGTTCGTAATTCATATTTTGGAAATGTCGAATAGCGCAAAATATTCAGAAAATTAAGTACTATTCAATCACATATTTGGTTTTAAGTTGTTATTACTTATAAGTTTATGATGAGTCGTTAAAGATGGCCATATTTTCGTGAAACTAGAAACTTAAATCAAAGCAAAACTTTTTTGGAAAATCAGCGAAGATAATAACTTCTGGTTGATATAATGCTTTGAAGCATGCTGAACGCGAACATCACTTTACTTTTTTGCGGCAGCGTTTTGTACGGGCAATGTCCGCGCGAAATCACGATAAATTTTGATGTGTTTTATACAGTATGTTTGATGTTAACGTATTACACGTATTATCCTACCTACACAACAACGCATACTTTGTAAGACCATGACAACGAGAAAGATGACGTCGATGAGGAAGATGACGATTGACTACTATTTTGAAACTTGTTTTTTATTTTAGTTTAATTTAGCTCTCGTGTTTATTTTTTAAATACTAATTTGGTAATCTACAATGCAATGACCAATAATGTCCTTCCAATCACACCTCCCTTCCCCACCCCCTCATCTCACAATTTTTTGGTATTAAATTCGTAATCTACAAACTCGAAAACATTTATGTAATGGTATATCGCACGATGCTATGGCCAAAGGGTCTCTCCTGATAAGATAATGAAAACGGCCCTTGACCCAAATTCGGTCACAAGTGGCCCTAAATGTTGCCCTCGATGAAAAAACTCCCCAAAAAAATTTTTGACCCCCCACCCCACCCCTTCCTGAGAAATCGACTCCCATATGTCGAAAATTCAATATTTTTTTAACTCTGGATGGGATGGATGAAAAATTTTGAAAATTTCACTATTGATAGGCATTATATAAGTACATTTGTGAAAATTTTTTCAAATTTTTCGATTCATATTTTTTTGAATTTTTTAGGCTTTGAAATTTTCAAAAAATTGTAAACATTTTTTTTGAGGGGGGTACATGGCTGAATTTTTTTCCATAATTAGCTCATACTCCAAGGTTTCCACAAATGTACTCATATAATGCTTATCAATATTGAAATTTTCAAAATTTTTCATCCATCCCATCCAGAGTTAAGAAATATTGAATTTTCGACATATGGGAGTCGATTTCTCAGGAAGGGGTGGGGTGGGGGGGGTCAAAAATTTTTTTGGGGAGTTTTTTCATCGAGGACAACATTTAGGACCACTTGTGACCGAATTTGGGTCAAGGGCCGTTTTCACTATCTTATCAGAAGAGACCCTTTCACTTCCAACCGGTCCCCCTGCCCCACCTCCTCACTCCACAAGTTTTTGGTGTTAAGTTCGTAATCTACAACGATACTATAGCCAAAATTTACTTTCAACCCCCTCCCCCAGCTACACCCCCTCACTCCACAAAATTTTTTTGGTATTAAATTCGTAATTTGCATCCTCGACAACATATATAATGATATATCACACGATATTATAGCTAAAATTCACTTTTAACCCCCTCGCCCCACAATTTTTTTAGTAATAAATTCGTAATCTACCTCAAAAACATAATATAAACTACTTTTCACTCCTTCATACATCTTATTGAATAAAACGCGCGTTTTAGGAAGTCTGCTGGCCCACTGTGCATCGTCTTTATCTCTGTACTAAATGTGCATCGAAACTGGAACTTTATATGTGCGATTTGTTGGGAACCGCGATATGATTATATGAATTTTGATCAAAAATGAATCCAAAATGGCGGATTGTCAAAATTTGAAAAATAGAAGAGTCAACTAGAACATCAAAAATAAAGTGAAACATACTAAAAAATTTTTCTTTGGCCAATGAACTTATCGGTGTCCATCTTAGTCTAGAACTAATGTCAAGATATTGGACGATTTGACGTGTAAACCGATTTTCTCGATGTTGCTTCGCACGGTAAAGAACAACAGGTGTTTCGGTTAGTCGGTTCGAAAATTTATTACCTTTGGCAACACCTTATCAAATAGCCTTTGAAGTTTATCGCGGCTGTACGAAAATAAACTTTATTTCAATACGTACTTCGGAAAAATAATTATTAATTACCGATTTTTGGCGTGTACTTGTTTTGCGCAGTACGAAATGCTCACAGGCACGTTACCATTCCAAGGGGCTAACCGTAAAGATACGATGTCGCAGATTCTTAGAGCGAAGCTGGGAATGCCGCAAAATCTATCGCCCGAAGCGCAAGCTCTGTTACGTGTACTGTTCAAAAGGAACCCGGCCAACCGTCTGGGATCGGGTGAGTTATTTTTTTCACTCTTGTTGATGACAAATTATGCTGAAAAAAGTAGAATCACTTCGAGGAAATAAATTATACTCGTTTCGAGCGTGGAATCGTTGAACGAACCGTCGGCGTCGCGTCTTCGTTTTCAAGAGAGAAGGAAAAAAGAATGAGAAAAAAAAACCGGACGCTGACTCGATTCGCAAACTGCAAATAAACTGTTTCCGGGTGCTTTGCATAATGGGTAAATTTAAATTATGAAATAATTCGTTACTTTCCACGTTTCAGGAGCGGACGGTATGAATGAAATTAAAACGCACCCGTTTTTCTCGACCATCGATTGGGATAAGCTGTACCATAAGCAAATCGAACCGCCTTTCAAACCAGCCGTTAGTCGTGCCGATGACGCTTATTATTTCGACTCGGAGTTTACTTCGAAAACGCCTAAAGGTGCGTAACGCCTGCAGCGAGCTTTAAGCGACCGTTGATTAGACGTAAATTTAGCGTTTGGTTGGAAACAAATTTTCCAGACTACGAGTATATCGATATGGTTTACAGATTCTCCTGGTATACCGCCTAGTGCGAATGCGCACGAATTATTCAGAGGGTTTAGTTTTGTCGCTCCGTGTTTGTTAGACGACGACGATCCGCTGCAAGAATATAAATCTACGCATTCCAACGAATCCGTTATCAAGGTAAGCCGCCCGCCATAAATCCGTAATAATCGGCATTCGTTGAATTTCGCATCATCGACCGATTTGAGTGGTAAAAATCAATGTACGTATGCGTTGCGATGCGCCAAATTTTGCCCTTTTTTCTTCAACCTTCATCTTCGTGATGGGGGAAAAAAACGTGAAAATTATTTTATGCAAAATAAGCGCTCGGAGGCTTATTGTTAGAAATCTGCGGAATTTATTAAAATCGTATTTTTGACGAGAAAAACGTGTATAAAATTTTTAACTCGTGTTGTTGAAAACAGATACGAGTGATATTTAATGGGGAGTTCGATTTTTGCAAAATTACCAGTTTCACGTGGTCTCTGGAATTGGATTTCCTGCGTCTTATTATGTCGCCTACGTAATCGTTGTTTCAATTATATAGTACCCTGGATGGATTTTGGGTTCTTTCAAAAATCGATAGCGGTTCGATAAGAAAAATTGTCAAAAGACTCTCATACTATGCTATAAAAATTTCAGCCCGTACATCAATATTTTCTGTCGTTTAAAAAATTTAGTCTTTTTCAAAAAAAATTTTTTGAGGTTGGTAAATGATTTTTTTTTTTTTCAAATAAAGTATTTGAATTTCATCTACCTAATCCGGGAAATACGTGTATAAATAATGTAATTTGTTATCATTTTTCAGGAATTCTAAAAATAGTTTTACATTTTGCTGTAGTGTATCTACGAACATAAGCTCACTTGCATAAAGCTAGAGGTTATAGAATAAGGAGGATTTCCTCCATTAATGGTTCCTAAAATTCCAAAAAATATATAATATGTGCTCGTATGACATACTTAGTTACATATGGACATAATTTAACGCCTGCGTGATTCAATGCATTCTGTAATATTACCAGAATCTAATTTGCACTCTCAAGTATCTTCAAGTACAGCAGTACTTTTCGACGCGTATACCAGAATTAAAAAATATTTTTACTACCCCTGTGTATGGTGAAAATGATAGGTTTCCTATCATGGAAATAAAATATAAGTACATATAAAAACTTCCTTATTTTTCGAAGTAAACATTGACCAAGATAGCTGAAATTTTTTGAACGTAGTATTGGGATACTTCAACAACTTTTGTCACACCTCAGCTTCGAGATCCACCCTATTACATACTATGCTCAACTGCACATACATGTTGATCAATTCCTTTGTTCTCTGTCAAAATCAAAACGAAAAATATTTTTAGTACGTAATTTTCACAAAAATATTTTGATTAGTTGACTTCATCAGTATAGGGAAAACTCATTTTGATTATAATTAGTACCTATATTACCATGCACTAGTTCAACATAGTATGGGCAGTATTTGGTAAAAAAAAAAGAGAGAATTGCGTTGAAGCAGAAATTTGGAAAATATTTGAAATAATGTAAGCAATGGGAGAAAAAACAAAACAACTTTTTCCATTTTTTTTCGATTGTTACTTATATTAATTAACACATGTTGTAATAAGCATTTTGTTGCCATTTTCTTCCATCATATTTATTCTTATTCTTTTTTTAGCTGAGTTTTTAACAAAAACGATAGCTATTACAGCCTACCTGATTTGGGAAGGGAAGGTCGGGGGAGGGTGGGGTCTTCAAATCTTTGCGTTTCAGACCATTTGTAACCATCTGGCAAATGTCCAACTTTTCGGTATATTTTTTTTCCCACGCGTAGCGCTGGTGATTATTCATAAAATTCGCTCAAAATTTGGTGAGGAACTCTTCTTGAAAATGCGCAAAAGTGCTTTTTTTGTTTTTTCGATAAATTTCAAAATGGCGGATCACTCAAATTTTGAGGAGGGCTGGAGAAGAGGCAAATAGCTCAAATTTTTCGTTTTTGATCTCATATGAAAGAGTGAGTCACGGACACCAACATATTTAAATTTCAGCTTCCTAAGTGCATTTTGAGGAGAGTTAAAGCAAAAACCTGTTTTTGAGGAAATTTCGTTTTTTGTGTCACTCGCCTTGCGCAGGCGGTGTGGATAAAATTCGCTCAAAATTCGGTGAGGAACTCTTCTTGAAAATGCGCAAAAATAGTTTTTTTGTTTTTTCGATAAATTTCAAAATGGCGGATCACTCAAATTTTGAGGGGGCTGGAGAAGGGGCAAATAGCTCAAATTTTTCGTTTTTGATTTCATATGAAAGAGTGAGTCACGGATACTAACATATCCAAATTTCAGCTTCTTGAGTGCATATTGAGAGGAGTTAGATCAAAAAACGGCTTTTTGAGGAAGTTTTGAGTCATGAAATTTCTTGAATCTTCCATATCTCCCCACCAAATCAAGTTAAAGAGGTCAAATTTTGTGTGTGAGGTTAGTTGGTGACCACAATATGACCTCTTGAATTTGGATCAAAATGGATCCAAAATGGCGGATTATCAAAATTTTGAGTAGAGCTTGAGGAGCCTCAAGTTGGTAAAAATGTAATTAATATGAATTCATATGGTTATTGGGGATAAGTTGTATACTATATCCCGAATTCACTTCCATACATGATATTGGAGGGGGAAAGGCGGGCTTATGAGCCTAAAATAGTGGGGGCGTACAGAAGGTGGTCGAAAATTTTTTCTTACTATGTCATATGATAAAATGACCCTAACTGACAAACCTGTTTTGATTTTAGCTTCCTCAGTGATTTTGGAGGGGAGTTAAAGAACGGCTTTTGGAGGGGAAATTGCTGCAGGAAATTTCATGAATCTTCCATATTTCATTACAAAATCGGTCTAGAACGGTCAAATTTTGTGTGTAGGATTAGTTAGTGACCAGAATATGACCTCTTAAATTTGAGTCAAAATGGATCCAAAATGGCGGATTATCAAGATTTGAAGATGATTTGAGCACCCTCCATGATTATTTCATGGCAAGAAATACTACATTTGTGCCAAATTCAACTTCTTAAGTGTTTTTGGAAAGGATAGGGTAGGGGTTTTCAGACTTGGTATTGGGTGTAGCCTGTAGTCATGAACGGTTTAGCAAGGTTATTAGTAAATCAAAACAAGCTCCAATTACAAACTCAGCTCCAGTAATGCGGCATGGCTGCATACTTTTTTTTTTCAAGTTATTTTTAGTAATGTCTAATACTCGATAGTAGATGTTATACATACGTACTTATGCTAGATTTATGTTGAAACATATTCTACTAAACAACAATATGATTGGTATTTACAGTTGGCCGGAGAAAAACGAAATGTTAGCGACGAATACGAAATATTAGGCGAAATTGGTAGAGGCAGTTACTCCGTATGTAGATTATGTGTTCATCGAGCAACGCGCATCGAATATGCTGTCAAGGTGAGCTAATTACGATATCTAGATATTGTGAAATTCATATTCTCTTAAAATGCACCTAAGTTATTAATGCAACGTTGAGATCAATCATTAATAGTACAGTATCTAGAATTTCATTTCAATATTAAAAAAAAGAGTACTAGTAACACGGCTGTCTTATAATGAGAAAGAATACCTCTAAATACGTGTATTTTATAATTTCACAGATAATCGACAAATCGAAGAAAAATTGTCAAGAAGAAGTACAAATCATGTTACGATATGGACATCACGCGAATATAGTTACCTTGAGAGATGTGAGTGAAGTACATAGGTTTTATGTAACGTTAATTTAATGTTATGCTGTATTTGCGAGCATGAAAAAAATTCGTTTTTCGCCACCGCTGAACCTAACACATGCTTCGTTGCAAATTGTTTTGCAACAGTTTGGTTTTTTCTCGTGAGCGTTTTCCGCTTAAGTTGATTTTCGTTCGAGCCGGCTTTCATGCTATTTCTTTCTTGCTTATTTGATTTAAGAATACGACCAGAATTTTAACATGTATCTTGTGCTGTTCAACGAAATAATACAAGCGTATTTTTCTTTTTGGACGAAAACAGTCGACAGTAATATGAGAAACGAATTTATGTTGAAGCTATAAGCATTACTGAACGCTTACTCGGCTTTACTTTTTCCCACTGTTGTTAAACATTACGTTTAAGTTATGCTCGCTTTCCCTACATGTACAGTGTACGAAATACATGACGAACGATTGTTTGAGATTATTTCTCATTGTTTGAGAGAGAAAGTAGGAACCGAATAAAAAAGGAATGATTTCGTGTAATAGCGTGAGCTAACGAATTTTATTTTGTTTAAAAGCAAGAATGCGAATCGCGTGATTTTAAATACACGAGCGAGCTACGACGCTTTATAAAAACTAAAAGTTTCGCATGCAACTTAACGTAAAGCTCAACGAGTTGTGAATTCTAAAAAAAAAAAAGGAGAAACTGGGCTTGAAATTGTTTCAAAATAAAAATGTTTCGCTTTGAAGTTTTTTTTTCTTTTCTTTTTTTTTTGGAACGAATCTTAACGCAAGGTTAATTTATTTAGGAAACGTTCTCCAAAACGTTGGTATTCCATTTTCAAAATAGCTGAGTCGGTGTAATTCGTTATAGTCATTCCTTTGCTTTTATCAAAAAGAAAGTGGTATACAGTGTACACTTTCTGCTCGTTTTTCGTGTCTACGAAAGTCGCGATTATTTTCACTCTTTGTTGATATTTATGAATTTAATTATAGATTTTGTGGATGTATAGTAGTAATTGCTAGAAAGTATTATTTTTGACATGGTGAAAATGAAAGATTAAGGATTTGGTAAATTTATTGTTCGCTATGAAGGGTGAAAAACGAAACGAAGGAATCTGTTGGATGTTTTCTTCGTTTTTGTCCTTTTTTGCAATAATTCTTCTATTGAAAAGATAATAACATTCGAACAAAACAATGTTTCTTTTACTTCTGGCAATAGACGTTATTTTTTTTACTATTTATTGCTATTTGTAAATAATTGTGAAATATGCAAAAATATGCATCTAGATAGATCTTAAAATATGCAGTAAATATGATTTGAGTTATATTTTGAAGATAATTGTTGAAAACGATATTTTTCTCGAGAAAATTTTGTTTAAAAAAAAAAAAGGAAAGATTGATGTATTATTTTTTCGATTCAGAAAAATTGTTATTGTCTTTTATTTTATTTTTATTATTATTATTATTTTTTTTTTTTCTTAATAAAAATATTGGTAAATATACAAAAAATACGACCATTTGGAGAAATATATTTAATATGAGCAATCCTCAACCAAAAGATGTAGAAAATGTGCTTTTTAGAAATTTAGTTTGCGAGATCACGAGATGAGAATAACTTTCAACGCATGAATCCTATTAACTGAGTCAATCGGATAAGCAATGTTATTATAAAAATGCGTAATACGTTCGTTAGCCCTAATAATTACGCATTATTTTGAAAACATTCGAATTCGATTATTTTTTTTTTTTTTTAATTTGGAATTTATGCTCACATTCGTACTTCTTTTTAGGTATACGAAGATGATACATCAGTTTATTTGGTCATGGAGTTGATGAAAGGAGGTGAATTACTGGATAGGCTGAAGTCGTTGAAATACTTTTCAGAAAGAGAGGCCAGTTCAATTATGTATGTGATTGTATCCACCGTTCACTATTTGCATCAAAACGGAGTAAGTTGATGATATTCTGCGTATTAAGATTTTGGAAATGATTAATGTTGTATAAGTACATTTTCGGTGAATTTGTATACTTAATTGTCCAAATTATCAATACTATGGCATGCTTTATAGGTTGTACATAGGGACTTGAAGCCATCGAATATATTATACGCCACCGAAACAACAAGTCCGGAAGCGCTGAGAATATGTGATTTCGGTTTCGCTAAGCAATTAAGAGCAGAAAACGGTTTACTGATGACGCCTTGCTATACAGCAAACTTCGTTGCGCCAGAGGTTTTAAAACGTCAAGGCTACGACGCTGCCTGTGATATATGGTCTTTAGGAGTTCTTCTCTTTACTTTGCTGTCTGGGTGAGATGCCAAATCTTATTTATACATATTGTACTCGGGTATATTTGGGGCATCGAGAAAAATCTAATGAAAACCAAATTTTATGTAGTCAAACGCCATTTGCAAGTGGTCCAAACGACACGCCTACCGAAATACTACATCGTATCGCCGAAAGTAAATTAGATTTGAGATGCGGCACTTGGGTTACCATTTCCAACGAAGCTAAGGTTAGTAACGCGTAGTCGTGTGAAAAGCTGGGCAAAGCAGACTTGACCGATTTTAATACGATGAAATCACTTTTGCGAACATTTTTTTATAGGATTTAGTTAGTTGTATGCTGCATGTGGAACCGCGCAGACGACCAACCACTAGTCAAATATTACAGCATCCGTGGATTACGAGAAGAGATAATTTACCTACTAACCGAATACATTTACCTGAACCTAATTTAATAAAAGTCAGTAAAGTAAACGGATACAGCGATAAATTTTTTTATTTCTCTAAATGAAAAGAATGAAAAGTTTACGATGTTTGTTTTGTAATGATTGGTGTAGGGTGCGATGGCGGCAACGTACAGAGCCATGAGCCAATCACCTCCTATACCCAATTTGGGACCTGTATTCATGAGCCAACTTGCTCAACGAAGACGTAAGTCGAGACCAAAATCATCAACAGAAGTTTAGGATTACGCGGTTATAACGTATACTATTTTGTGGATGAACTTTTTTCTATTAACAGTATTTCATTGTTTTGTTGTTTTGTTTACTTTGGTCTTTTTCCTCTTCTTTCTTAAATTATATATTTTACGTTGCCATGTTTTTGAATTTTGTAGATAAGTTTCATTATTTTATCGTTAATTTACTTTTCGTATTCTTTTTTGTAATAAAAACGGAGAATGGTTTTTGTATAAATTATGTTGTCTAAACATAATTTGAGATTTTGGTGATTATGTGACATTATCTGTAGGCTGTAGTTTTATACATATTATTTTTATGTATTTTATTAACAATATCCCATCGTTTCTTTAAACGCGCAGAATATATTGTGTAGGCTATGAATGGGCTAGGTAATTTTTTACCTAAGAAACGTAGTTCATTATAGATCGTATTGTTAAGTATTATTGTTGTTTTGAATAATTTTCGTCATCATCTGATTATCTGATTTCTTTATCAACATTCCTTGAATTGATTATTCGTATAATTTTGTTTGTTCTGAGTAACTCGCAGTCATTTTAAATTAAGTAACGAGAGTGTAATATGTATGAACGAATAATATGCGTACATTCGTGCAATGAATTTTTTAAGCAAAGATCCTCAAATTTATCTTGCAATACGCATCGACACTTGCTGTGTTCGATCATTCTTCTGAAAATTTAAACTAGTGTGTATTATATTACGATCGTAAATTCAGCATTTTCTGTTAATATTTTGCATTTATTCAATATCCTTAAAGTAAACTAATAAAAAAGTATGAAATTATATGATATTTCTAAGAATGCTGCGTATTACGATTTAATTTTATGACTGGTCAATTACCGAATTTCCTCATTTATTATCTTTTAAAAAGTCGTATTTTTTTAATTAATTGATTAATTTATTTATTTGTTATTTTTTTTTTTTAACCAAAATTATATTTTATTTTTATATTCGTTATTTCATGCTAATTTATATTTTATCATTTGAATGAGTGTAATATTTTCTTTTTTAGACCATTTAAACGCCATCCCTGAATAGAAAAATCTATAAAATAAATTTTTTTTTCTTTATTTTTTTTTTAATGCAAAATTGTCGTTTTTAATTACTTCATATATTTATAAATTATGTAAACATAGCATCATGTTGATTTAGTTACCATATAGATACATATAATATAAGTAGACCATATTCTGTATTTTAATCAAAGTGAAAATCACTGTATGTTCGTCGTCTTCGTTAAAATCCAAGCTTATTAATACAAACACCTAATAACTATGAAGTGCATTCATCTTTTACGGTATAAACTTAGTTTGAAATTTTTTGATAAGCCGAGAGTAATGTAGATCATAATCACCTTGATTGATAACTATTCTTTCGTGAAAAAGTGTGCTGGTTTTTTTCCTGTGTACTTACCGTTGTACAGAAAGTTATGACTATCCTATCCGTTTAGTTTGTTTTTAATGAATTTTCATTTCATAGCGTATCAATTTATTCATTGTATTCTGTCATTACGCGTGCATAAGTGTAGCTGCGTAATTATTATCAATTGGAAAGAAAGAATTTTTTTAAAGGCATAAGGAAGTAATGTACTTTTTGGAAAATGAATTGTCAAGTGATACCTACGTATTTATTCATTTGTTGTTATTGTTATTGTTGTTGTTTTTCTACGAATAAGTATTTTAATTTCACGAAAATAATGTGCAAATGTATGTATGTTTTTCTTTTGTATGCGTATATTGTTATGTCAATTGTACATAAAACCTTTGACTGAATTTCATGTATTAGGTATAGAAATACCTATAATTCATTCTATATTTTAGTAATTTATAGAATTATTTTCATTTAAAATAAAAATATCAATGTTTATTCCTTTATCTCAATCATTTTGTCTTTCTTACATTCATTTCTATAATAATTACGTATTTGTATACTCTGATACGTTATACACATGTATATAATACTGTGCGACCAACTGATCTTTGCATCCTTCAGCGCCCAAATCCTCTTGTATGTATAAAATAAAAACTTCAAATAATTCAATTTCTCTCGTTGTTTTTGTTGTATCAAAAAAATACAACTCAATTATTTCGTTTTTTAACCATTCTTAATTATATTTATCAAAATTATGTACTTTATTCAACTTTTGATTAATTATTCGTGTTCACTTAGCAACACTGATTCTTGATAAAATTGACTGAAATCAATTTATGATGAAAAAATAAAATGTTAAAAATTTATTAATAAATATTATGATAATTTTCATCAATTAATATTGCATAAAAAACCAACAAAGTGAAAGAATTTATACTCTGTTTAGAAGTAAGGAATTCCACGCTGAGGGGTGCAAAGATCAGTTGGTCGCGCAGTATTATACAATTACAGTTCCAACTTTTTGGAAAATAATGTATCAATAATGCCTACAATGTACACTAACGAAACCAACAATACGTTTAGAGCCCACTTAAAAATGGCGTAAAATTTGTGGTACCTATTTTCATTGATTTCAGAGCTAAATTAAAAATAATTTGAAAGCTACTGGAAAATAAAAATTAAGGATAATAATTATAATTTATAATGCTTTTCTTCAGTGATTTACTCATTTAAGCCGAAATCAACAATCAAGCAATTTTTGGCCAATTGTCGTGTATCACATATCGCTATACCGGGTGACTACTTGATTCGAGCCCCCCCCCCAGCGCAAAAATCTTTCCCTCATAGAAATAAATTATATATTTGAATGATGTTAAGAACAATAAATGGCATAAATAATATTTATTTAATGCTTAAAAGTGTTTATCAATGAAATAAAAAATTTTAATTTATACTTTCATTGTCAAAAATACATATATAGAGTATTTATAATGACTGGTCTAGGTTCTAATTGGTCATATGTTACGTGCGTAATGACCAATCATAACGCTAGAATGTGATAAAATGTAGGTAGTTTCATTTCTACCTTCCTAAATAATATTGTTCAGTTTTCAGTGAACGACTAAAATTCGTTTGTGATTTGAATCATCAGCTGATTTGTGTTTTTATTTTATGAGTTAGTAGAGGTAAATTTATAACATTCCAACTTGCTGATTGGTTATTACAGGCGTGATGTATGACCAATTAGAACCTAGACCAGTCATTGTAAATACTCTATGTTTTGAATTTATTCACCTTTTAGCTAATTTTTTCGCTTCCCTTGCAAAAAAAACACTACTAGTAACTAGTAATGATCACTACTAGTACTTAGTAGTAGTATTTTTCAATATTAATCACTACAAGTTACTAGTAGTGGTCACTACAAGTGCTTATTAGAAGTGACCACTACTAGTAACTTGTAGTGATTAATATTGAAAAACACTACTACTAAATACTAGTAGTGATTAATACTTATATTTAATTGGAAGTCCTGAATACCATTCATTTTCTTATCGTCTAAGACGCACCTAAGGATGCATTCAAACCATTGGTTCACACAAAATGTGCAAACAGTCCTTAAGTTTGTTGGTGAAGTGCGTATTTGCACTTCAATTACAGTTAAATTAAACTCTTCCTTATATGCATTACTGCAACACATTTCATCTAAGAGAAGCAAAGTGATACGTAGACTACTAGTAGAACACTAGTAATCATTAATATCTTGAGTACCTACTACTAGTCAACTGCACAACTACTAGTTGCTCTATTTATTACTAGTATAACTAGCAGTTGCTATCTTCAGTACTATTATTCTTCATGAAAACTATACCTAATTGAAGAATGAAATAATGGTTTCTCATTACTATATAACTTACATTTCATTCTTCAACTTGCTATCAGGAGAAGCACTAGCAGTAACAAACTACTATTCTATTCAAGAACTAGTGTTTATTTGGACTGCTAGTAGTAGTAGTAAATTAGTACTCTGTTGTTGAACTTGGTAAAATAAACTAATAATCACAGTACAAGTAGTGAAAAACTACTACTCTATTCATGAACTTGTAATCACAAACTACTACTAGTAATAAGAAACCAATTATCACAGTACAAGTAGTGAAAAACTACTACTCTATTCATGAACTTGTAATCATAAACTACTACTACTAGTAATGATGAACTAGTAATCACAGTACAAGTAGTGAAAAACTACTATTCTATTCATGAACTTGTAATCACAAACTACTACTAGTAGTGAGATATTAGTATTCTGCAACTGAACTACTAGTAACTAGTAACAATTCACTACTATTCGTTTATTTAACTACTAGTTTACTTGTAGTTACTAGTAGTTATTAGTAGTGAT
The DNA here is from genome assembly GCA_009761765.1 of Phenacoccus solenopsis. Lineage (NCBI taxonomy): Eukaryota > Metazoa > Arthropoda > Insecta > Hemiptera > Pseudococcidae > Phenacoccus > Phenacoccus solenopsis. The sequence goes on from CM019755.1 coordinate 42,563,290, forward strand.
TTCTAGTTACTAGTAGTGTTTTTTTTGCAAGGGTTGGGTGCTCGAATCAAGTAGTCACCCGGTATAATAAAAAAAATTCTCATTTTTTCATCTTATTGCTTTGAGAATATTATGAAAATATTTATTGAATACTTAATATAACACCGCACGTTATAAAAATACTTTTCATCAATAAGTATTATTATTATTCATCTTTTAAAAATAAAATTATTAATAATTTTCTTTTTTCTCTAATTTTGTCCCACATCTGGTTCCAAGTACTTCCTGATTGGTCTTCTCTAATTTTGTTTCACATTCTATCCACAATACCGTGCGCGCAAATGATCACTGTCTTTACACACTAGCGCAAAAATGTGTTAAAACTAGTTCTACAAAATTTTAAAAATATACGCTTTGAAATGGTCTTTTATCCCCGTTTCTAATTTAATTATGTTACTAAAATAATTAAAAATATAAATAAACCCACGATTTCCTGTTATAACGTTTATTTTAAAATTACATAAATGAGTTTTTGAACATTTTTGCGCTGGTGTGTAATTCAGCACGGTATATGAGTCATCTACTTCCAATATCCTCAAAATACTAAATACTAATCCCTGATTGGCTACACTAATTGACGAAAAAAATCGATTGCAATTATGAAAACCCAAATTACTGGAAGATTTATCAGTTTCTGAAAATGTTTTAAAAAATGAATGAAAAAATGTGAAAATCATGAATGCGCTAGAACATACATTAGGGTCCAGTACTGACTTATTGCTACAGCGAAACGAGAAACACCGATTCTGTGAATTGGGTTAATACGCATTCCAGCCATTTTAAGTAATTTAAGAAATGATCAGGTAAGCATTAGCTGACAAAATAGTTAAATGCGTTATCTTGTTAAGCAGCATTCGAGTTCGATTTTAAAGCTGGACCAAGTTATAAATAAATGAAGAGCACCACCGTGTAATTTTGGCTGGTTGCCTTTTTGCTGAAGAATCCGCTGAATATGAATTAATATTGTCATTCGGTCACTACCGTTTATGTTCGATGTTAATGTGGTGAACAAAACAACAATTTGAAAACGAAAAATGAAACGAAGAGAATCTTTGAAGCCGGCAGCTAAAAAAACCGATGAATTGCCGTGGGATTTCTTTGACAGGTGTTTATTGCCGATCATTTTTTCGCACGCCGCCGCCATCGTAGTGTCATTTGTATTGAATATTTTACGAATTTCACAAATTTCGAGTTTTTCGTTATTTCTAATATTTGTGTTGGTTACCATATGTGTCACCATTTGTTACCATAATTTACAGGTAAGCTTCGATAGAAATGCATTATTTCATTATACTCGTAGTATTATACACGTATATCTCCGCGTTCATGCACCTAGCACCTACGTGTACTGTAAACTGTAGAGGTGAGTGGAACGTGTAGAAATTTGTGATGGGTGTAATATTGTAGGTACTTAAGAGTACATAGATAGTGGGTGTATACTGTATACATAGGGTACATTACTACATTACATACTATGTATAGTCTATGACGAATACGATTCATGTAATATGAAGTTATTTCTAGCCATACATAATACAAGTAAGTTTTTCGACAGAACAATGCATTATCTTGTTTATGCGTACTAGGTATTTTAAAATAAAAAGCGGTGTTTATTACCTAAAATTTGAGAAAATAACATTTCGCTGAGTTTTTGTTGTGGAAGCAAATAGAGTTATGAATATAAGTGGTGAGTACGTTGTCATGTCGGCTCTGAAATTACGTATTAATTTCGTTTAGAGTAAACATGGAAAAATTCTTTCGCTCGCAGCGTTTTCTTACCGTAAAAAAGTACGTACTTTATTATTTGTGGTCGTACCTAAAAGAAAGAAACCATCTGTTGCTAGTTTAGCCATATCTAACGTTGCGTGTATAAACGCATTTCTTCAGCGATTTAAAAATTAGCTGCGGAAAAAAAAGGTACGTAAATAAGAAAATGATTATCAGGAACAATGAAATTTTTGAATGTTTCAGTCTGTTCTCTTATAATTTCATCTCATTTATCTACCTGCACACAGCGGAAAAATTAACTCGCCGAACGAAAAACTCAACAGGCAGCCTATTCTCGGCGAATAAATACAGAAAGAATTTTTTTGGTAAAATATTTTCATCTTCGCAAAAAAGCTATACACTTTTCCGCTGAAAAGCTTCATCGTTGTTTTTTTCAGCCACCCCAAATCCTCTCGTTAGAATTATCAAAATGTTTCCATTCTTAAGATACATAATTAATTCTGACAGCTGTTTACTGCTGGTGGCTTTTGAAATGAAGCCCGTCGTGGATTAGTCGATGACAAACAATCAATTATAAAATATTAACGAAATTGAAGATAGGATATTCGCGTAGGCATGGCTCAAACTGAAAATACGCAGTTTCATCTTATTTCCCTAGACACTGGTGTTTTTTTTTTACGGTTATTCGTACGTGACAACGCAAACCCGATGTCATCGTAAAATGATATTTTTGAATTTTTAATCAAAATAAAGCGAATAAACGTATCATTCGATGCTGCCGAACTCCATGGTACCTTTTTAAGATGTCGATCAATTTTTTAAATTTGACTATAGCTACGCCCTCTATTGTTATTAATTTTTATTAATTTTTTTTTTACGAATATTATTTTTTTTTTAGGTATACCTATATTCTTAATGTGAATGCCAATGACCCAGTTATTTGTGTGTCATCGTGTTCTATTATTAGTTCGCTAATATTCTCGGTTCTCGGTCGCCTTCGTAGTGTCGAAAAAATTTATCGCGGAGTAAATAACTAACTTAACGCCTCTGTTTGTCGAAAAATATCGTTTCCAATTTAAAATAAAAATTTGCATGTTTATCAGAGTAGAAACTTTTTTTTTCAACAACACTTTCATTGAGTGGGGTTAGGTACCTATATTAGCTATATCCCCGGGTAATGGTAGGTATAAGTATGTACTTTTGTGTACCTATCGATCGCCTCTTTAAAGTTAGCTGTTAAAAAATGAAACGTTGAATTTTTGAAGTTTGCATTAAAATCGAGAATGTTCGACGGAAAATTTTATGCGAAAAGTTGAAAAAAAAACGGCTGACGAGATGCGAGAGTAAATCTTTTTTAATTAAATATTTATAAACAGAATACGGTCCTCGGTAAGGGTAGAACTAACAAAGTTTTGAAATAATTTACGATGAAAAATTCAACAGATGGAAAGTATTATTGATGGACCATTTGAAAATATGAATTTCACATAATTTACCCGTTCACGTTTGCTTTCATAGGTTTTTTGATTAATTGGAAATTTTTTATTTTTCTTTTCAATAGGTGTCCACTCCAGGTAAAGCAGTACTTATCACAAGCTGCGATAATCCAATTGGATATGCTTTGGCCAGACAATTGGACGATTTGGTAATTAATAATTTGTACATTTTTGTGGAATAAGAAATTTAGCCGCCAACGAGGTACTACAGTTAGGGCTACTTATGTGGAATTTTCATGTACGATGGTTTGTATCAGTGTTGTAGGAACGAACATATGTCTGTTCTTGTTCCTGTTCTTGTTCCTGGAAAGACCCAGCCATTTGATCCTGTTCCTAACTCGTTCTTATTCTCAATGTTTTAACTGTTCTCATTCCGTTCTTCGTTCTTTTAATTCTTTACAATGTTGTTCTCGTTCTGTTCTTTGTTCTTTCAATCCTTTATGGTCTGTTCTTGTTCGTTCTTCGTTCTGTTCTCGTTCTTCAACTTTTTCTTTTGTTCTTTCTTTTTTTTGATAACGTGTTTACAGTTTATGTTGTTGTTGAAATTGAAAATTAATTGATTGAAGCTAATTAATAAATAAATTAAAAAAAAAAAAAAAAAGGATTTATATGGGTATACGCAGTATTTGTCCGCTTTTAGAAGTTTTTTATTTTCTCTTTCCCCTCATGATATCTATTAATTTTGTGATGAATCATTAACTTTCAAAAGAACGAAGAACAACCCGAAATTGCATCCGTTCTTGTTTTTGTTCTCGTTCTTCACCTTTTTTACATTAGTTGGTTCTCGTTTCGTTCTTTGATCTTTCAGTTTGAAAATATTCTGTTCTCGTTCTGTTCTTTGTTCTTCATACATATCAGTTTTATGTTCTCGTTCTTGGTTCTGTTCCTCAGGAACAATGAAAATTTTCTGTTCTTGTTGTTCTTCGTTCTCGTTCTTGGGTTTGTTCCTACAACACTGGTTTGTATAACGTAGTAGTTTGTTATAAAAATATTGAAAAGTCCCCCCCCCCCTTCTAAATCATGTAGGCTGTTATAGCTACCGTTTTTATTGAAAACTCAGCTAAAAAGCAAATTTAAGAGTAAAACATACTTAGCGGTTGAAAAATCAACATTCATTTAATATGAATGCGCTTTGAAAATTTAAAAAGTACTTGATTATGGAAAAATATAATGTATTAATTTAAAGGAAATAAAGCGATTTTGCAAATCATTTGGCATAATTTGCCAATCTGAAAAAATAGAAAATAAAAAAACTGATTGTTTTGTTTTGTTTCTAAATTTCCGTACCTTGTAATGTATAAAAAAAATTGCATTATTAAACCTTAGAATGGCACCAGAAAGAGATTACAGAGGTGTCACGATTCTCGATTAATCGCGCGATGCCAATAATCGATTAATCGACTCTTAAGTGCTCTTTATTGTTTTATTTTTTGGTTTGCAATTTGCGAATCTATAAGTGTTTAAAAAAAGTGACGTAACATTGACTTCGTCCAATAGTTTTTCGGCATTTTCCGGGTATCGTTACAAAGCCAAAAAATAAAATAATCGGTCGATTAATCGATGTACTGCCTATTATTAACGATTATCGGCATTGCGCGATTAAACGTCGATTAATCCAAAATCGTGACACATCTGTGCGGTATAAAGAAGATCACATCACAGTGAAACATCCTGTATTATTTTGAACTAATGAAGTTTAATGTTTTAATCACCATCGCCAATTTATTGCAGCTTATCGTGGCTGTTTCATTGCCTTCATATAATAATTACAGTTTTAATCATAAAATTACAAATTACAATTCATACATGTAGGCAGCAACTCATTTTGATTATACATGATATCATTTATGTTTAACTTGAAGCAAAAATATATATTTTAATAAAATTGAAGACTCTTAGTAACTGAAAAAAAAACCACCGCACAAAACTTGGGAATTGATTACTTAGCGACGACATTATTTTTCTTCCTCGTTGATTTTGTAATATTAACATAGGTACTATATTTCTTGACTCTAAGGAGATACGACAACTTGAACGCGAATTTCATTTACTTATTTTAATTTTCCCCCACGCTTAAAACTTCTATTTATGAATTTTCTCTAATTTATTATGTATGAAAATTAACGTCGCGTCGCATAGTAAATTTACTTGAAGCGAGTTGAGCTTGAACACGATTCTGTTATTATATATATTTTTTTTTTCACTGAAAACCCTGCTGGAAGTTTTGTGCATATTATTTATTTATCTCGTAGACGACAGCAAAGTATCCATTATCATGTGTTGGTGAATTCGTAAAGGGTGTCTAAACTTTGGCCAGTAGTAAGGCGCTGCGTAAAAAAGATCATAATGTCTTGTTGAGAACAACAAAATAATTTATACAAATAGCCCACTCTCAATATTGAAGGGCCGATGACAGCTAGAAGTTGATGAAATTATAATGTTTCGTTCACTAAAAAACAAACAATTCTAATTTTCTCTACTGAAAAGCCTTCCGAATTTTTGAAAAAAAGCGACAAACATAAATGATTGTCGGTTAATGGGGCCAAATCTCAAAATCAAAGAAGCAACGTAACTGATAAAATTTGAAAATGGAAATTTGTTTATTTTAAATTTTTAATATACCTATAATCACAAATGTCGTTCGTTCAATTTTTAGACTCGATCATAAGAACACGAACACTCATACCCATAATAGTTCATATACGTACTTATTGAAATTCTTTCCAAAAAGAACGAAAAAATAAACAAAAGATAGGCGTTATAGCCAGGGCTGTAATAACAGTAACGGAACGTAATGGAATAACGGAATGAAATTTTTGAGAACTGAACGTAACGAAACGTAACGGATCAATTTTGTTAGTGTTCCATTATTTTACATTGTTTTCACTTTTTGAAATTTGAATGCTGACAAAATTGTTTTTACCTTGCAATGCATTTTTTGATGTGAAATTTGATTATTTTGATTTGACTTCAATACCTGGTACCGTAGTAGAATTGTGAATTTGTGAAAAGCAGGGGATGGTAAGTTGATCGCTAAACATTAACTATTAACCGCTAAGAGTGACTGAGAAGTTTTACCCTGACTGTAATCTAAACTGCTTGAGTGCCTGAAAGGCTCTAATTAACTTTAACTTGAGATTACTCAAATGTTTTCAAATTTGTAAACTAACTTGAACCGATAACTCAATCAATGTTATCAGTTAAAAAAAAAAATGGCAAAACTGCGCAGTGCATTGTCGTTGATTCATGAAATGTGAGTCATTTTGTGTTATTTGCAATTTTGAGTCATTGTTTAAATATGTTTGATTTTTAATTTTTTTTTTTAATTTTAAATTTTTTACTATTACTATCATCAATAAAAAAAAAAAAAAAAAAAAAAAAATTTAAAAAAGACGAAACCAAAAAGAGATAAAGAACGGAATGGAATGGAACGGAACAGAACATAACGTAACGGAACATCCCAAGTTGGAACATAACGAAACAGAAACTTAACGAAACACGATCCGTTATTACAGCCCTGGCTGTAACTATTTTAATGTTTGAGCAGACTATACCTAACTTGCTATAAGTTTACATAAAGATTTTCATTATTTTTGTCGAGTACGTATATCACCGCACGATAGTTTGGCGGCGAAATTTCGACACGCTGTATATGAAATTATGAGTTCATGCTTTGAATAATTTTCTCATATCGTGCGTGAACTGGGTAGCTTATTATTTTTTTTTCCAGGGATTCACGGTGTATGCGGGATTTACGGAGAAATACAAAGGTTCGAAATTGAAAGACGAATCCTCAGCTCGTTTGCATATTTTGCAATTGGATGTGACGTCAGATTCAGATATTAAAAATGCGTACGAATATGTGCATCGAAATTTGCCATCTGGAGCTTCGGGTATGCAATACGACATTCATTTTGTACTAATGTATAGTTTATTTAATGAAACATAGGTAATTATTTTCTATAAATAACGAATAGAATAAGAGGCCTATCGAAGGTACTAAGTATGCGATATATATATATAGATTTATCTATGGATAAAGTGGCATCATTTTTCGTCGTCTACAGGTAAAGTGGCATCTTTTTTACAAAGTGGCATCTTTTTTTTGATGCCACTTTACCATCACATTGCTCATCGATTCAGCTTTGTGTCATGACGTCACTGGTGTGGTTATTTGGGTGATGCCACTTTACCACTAATATTCTATTTTTCATACAAAAAAAATTTTTTTCGGTCTACGGTCGTAGTAGCCTCATTTTTTTGATGTTTACAGGTAAAGTGGCATCATTTTAAAAATTTGTTTCTAAGAAAACCTATGATATTATACATTCCGTTCGCCATTGTGGTGTCGTTAATGCGACATTAGATGCACTTCTGAGGAATGTGCAAACTGATGCCACTTTGACCATAGATCACTATATATATATATATATATATATAGGTATACTAAGGTAAAGGTAAGCCCGTTTATGGAAATGCTACTATCCTTCCGAGACCCGATCCGACGTTGCGAGACCCGAAAGGGGTCTCGCAACGTTTTGTGTGTATATTTGAACGTATATAGCTTTGAGTTTTATACAGACGTTGGGAAGCCCTGGATATGGTGCTATCTTGGGTAGACCCACCTGGGCCTGATAAGGATAGTAGTAAATCTGAAGTGTATCTTATAAGAACCATTGCATATCATTTGCATTCGTGAATTTTGAATTTTTCTTACCCCTCTAAAGGTTCCTAATATGCTATGTTCAAGTGGTTTCCAAAAAGCTCACGTGAGCATCTTTAGCTCTTTAAATAAAGCCGGGTCTCTGAACGTCTGTTTGATATCTACGGTCCAGGGCCTGACAAGGATAGTAGCATATATATACACGTAAGTCGTATAAATAGTCGCGCATGAGGAACGTCTGCCAACCTCAACTGTAGATATTAAATGATGGCGCTTGCGAAGGAAGAAAAAATTATACTTGGTTGCCTACATCGTAAATTGAAGGAGTCACGATACGATGTGTCAAATTATTATTTTTTCATCCTTTTACAAATAACTCGAACTATTCTGTATTAAATGTTTCACGTAGAACGTAGACGAACTAGATGAGCATATTTTTGTTTGAAATAAATTGACATGTGTAGAGAAAATTTACATTTTACCTTTCGTATGCCTTTCAATTTTGATTTCAGCATAATTTTTCATTTACACGAAAGAAAATAATTGTTATTTTTATGCGTACGTACTTTTAATTTATAGCGATAAAAATGGTAAATGAGTTTAAAGAATCATTTTGTCGTATTAACAAGTTACCCACCTACATGGAAAATATTCGGTATGATTGCTCCTCCAAGTCGCTTTAGATATAGGCAACTTATTATAATTAGATTTTACGTTTCATAAGAGACGCTGTGTAGTTCGTGGTCTGCGCAATATACGTATAACGTATGTATAGCTTCCCATCTGAGACTAGGTTTGCGATGAAGATTTATCGAATGAAGCGCGAGAAAAGTACGAACATTCTTCTAATCCCATTACATTGGTATACTCGGCTTAAATGGTTCGAAAAGTATAAAATGTGGCCGCAAACATTTTTCGATACATGTAGGTATTGTAGGCATCTATACAAAAGAAGCCCGCAACAATATGAACGCATCGAATTCGAACGTTTATACGAAATCCGAAAGCCACTATATAAGATCGCTGTATACCTACTACCTAGTGTAGCATACGTATGTGTATGTACGTACCTTGCGTAAAAAACGACTTTTCGAGCACATTTTTTCTAAATCATTACCCAAAAGTTTAGATATCTTTTACCTATCTGGAATGCGCGTCAATTTCATTTAGAAAGACGAAACCGTCGTATCCAGATGAAAGCGAACTACCTACGTCGCGTCGTTCTCGTTTCAATTCGAACTTCCAATAAAAATGCCCCAAGTAGGAAGCATGCTAAAGGAAATTTCTATTTCATGACGAAATATGTCGATTATTAAATTGTTTTCGTGCCTTCTCCTGCTGTTTAAAAGAAAGCAAGAATGACACGGCAGGAATTGCTTCCATTGTTAATTATACGCCGAATTGAACCCGACAGAAAATGCTACTCATTTTTCATCCCAAAACAAAGGTATAATTTTTCAGTCATTAATTATACAGATACACGAGTTCCATGGATATACGCTTTTATACATATATATGTAGACATTGTATCAATGGATAAAGCGTTTCGAATATTTCATCTTTTCGTCTTTTAGTAACGTGATACAACGTTACTTTTTTTTTCTCCTTTTCATTAGTTGAATTTTCAACACAAACGATAAACCTAGTTATAAAATAACTGATTTATTAGAAATCAAAAGTCGCGAGGGCGAAGGCCCCACCATTGCATTTCACAGCTTACCTTGACATGCACAGCTCTTCATTTCAGACCTGCCTTACTGAATCCTAGAGCGGATTTGGACTTCTTTTTTTTGTTGATTGGTAACTAAGTACTTTTGCATCGAATGGGATATATTTTCCGGTTTTACACATAATGTAATTATTAGTCGAAGAAATATACAAAACAAAAACTGATGATTCTACGTCGAAAAAAAAATTTAAATTAGTATCCATACGAACATCCGGATATCTGATGGAATATTTACTCAGCTAAAATAATTAAATACAACTGCATCCAATATCCAGTTTGATACGTATTAGTGGATATAATTCCATGAATTTTTCGAAAATCCTTGAATTTTAGTTGAAAAAATAAAGAAGATAGAAATATAGGTACGTCTAAATATTAATGCTATGAGCCAATGAGTTTAAATTCCTAGCTTGGAGTAAAGAAAAAGATGATGAAAAATTGAAAATTATGGTAAAAATGAAAACAGTGTTTTTTTCGCTGAGTTTTTACTCAAAAACGATAACTATTACAGCCTACCAGATTTGAAGAGGGATTGGGGAGGGTGAGGTCTTGGAATGTATGCGTTACAGATCATTATTTGAAATCATTTAGCGAGTGTCCAACATTTTGGTAGGTATAAAATAATATTATATATTATACAAAACGTATATATTTTTCCCTCACGCGGCGCCAACAAAATTCATGAAATTTGCCCAAAATTTGCTGAGACTCTTCTTAAAAATGCAAAAAAAAAATACTTTTTTGTTTTCTCTATAAAGTTCAAAATGACGGATCACTCAAATTTTGAGAAAAGCTGGAGAAAGAGCAAATACCTCAAATTTTTTGTTTTTGATTTCTTATGAAAGAGTGAGTCACGGAAATCAATATATCCAAATTTCAGCTTCCTAAATGCATTTGGAGGGGAGTCAGAGTAGAAAACGGCTTTTTGAGGAAGTTTTGAGTCATGAAACTTCTCGAATCTTCCATACCTCCTCATCAAATTAATTTAGAAAGGTAAAACTTTGTATGTGGGGTTACTTGGTAACCATAATATGATCACTTCAATTTGGATCAAAATGAATCCAAAATGGCGGGTCATCAAAATTTGAGTAGAGCTTGAGGAGTTTTAAATTAGCAAAAATGTATTTAATACGAATTCATATGATTATTGGGGATGAGAAGTACGCTTATGTATATCCTTAATTCAGCTCCACGTATGATGTTGGAGAGGAGAAGGAAGGGTTATGCACGAAAGGCCGAAAGTTTATTATTGAGGTGACATATGATAAATGAGCCCAAATGATTAACCTATTTTCATTTTAGTTTTTTAAGTGCATTAGAGAGGAGTTGAGCAAAAATCGATTGGGTGAGCGAATTTCTTGAATACCTATCGACGCTACGCGTGGATGAATATACCGCGCGTCCAAGTGAGTTGTGTTCGACCAGTGCAAAAATTTCAGTTTCTTGATAACATAATGAGAGTTGAACTACATTTCTAAATCAAAAATAATTTTTAAAATTATTTAAATAGATTTTAAGACTTATGAATTCATTTTGACCCCATTACAATTTCTTTGCATTTGAAAAATCAATTTTGCGATTTTTTCGCTGATTGAACTTAATACAGGGTTGACACGTTACATGTAAAATGACGAATGACACATTATACATGTTCACTTAAAATGGCAAAAAAATGTTGATTAGGTGTAGAATACGTAGAATGGGTATTACCTTTGACTATATACTAGATGGACCGAGTTACGTGTAGGAAAACTGCGGTGAAACATTACATGCATCAGAGTCGGAACACTCGTTGCAACTTCATATCTTGCGCATGCCTAAAGTCCTTTATCACATCCATGTTATTCTGATTTCAAGTAGTATTATCGATGTCCCCTTGCCGCACTATTGGCGCGAAATAAATTTGCGCATGCGCATTTAGAATTTAGTCACGAGTGTTCTGAGAAAATCTGTGTAATGTATCACCGTTTTTAGGTTGGCATTTGCTCGTTGCTAGCTCGGTCCATCTAGTATATAGTCAAAGGGTATTACAATGGATAGAATGTGTAGAATGACGTGAATTCAATGTAAAAAGCCATAAAACTTCAATGCAATATTTCAATGCGAACGCTAATTGCTAATAAAAATCATTTCATTCCGGCTTTATGATTTTTGCGCTATTTTACAATTCTTTATTTCATGATTTCAAATTTCAATTACCACGTGTTATTTTTAATAAAAAGCAGAAAAATGCCTGCCGCTGATTTTATTAGTATTTCTGAATTATTGCAATTTGATAAAGATAGGTACCTTCATTTTGAACAACAAATCTCTCTATATATTAAAATCAAAATGAAATGGGTTTTGAGATGCGCGCGCATCCTTGTTCTGAATAGCAGGTATAAAAGGTATAATAAAGTATGATGGCACGTATACAAAGGAAAAAAGGTTGTAAATTTTAATAAAAGCCTTGTACTTGCACAAAAGTAAGTCATAAAATATTTTTGAGTCGCAGGTATAAAAAGTATGAAGGATAGCAGTCATAAAAAAGGAAAAAAAGGAGATAAATTTCAATAAAAGCTTTTGTACACAGGCAAAAGTAAGGGTAAAGTTGTAAAATTGTTTAAAATGGCAGGTATACAAAGGTATAAAGGGGCGAGCCCATCCTGAAAGGAAGAACTCTTGGCGGGGATAACAAATAAGAATAAATTGGATTGTGTAGTTTGGAATGTAGCAATACTTGTCTGATAAAATAACTTTTTTTTTCTTGCATTAATTTTTATTGCGAGCCCCAAAGGGGCGAGGAGGCACAAGTTTCATTAAAAAATACACTATAAATATATACTCAACCCATCAAGCTTTAGTAACGCGGCATGCCTGCTTACATTTTTTTTTTTTTAATTTTAAATAATACTTAAAAATTCAGCTTATGTACTAAAATAAACGTTTTTTAACAAAAATATGCTTCATGAATATTTACCATTTTAGGGGGCGGGGGGGCGTAATCCTAACTAAATGCGCCTCTGCGCACCACGTGTAGTGTTTAAGGTTTTTATTATGTTGGCGCATTTAGAGTAGGTACTTACGAGTTTAATTTCGATTCTTTTGATACTTGCATTTTGATTTGTAATTTTTCAACATTGCAAGTTTATAAAATTTGCAGTAAAATGTTTACCTTATTTTGAAATAAAGGTTGATAAAATTTCGCAAACGGAATTGCGTTTCCCAGCGCCACGCCGAAGGGAATGAAAATAAATTGGATTTCGACTCGTAGATGTACCTACTTTATTTGGTAATAAAATAAGCGTTGGACGAAAAGCGAAGTTTACTTTTTATCGTTTCTTCTCTCTCCCTTTTTAATGAATTTGATTTTTGAATTTAAAATTTTACATTTAACAACATATCGATTCGGCGACGATTGAATGTCTGCAATGTTGCGGTTTAAAAAGTTTTATACGACAGCGTACAGCCTATGTGTTTACTTCTGGTATGAACAGGTGAATTCAACTTGTAAATAAATAGGCATGATGTTCTTTTCGTTGCCTTTATTATTGATGGAGAAATGTTTTTTCTATGTGTCTATAGTACCTATTATAGTGTCTATCATGTGTATAGGTATAGTATCTAGGTTCTCGGCCAAATAATGCGAAGGAATCGTTGAAAATATTTACGCGTATACCTATGTGTATATAGATATTCAATCATTAGTATACTGTATGTTGACATTTTTTTCAACTCGTTGAAAGTTAAGTTGGCATTAATGCGTGTAGTATTTTGGAAAAGTTTGATTTCTCAAGTGCCACGATGTGACGTGGCATGACCGGGGACTTGGTCGTTTGAAGTTGGTTTTTATCGAGTCACGATTTATTTATACATATGAAGTTCAGTATAGTATGGAGGTACATATTTATGGGGGATCGTAGAAAAAATGTTATTTAAATTTCAAAAAATCCATCAACTAGAGTAAGTTTTTTGATTACTGAAGCGCGAGAAGGATGAATAGACTGAAAGGAAATATGGCAAAAACAAGAAAGAAAGAAAGAAAAAAAAACAAATTCACCAACTTGTTAGAAAACTTGCTATGTAATCGAGTTTCTGCGTCGTTAATGTATAGTGGGAATAGCAAGTTTTCATATTCGACTCAAGACTGCGATTTCGACGAGAAATAGATACAGCTTCGGCCTTGGCTTCGCCGAAATGTGAATTTTTCGTCAAATTTTCATGGCGGATGCTTACGCGCATTTTACTGTATTCGCATATATCGTATACGCCATGTATATATTTGTAGAGAAAGTGAAAATTGAAGATTATGCGAATTTGCAGGTCTGTGGGCGATCGTGAACAACACAACATGGGCGGCTTTTGGCGAATTCGAATGGTTACCGGTTGACGTTTATAAGAGATCGATGGACGTTAATGTAACGAGCGTGATTAAAATCAGCCAGCTTTTTTTACCGTCTATTCGCCGAACAAGAGGTAAAGTTGTAACTTATCGCATGTAAATTCGTACGCTTAATATGTACTAGAGACTATACAGTGACAAGAGTTCATGCTCTTAGGGCGTATCGTTAACGTCTCCAGCATCACCGGACGCATTCCGTCCGAATTACGTTCGTCGTTGTGTACGGTTAAAGCAGCCGTTGAAGCTTTCAGCGAATGCCTTCGCATGGAGTTGAAGAAATGGGGTATAGATGTGATAGTGGTCGAGCCCGGATCTTATACAACAGGTTAGAGTTTGGAGATACCTATGTACATATTACCAAGTAGTATAACCTTTTTTTTTTTTTTTTTTTTTTTTTTGCGGGAATCTCTTCTACCGCACACGACTCTGCTTGACTGGGAACTGCTTGTGACATTACTTCCAGCCAAGCAGGGGCACCTTCGCAACTAGCCTACATCTCCCCTGGGTTTTCCTTAGGCGGGTATTCGCCCCCACCTAAGTTCCACCACTTCGGAAGTTCAGCCATAGCTTCATCCTTTCTTCTGGCAACATACTCCCCTCTGGTGGGTTTCAGTGCCCATTGCTATCATCGGCCTTATCTGTGCTGTGCTATGCACATATCTTCGCAGTGGGCTGATACCCAATACCTCTTACTTCGGGGGTACTATGTACCTGGGTGCTTGATTCTTGGCCCTTACCTTTTTGGAGTGTGGTAGTCGCCTGCATCTTAGGGCCCTACTTCTGTCTGCATCATCCCGCCTTACTCCAAGCCGTAAAGTAAGGTAGGGTCTGCAATCAGTTCAGTACCGGCCATGGGGTCTGGTGAACGTAGCCCCGCCTATACAGCTACTCGATCCATCGCATAGGACTTGAGGCCATGACATATACCCAGTCATCTGGCTAAAGTCGTTCACCATCTGATCAGGCATGAGCTACCCATGCCACATTAAGAACCTACCACATCAAGTCGAAACGTGTATAGCAGGGGTGCCATGGGCTGCTCCTCTCGCTCCTATAATCCTCACTACTACCTGGTCCCGAACTCCAGGGTTCGGATTCTTGGACTTAAGTGCCACTCGCGTGACTGACCTCCTCCTCTGCTGTGGTAGTGATAGCTCCTCGACGACGCCCCTGCGCCTGGCGCTCACACTCAGGATCCTCCTTCCTGATGTCAGCGACCACAGCATTATTGGGACGAGTGTCTCCAGTTGAACCCGTCCTCATCTAATGGCAGGGATACCAGCAGCCTATCACATCTGAATAGGGTGTGCCCAGCATCATCTGCTTCCTGGGCACAATGCGCACATATTAGGCTGAGTGCTCTCTTGATGTCGAAAAGGAAATCATTGAAACACCCGTACCCACTGAGGACCTATGTTAGATGGAAGTCCAGGTCCCCATGACTCCGGTTGCACCAACCTCGTAGGTCCTTTATCAGGGTCCTGGTCTATTTCTGTCGCTTGCTCCCGTGGGTTTCCATCCGATTCCATCGGGCAGACCAGGTCTCTGTGACCCACTTCTCCAGTTGCCTCTTCCCTACGCAAATTTCCCTCTTCGAGGGTGGCGGTATCATCTCCACATTCACGGCGGCGACCCAACATCAATCATTCACAATATTCTGATGGAAAATCGCGCAAATAGAAAGCGCTGACAAGTTCACGGTAGTGCATTGTCTCTTGTAACAGGAAAATAAGGCAAAAGCAGCTCCCCACATCATTAGTTATTCGAACGCAATTTACAAGTTGTATTATGGCTTCACGCTTTGGAGTTTATGTGCCATTTGGAGTTTTCAACGCGCTTCTATGCTCGCTCTCGGTGTACTACTTTACTTTGCATTATTTAGTTGACGCGCGTGTACATAATGTATACCTATACCTCTATAATTCAAACAAGACAGATTTACAGTGGAGCTTGTAGCTTTGCTTTCTGAATTTTATTCAGTTCACTTCGCTTGATCAGAAAAAGATTTTCATTAATTTGTTAGAATCTAAATATTACCTATTGTAAAGATATAAGTATAGTCTATACTATACCTATATTATACGAGTAGCTACAAAGTCGAAGTCATGGATTTTGAAACTTTCATAAGATGTTTTAGAAGTCAGGCTTCGGTGGTAACCAAAAATCAAACACTTTGAATTGCTCGAAAAATCAATGTCTAGTTAGCAGTCCAATGTATAAGCATTCACTCTCCAAGTTGCTCCTTTATGTAGGGACGCTACAACAAAAAATATTGGAGTTGTTGGTTGCTAGTTGCTAGTTGCCAAGTTACCGCTTAATACTTCCTCAAGCCCGAAAATCCACTTCAAAAAAAAAGGTTATTGGGATATCCTAGCAGTTCCAATGGCAATTCATCTTTTTCATCGTTTACACACATCACATACTTGCTTTTTTCCTGTTTATTTAATTTCTTATAGAGAAGCAGATCGTCCTTTCTGTGCTCCGTATTAGGCCACTCATAGTCAACTTTCTTCACGTAGCTTGCGTTAATTTCCTGTACTGTACCAAAATTAGTAATATTACCTTTTTTTTCGATTAATTTTTGTGTTTAAAAATTCTATACCTAATTCTCTGTTACTATATTGTGATTTTTGGAAAAATACGTACCTTCGAATCAACGATTCCTGTTCTTTTTCTCTAGTTACAATATTAGGTCATCTCGTTCTCAGTCTTATCATTAATCACAGCACATACGTTATATTCTGCAAAATTTAACTAAAAAACGACAGCTATTACAGCCTAACTGATTTGGAAAGAGAGGCTCGGGGGAGGGTGGCGTTTTCAAATCTTTGCGTTTCAGGCAATTGTAATCATCTGGCAAATGTCCAACTTTTTGGTATTTATATATTTCCCCTCCCCCACGCTTAGCGCCGGCGGATATTCCTTTTTTGTTTTTTCGATAAATTTCAAAATGGCGGATCACTCAAATTTTGAGGGAAGCTGGAGAAGGGTTAAGGAGCTCAAATTTTTTGTTTTTGATCTCATATGAAAGAATGAGTCACGGATACTAACATATCCAAATTTCAGCTTCCTAAGTGCATATTGGAAGGAGTTGAAGCAAAAAACAGCTTTTTGAGGAAGTTTTCAATCATGAAATTTCTTGAATCTTCCATATCTCCTCGCCAAATCAAGTTAAAGAGGTCAAACTTTGTGTGTGAAGATAGTTGGTGACCAGAATATGACCTCTTCAATTCGAATCAAAATGGATTCATAATGGCGGATTATTAAAATTTGAGTAGAGCTTGTGGAACCTTAAGTTGGTAAAAATGTGATTAATATGAACTCATATGAATATTGGAGATAAGAAATATACTATATCCCTAATTCATGTCCATACATGATGTTGGAAGGGGAGAGGGAGGGGTTATTGACCTTAAAATGTGGTGGGGATAGACGAGAGGTGGGAAATTTTTTATTGCGGTGCCATACGATAAAATGAGCCAAAGTGACTAACTTTTTCTGATTTTAGCTTGGCAAGTGAATTTAGAGAGGAGTTAGAGCGAAAAACGTCGTTTGGAGGGGAAACTGTGGCAGGAAATTTCATGGATCATCCATATATCATCACCAAATCGGCCTAAAAAGATCAAACTTGAGTCAAAATGTATCTAAAATGGTGATTCTTCAAGATTTGAAGATAATTTGCGGCTCATCAAAAGTTATAATTTGAGAACTACGTGTTCATATGATTATTTCATGACAAGAAATATTACGTTTGTTCTGAATTAAACTTCTCAAGTGGTTTTGGAAGGGATAACGTAGGGATTTTCAGACTTGGTATTGGGTGTGGCCTGTAGTCATGAAGATTTAAGGCAGGTTATTACCAAATTAAAACAAGCGCCAGTTAAAAACTCAGCTCCAGTAATGCGGCATGGCTACTTACGTTTTTCTTTTGAAATACTTATCACGGTAATATTATCGTAATGTTACGTAATTTTAAAAGTCAAGTCGTAATTTATAGCAATACTATTCTTCACTCATAATTACTTTCTTCCACCCTCTTCCACCATTTCGTTATTCAGGCAGTCTCCTCTATTAGTCAACTTCATTCTAATATCCTGCTGTCGCAGAACGAGGGCTCGACTATAATTATAAATTATTTTACTAAAATATTTTATGTAAATTGTTGAGACAAGCATTTGCTCGAGCTCGGGTCGGCGATGAGACAAGAGAAAGCCGTACAGGTTAAATAAACACGAATTAAAGAACTGAGTTGAAGGCTCAACCAGGTAGCTGATCCGTAATGCAAACCGTTAATTCATCGTTAATCGTTATTAAATGTGAATAAAATATTAACAACTTATTAGTTCGACTGTTCTTTATCCACTGAACGATTACAGCATTGAGGATGTGTCTTACCTATATCAGAGTAATACCAGAGATAACCAATCAGCAAAAGGCAATGATAGAAATTGTCTATGTTCACAGCATATACGGAACACGACCTTAAAGAATCATGCAATATTCACTTTTTTTTTGTTCAAACAAATGATTCAAGTTATCAATACATTGTTTTTATTTCTTAAATAATTTTCTATCCGAGTAATGATGAATAGTGAATAAATATGGTCTCTTTATGATTTTATTAAACATTTAAAAATAATAATTTATCATTAATTTTAAAGAAGAATAAGCTAAATAAATCTTTTGAAGTTGAACTCATAATTCAAATATAGGTGGTGAAAACTTTTTTTTAAATAAATACACAGAAAACGAAGTTCAAAATTTATTCAATTTCATGAAACAATAAACATAATAACTAGGAAAAGCATAAAGTAGTGGACTCACTGAAAGGTAACGAATGTCCACGTATAGCGATGAATATTTGAATAATACGTCAATTATGATGATCCGCTCATTTTACTGCTTCTTAGTTAATTAATTTTACCTTTGGAAACACAAAATCATTCGAAATCAATGCATTTTCATATCCGCTTTGATAATTTTCGCAAATTCGCTATGAAAACAAAATAATACTACAAAAATGATAAAGTTCAGTTATGGTATTGCTTTTTACATAAGTATGCGCTAATCTATATAGGTACTTAGGTTGCGGCATATATACCTACACTTCCAAGCTTTCCATTCCTGCTGAGCTCAGTCTCAACTATTCAAATTAGGACTGAAAAATGCTCAACTATGATTCTGTACAGCGAACGCCTCAGATTTTTTGCCAAGTTATGACCTCGTGGATCCTACGAAAACGATGACGTCATTAATTTGTAATAGAGGAGTAATTCCACGCTTAAATGAAATTTCTGTTATGGCTGTAATGAAAATTACTCCAAGCAATCAAGAAATAATGAAAAAAGAAATGAAATAAAATAAAATGTGCCGCATACCACGCTTTCCCCTCGTCACATAAATTCTTTCGAATCAACGAAAATCTCGTTCTTTTCTTTGAAATGCGCAACTTTTCGTACTAAGTGAATTAAAAATAGGTAATGAAATAAAATTTTCTAATTTCAAGCAACATTTATTTCTACTTCCCAACTGATAGTTAAATTTTTTAAATATCAGTTTTTTTTTGTTCTAGTCTCCTAATTTTAGAATCAAAATGCTATTTTCAATTTTTTGCTGAGAAAATGTATGTGAGAGAGCTGGATTGAAGAAAAATATAAATAATGATTAGAATTTGGAAAAACTGGTATCAGTTGCTGAATATGTTATGATTACATTGTCTCACTTTCTTCCCTAAATTTACATCAAGATTGTTGCAAAGAGAAGCACCTAATTAACAAAATCAATTTCACGGTCATAATCAATGAATAAAAAAAATCACTTCCATAAACATCGTAATCATATTATAGTAAATGCAAAATTGAAAACAGATATATAATATCATCGCATATAATCTTACGTTAGCACTCTCGAGCACCAAATCCTCTTCGCCCAGAAGCCGCTATCAATTATTTAATTTTTTTGAGCTCATTAAGAGATGAAATTAGGTATTATTATTTTATTTTTCGATAAATTCCAAACACAAGCCTCGGCATTAGGTATCTTTTTAGACTTTTAATGATTCTTCACCTTCAATTTGGCAACACTGATAACAAATAAAATCAATAAAATACGAAATTATGTTTCGCGGGTTATCCAATAAAAAATAATTCATTCATTGTTCTTTTTTAATGAAGGGAATTTGGCGTTTGAAGCTTTCTAAGAGCAGTCGAACAAAATGCAAACTCTTTCTAATATTTTCATTACAGACTTAATAGAAAATTTTAATTAAGTACTTACGCTATTTTTAGCACTTTTTGATTCACATTAGTCTTCAGTTTTCTGCTCCTTTATAAATCACTGGCTCATCTCATTTTTGGACTCAATTCGCTCACCGAATTATTGTCTTCGATTTGATACGTGAGAGACTCGAATTTATAGGTAATAGATACGTGATATCATTATACGTTGGTGATGAAAAAATTTGCATACGATGGCGTCCTATAATTATATAAAAAATTATGCTCACTAAGCATAGGTAACAAAATGTTCACTGACTTCGTTATGGCTGGATTTTGATCGGTGTAATTCAATATGTTTCAAAATTCAATCTATAAAATACAAATTGGTATGTTTCTTAATTTCACCCTCTTTATTCGTGTTACAGCACGAGTAGAATGTGAAAATAAGTCGAGCGAAGTTAATAAGAAATCTACCAAGTATATAGCCATTTTTTCAACTAATTAGCCGTTGCGGCGAGCTCGCCTTTGAAAGAAAACGTAAAATGTACGATCAGTTATTCGAGGCAGCAGCTTTTGTCTAGAGACTGTTTCGTACTCGTAATTAATATTTAAAGCGACGAAATGAAAGAAATTAGAGAATAGAATGGTTCTCAAAGCGCGTTAAGTAACGACCAACCGAAAGAGTCGAAATTTCGTCTGCGTCGAATAACGTAATTCGATTTGGGAATAGTAATTACGCGATAAAATTACCTCCGAATGGAAATTATCGCCTTCTCGGTATAGTGTACCGTTGTTTTATTTCGTCGTAGTCGCAATGGTATTCGTATTATGATGCTACGCTATAGATATAGTATATTATGTAATTGTATATGTACGTACGTTTACATATTTACCTATCTCGCAGGAACTTGGTTCGATGATCAAAAGATTTTAAACGACGCTAGAGACATGTGGAGACGTATGAGCGAAGATACCCGTAAACACTGTAGCCAAGATTATTTCGAATTTAAGGTCAGATCGTTGCCGGAATACATAAACGCCGAGAAGGTAAGATTTATTTTTACCTATTGTACGGTGTACCTATTATGTAGCTAGTGCCTAGCTGCCTACTTCCCAGCTTGTACTTAAACGTATTCAATTATCTACATTTATAAACACATATGTAACACCGTACATAAGTAAGCTATTTGCGTTCGAGTATGTCGCCAGGTTTACGTAATTATGTACTGGACGTTTCTTTTCAACATGAGCTCCATGTAGAGCTATTCATGTGACGCTGATTTACGATGGTTTGCCTACCATCCTAAGTGACAGAACCGAGATACAAAAATTTTAACAATGAAATAATAACATCTATTCTTCGCTTCAAAATATTTCTTTCAAACACTTAAAATTTTGCAGGCTCTCACTCCATCTAGGACCGCGCATACTCCTCTAGGTGGTTACCTCTAAAAAGCTCTAAATGCCGAAAAACACTTATTATTTCAACTATTTTAACGCAGAAGTATTTTTCGAAATTTTAATTTTTAAATCCAAACTAGGTAGTTGAAACAAGAGAGCGTTTTTGGAATAATCTGAAAAAAATATTAAAAAAATAAATAAATAATTTATAAAACATTACTTTTTCTCACTTTCTTCACTGCCATGTAGTAATAGCATATTTTCATTTTGACTTGTTTTCATTGAAGAACATATGGATATTCTCAAAATGATTAACTTGATTTAACAAAAAAAAGGTTTCAATCATCTTTTTCATCTCGATTCCTCTAGCAAGTAAGCAGGCAACCCATTATACATGAGTAGCCCAACGTGAAAGTTCATATTGACGTGAAGCATCTGGTACATGCATATAAACCGCAATATTAAAATAAATTAGGTAGGTATGTAAATAAGTATACTGTTTAAAATAACTTGAAAAAAAGAAGAAAAAAAGATTTATTGAATATTTAATACTTTAAAGTTTGAGTTGTCTATACAGGTCAATATTGAATAGTGGCGCCCGCAGGCATTTATAAATGATGCTACTGCTGCACAATCTTATCCACGTGTATGTCCCTAGAACATGAGGTGTGTCTGAGATGAAAATTTCATAATTTCATCCACAAGATTACCAAAATTCTTTAAAGGAAAGCAGTATGTGTAATTGATTCTACAAGGCTTGCACCATCTGTGAGCGCCACTACAAGTATCCAAATCATAATCACTTTACAAGCACATTTTTCAACTTTTACGATCCTATAAGGATACCTAATTACTACGTTTATGTAATTACTGTAATTAGTATACAAGTATGAATTTAATAAGTATTTTACAACTTGGTAATGTGTTCATGTATGTATAATGTATGTACATAGTAAGGTGGTAATGAAAAATAAAAATTCGAATTTGAAGCGCCGCACCCCCTAAAAAGTTTCATTTTACTATAAAATTATGATTCCCAAAATTTCAAGTCGATAGGTTAATATTAACACGTGACGCAGAGTTGTTGAAGTTGAGTACATAATATCTGTACTATGGTTGTCCAATGTCCAGCCTTATAGAAGGGATTTTTTTTTCGGAGTTCTCACCCCCTACATTTCTTTCTTTATACTTCTACATTACGCAGAAAAAATTTCTGCCCTCTCGGATGAGGGGAACACGTGCCACAGGGGAGCTAAAGTTTCCCCCTTTTCATGAAAAATCATCTGAACGTCTTCCAGCTCCTTACCTATGGGAAAAAAAGGTAGTATGAAAAGGAACAAAAGTGTTAGTCGTGTCTTGAGGATTCTATACATGTCATTGATACCTTTGAACCTTAATTAGGGGCCGAGTTAGGCAAAAAAACGAAGCAAAGTATCGAAATATAGGTAGGTAAAATGCACCAACAAAAAAATATTATTTTCTTTCATTTTCGGAACTTTTCACGAAGATAATTATATTTACCCCCTCCCCCGCGCCCCCCCCCCGAGAAGACCTCGAGTTAATTACACCATTCATAAGATTGAAAAATATCAAAGTGCCTAAATTATAATTTCTAAAATATTTGCATTTTTTTTTTTTTGTTTCTTAAAATCCAGAAAAATATGAATCTAAAACCTTAATATTTTTAATATTTATAAACAGATCGACGTTTTTCAACACGTTTCAACCAGTGTAGTTTTTGAAAGGGGTACCCTGTTGAAAAATTGGCATATTTTTCAATCAAGGAGACACCGCGTTCAGCATAGTCGTTGCAAACATTTATGCTTGCAATGATCATTTTTATTTCTAGAAAATCGTTATCTGCACTGCATTCTGCTAGCTGCTTCTCTAAAAATGTGCAGCTTATCTCGAAACGAGTGAGAAAATTTTTCGTAGATTTCGACGCAAATTTATACATGGCGTTTAGTCAAAGGCGTCTGACATTCTGTCTGAGAATTTAATTTATGCGACCAATCCCTTTTCTTAGACTGTGGAATCCACTTTATTCTTGTCGATACAATTATGACCTTTTCATCTAAATTAGTATTTTATTTATAATCAAATAAAGCTAAAGACATCATTTCATGGCCACAAAATTTCACACGAGCACTTTTTGAGATGGAGAAATTGATCGATTCGTAATTTATCAACATTTTCAAAAACTTCAAATGAGAAAATTTTTTCTTTATAAATCTAATGAGAGATCATATTTTTGCTTTTTTGCCGATAAAACTGAAAGTAGGTACCGATATACAATTCTTGCTTAAAATTCACAAATTCAACATGTATTGATCAGCCCTTATTCTTTTCTCTCTTTTATTGTTTCCAACTACAAACTGTTTTCTTCTGTTTATAAATATTAGAAATGTTGAGATTTCAGATTCATATTTTTATGGATTTTAAGAAACAAATAAAAAAAAAAAATGCAAATATTTTAGAAATTATAATTTAGGCACTTTGATATTTTTCAATCTTATGAATGGTGTAATTAACTCGAGGTCTTCTCGGGGGGGGGGCGCGGGGGAGGGGGTAAATATAATTATCTTCGTGAAAAGTTCCGAAAATGAAAGAAAATAATATTTTTTTGTTGGTGCATTTTACCTACCTATATTTTGATACTTTGCTTCGTTTTTTTGCCTAACTCGTCCCCTAATTAAGGTTCAAAGGTATCAATGACATGTATGGAATCCTCAAGACACGACTAACACATTTGGTCCTCTTCATACTACCTTTTTTTCCCATAGGTAAGAAGCTGGAAGGCGTTCAGATGATTTTTCATGAAAAGGGGGAAACTTTAGCCCCCCTGTGGCACGTGTTCCCCTCATCCGAGAGGACTGAAATTTTTTCTGCGTAATGTAGAAGTATAAAGAAAGAAATGTAGGGGTGAGAACTCCGAAAAAAAAATCGCTTCTATAAGGCTGTTAATTTTCGCGTACTTCCAATCAAAATCTTCACTTTTTAAACTCGAATTATATATTTATTTATACACTCGTATAAGACTTTAACTGTTAACTCATACAGTATTACAAAGCATTAGCATTATGCATTCTTGACGCATTGGGTCTATATCGGATGAACATTGGTCATCCTATTGTCATATGTGCGCAACTAGGTAAAACCTATTATATGAGTAAGAAGTTGCGCACGCTGCACACGGTGTTATAACTGTTATATCGATTACGTAATAGTTACGAAATTAGTTTATTACTTACCAGTTAGATAGAGTTACTTTTTTGTTACCACTTAATTTTATATTTGATTTTATTACGTTTCATTTTATAATTCGTATTTATTTTAGGGAGTAGGTTTCTTTTATGAACTATCGATATTAATCGACTCTACAGCCGCTAAATTTATGAAACTTAACAAAGGCTGGACGTTGGACAACCATAGTAAAGATATTATGTACTCAACTTCAACGACTCAGCGTCACGTATTAATATTAACCTATCGACTTGAAATTTTGGGAATCATAATTTTATAGTAAAATGAAACTTTTTATGGAGTTCCTTATCTGATCAGGAGAAAAAAAAATTTTTCTCATGTATTTCATTACCACCCTAATACATAGCCAAGGAAAATCATGGATTTTTGATGGTATCTCCTCTTAAAAATGTTCCTTTAGGTCTTAAAACAGTTCGAAAGAATAATTTTAACCGGGGGAATTAAAGAATTTGAAATTTTCGAAAAAAGCTCGAAAACTTCTATTTGTACAATTTTTTTTCGCAACAATCAATACTTATAATATGACATGTGAACAAAAAAAAAAAGTCGGTAGAAAATTATCGTTTTCGATTTTTTTTTCAATTTCAAATTTTCGGTAATTTTTAGTTCAAGTCGCCGCATCTTGAAATTATTTTTTAGACACGATTTTTTAGGATTTTATCTTTGGTCTAAAGAAACATTTTTGGGGGAAGGCATGATTGAAAATTTGGAAAAATTTTTCACTCCTACGTAATAAATATGCAAATGGAAATGAATGGAGTGCACTAGTCTCTCTCTCTCTCTCTTTTGGTTTCCTGTTTCATTTCTAACCGTAAGTCCTTTTCAACATTTTTGTTATATTGTACCCAACAAATATAGAAAATATACCAACGCATTTTGTCGTTGAACATGTAATAGCAATCATTTCGAAATTACCATTTATTTTCTTTCTTTCCTAAGTATTATTTTAAACATTATATTTATTATTTATTTTCATTTCCATTTTTTAGGAGGAATATGTATACCAACAATTTTTAATAAGTGATTATGCTGAATAAAAATTTTCATGAGACGAATTTTTGAATAAAAGACGAAAATAGGGTAATATTGATGAAGGTTTTGCACAAGGAGTCATATCTTCGCTACTACCTGGATCCTTTGGTAAAAGCGTCCGTGGCTTGCTTATACGCGTATGAAGTAACGTCTACATAGGTATTTTTTGATATTGTGAGCTGAGATTTACGAAAACTAACGGTTTAGACACCACGAAAGCAGGTTTATTTTAAATTAAACGTCTTGCTGTTGTTATTGTTTGGTATGCTTATCCATAGCTTCTAGATAAGATACGATACGATACGGATGAAATACGTAGATGACGAATATGCTTGAAAAGTTGTTTGCGAGGGATGTCTACAATATGATAGTAAAATTTTGCCAGAAGTGAATTGCTTTAAACTTTCCAACATCTTGACGCTGGTACACGAGTGGTTCAAGATTCTGTAATTTAAGATACAAAAACACATAGGTATTAATGGTAAATTTGATGGGCATTATTATTTTCTCGATTTACTGCAACGTGGGGTAATTTATATTTTCTTCATTAGACCAGTACAGACTTCAAAAATTGAAAAAGATTATTAATTTGATTTCAGTTACGAGACGAGATGACATCTATTCGTAGATTTAAGGTGTATGGAGCGTTACGATGTGAGTCACGGTGATAGAGGAATCGTATTGAAAGCATATAGGAGAAGGCTGTTGGGTGAGTGAGTAGTGAATATCTGGTACGCAATATACTCAATCGAATCACTTTGTGAAAGTATTAATAAAGAAAAATCTGCGTTCATAAGTTACATATCTAGGTACCCGAGTACTTTTATAGTTGGGCTGGTACTGTCTATCTACATAATTACGGCTTAGAATGAATTTTAACGCAAATTCTACGATGTTTTATGTGAGCTACATGACTACGACCTCGAAGACTGAAATGTGGAACTATACAGTACCTATATACGTGTATTAAATTAAAAAAAAAAAAAAAAAAAAAACTAAAAACTATAAAACACAGATAGATAATATCTTATTACCTGTGATTTTATTGGGTATCGTCGAAGATGTGAATAAATACTTTTGACATATATTATCGGGCACGTGTTTTCCGTCAACGTACAGCTTTCCCCATATAATGGAGGCATTTTTACCTCGTTTGATGAACTTGTCTCTTAAAGGTTTCAGCAGTCTAATTCTATAGGATATAACTTTGGGAAAATCCAATTCCATGCTATAGGGCGAACCTTGCAGCAGATGTCGTCTGTGGTATACCATCTTCTTGATTGGCCACGCCGAGAAGGTCACCAAAACGCCTACACTTTTTCGTAAAGTACATCCTAAACGCTTAACTAAGAGTATATCTGAAGGATTGATATCGCAGTCGAGCAACGATAATACTTCTAGCACAGCGTTCACCGTATCCTTTTGCGTTTGTTGTTTGCTCGCCGGAATACCGTAAATAATGACGTTTTTTCTTTTATCCAACATATCAAATGGCAATTTACTCGGAATGTACTGGAATTAGGAATTACGAAATTATCAGCGCATTTATTGGCATAGTTTACGAGATATTTTTATTTCAATGTCTTCCAATAAAC
This sequence comes from Phenacoccus solenopsis, assembly GCA_009761765.1. Taxonomy (NCBI): domain Eukaryota; kingdom Metazoa; phylum Arthropoda; class Insecta; order Hemiptera; family Pseudococcidae; genus Phenacoccus; species Phenacoccus solenopsis. The sequence continues at coordinate 42,590,836 of CM019755.1, forward strand.
ACGAACGAAATCGTTCACTTACCTATTACGTATACTATTAAAGTTATACATTAGTTTATGTGTTTTGTATTATGGTATCGTGGAGCTAATAGGTACATAGTGCACACTACACACTACACACTACACACCATGTATACTTAGCCATACTAAACAAGCGGTATTGGGATAAATGATTTGTGATACTTACTAATGATTTGGGAACATCGCCGAAATGTTCTCGTACGTTACAAAGAGAGACATTTTTCAAAAAGGTCAACAGTAAAAGACTAAAGAAATATTTCATGTTTCCGATAAATTATGAAATTTCTAATACTCGCGTCAGCGTTCGATTAGTTTAATTTTCTCAGTTCGATTTATAGATTACGCGCGTACCTATTTAATACCATATACTTTGATTAAAACGTCCCCTTATCAAATTGCTAGATTTTATCTAATTAGAAAAAATTATGTATACCGTATACCTATACATGATTGCCTTTTAACGAACATAGTTATAGAGTAGGGATCAGCAGGGATGTTTGGCTGGATACGAATTTTTGCAAGCCTTGCACGTGCAAAGAAGATACCACAAATAACACTAAAGCGCTAGATATTATATTAAGTCAGGGACGTACCGAAAGGGGGGGAGGGGGGGAGCTTCCCCCCCCCCTTGGCTTTTGGAAAGTTGGTAAATTTGGAGTTTTAGCGTAAAAAGTTGGTAAATTTGGAGTTTTAGCGTGAAGTTGGTAATTTAAATATTTAAATTTTTTGAAGACTAACAAGACTGTGCATCATATTGTTTCGTAGAGCAAAAAAAAAAAAAAAAAAAAAAAGGTCAACAGTTGGTAAAATTTCGTGGTATTAGTTGGCAATTTTTGGTTTTCTCCCCCCCCCCCTGAAGAAGGTCTTCGGTACGCCCCTGTATTAAGTATCAATAAAAACTACAATATCTAACGTGGAAAACTTTTCTTGAGGTGTAGGTATGAAGGAGAAGCTAAATTAAAGATTTTTGACGATGCCAAATTTTCATTTATTCAATGCGAGTAGATTTGCATTTTATGCCCTTTTTGCGCCACTATGCAAAGAGTTTGCTAAGCTTTTTTGAATTCGTGCTCTTCCGATGTTTTTTTTTTTTTTTCGAAGATACAATTTCGTAGTCTACGAGGTTTTCTAGACGAAATTCATTTAGAATTTGATACCCAATTTGGGACTCGAATGTTACTTCCCCCACTTCTTTCTCGGAAATTCGATGCCGCAACAGATCAAGTCCAAAAATTTACAATAAAGTGAACATAATTTCACTTTTTCTGTGAAAAAATTAGAGCCTTAACATAACAGCGGTTGAATAACTTCAAAACAACATACAAAAAATGCCAGCTCTCAAAGTCGACAAAAACAATGCGAGTAAACGTCTCGAAATTGAAAGATTTAAAAATACATTAATTTTAGAACAGTTATTATATGTATATATATTTTTTACGTTGTATTAAGTGGGTATAGAGCTGTAATTTTAATGACGTCCTTTCGAAGCAATTTAGCAAACTATTGTGATTACACAATTCTTCACTTTTTGGAGAAAAAAAAAAAACGAAATTCGCTCTGCCCTAATGTATACAGGGTGTTCCGTTTCAGGCGCACCACTCGCAAATGACAGATAGATCAACTCAAGTTACATTAATGTATCATGGTTTGCCTGCCTAAAAATCAGAAGGGGTTGAGATATGCTAGCTTGAAAAAAAAATTGCTCACAGTGATCCTGAACATGAAATAGAAAAATTTTTATCTCACGAACTATAAACGATAAAGCTTTGCGGCTTGCTTTGGTATGTGAGGTATATAATGAAGTTTTTCTGGTGTAAAAATGGTTGGGTGGGGGAGCCAGATAAGGATATATGAGGAAATTAGTACCGAAAAACATGCGAAAAAAAGGGCGATTTTTTTAATTTTTTGTAAATAACTTTTGAAATTGTCCTATCTCGACACCTCTTAAAAAATTTCTTATTGATGAGAAATGTGTTCCCTACATAGTTTTGATAATGAAAAAAAAAAAAAAAAAAAAATGGAAAAAATTTAATTTTTTTTTTTTTCAAAAAATTTATTTTGAAAATTTCATTTCTTATCGATGAGAAATGTATCCCCTACGAAATGTGGTGAATTGAAACTAACCGCGCTTTCTTATCATTCGCAGTTTGTGAAATAAAAACTTTTTAAATGAATTAAAAAAAAAAATTAAAAAACCAAATTTTTCCGCATTTTTTTTCATAGTCAAAACTATCTAGAGGGTACTCACTAGGGTGGGTCGATTTTCACTTTTTTTTTGGAAAATTGAGTATGCACCTAGTTCAGTAGTTGCAAAATGATCCCAAAAGAATGTGAAAAAAATTTCAGCCCTCTAGGTTAATATTTACCTCTCCGATAATTGAGTCAAAGTTTGCAAATAAGCAAAATTTTTTCAAAAAATTTGAAAAAATTATGTTGGACGTATTTAAATTTTTTGGGGGTTTAAGCATCATGTTTTTCCTTCCCAACTTCGAAAAATAAATAAAATGCCAATTTTTCCCCTATCCAGGGGTTCCAAAAATACCTATGCTATGTGCTAAAATACCCTATTTTACCTGTTCTTCCATTTTATTTAGTATCATTTATTTGCTAATAATTAATTAAATATTGTGTAAGAGGTAAGTAGCTGAGTACAATCATAAGGTATTCTTTAGTCTTTATGCTCAAACAATATAAATGTAGTGGTGCATTTTCATTATTAGGGGTCCCAAAAATAGTCATTATATGAGTGTAATTACAATTTACTATTTCAAGCTACCTAAGAATTATTCATACTTACAATATTCAATGATTCAATTTTTAAATAATTCCACAACTCTTTGCTTTATACCAGAACTCACCAAGCGTAGGTGGCTGTGCATCGAGGGCCTCCGGCCAGTCGCGTATTAGGCAAGAATTTGTTTAGGCGAGTGAATAAATGAACCAATAAATGGAGTGTCCGAAAGCATTTTCCGATTTAATACTCATTCCGCAAGAAAAGTATTTCGCTACGTGATGCCATATGTCGCATTTTTCTATTTCATGTTCAGGATCACTGTGAGCAATTTTTTTTTCAAGCTGGCATATCTCAACCCCTTCTGATTTTTAGGCAGGCAAACCATGATACATTAATGTAACTTGAGTTCAATCACATTTTGTAGGGGACACATTTCTCATCAAAAGGAAATTTTTAATGAGTGGCCTTGATAGAGCAATTTCAGAAGTTATGTTGAAAAAATAAAAAAATCACCTTATTTTTCGCATATTTTTTGGTACTAATTTCCTCATATGTCTTCTTCTAACTCCTCTATCCCCAGCATTTTTACATCAGAGAAACTTCACTGTATGCTTCACGAGTTGAAACTAACTGCGCTTTCTTATCATTCGTAGTTCGTAGTTCGTAAAATTAAAGTTTTTTTTTTTTTCAAGCTGGCATATCTCGGCCCCTCCCGATTTTTAGGCAGGCAAACCATGTCATGATACACGTATGTAACTTGAGTTGACCTATCTGCCATTTGCGGGTGGTCCGCCCGAAACGGAACACCTTGTATTAAAATTAGTGTAATTTATTGGGCTATGAAAATATTTATGATTTTCTAAATGGAAAAACCGTGCCACTAAAAGAGGAATAACTTGATTAGCGGAGAGCACCAAGAAGTAAGCTGGTAACGAACATTTTTTGTTTTCTCATTTTGTAAATTATTATACTCGTACAATTGAGCAGCGTATTGGTTTTTCGTGATTCGAGGTATCTGTGTAGATTTAAGTCGGCAAAAACTATCATTTGAACGCTACTGAGTCGGCAAAATTAAGGGTATTCCATCCCACAATATAACACCCTAGCTTCTTCCCTGAATGTACGAGTAACGTCCATGGTGTTGGTTAAGTTTCAGTAGTAACGCGTACAGAAGGTAACCTTTGCACTTGCCCCCATCTCATAGTTCAATTTTAGCATCATCTTCGAATGAAAAAATTGTTCTACGACTCTCGAGCATTATGGAGAATCTAGCTACAAAAAAAAAAAAAAAAAAAAGGTAGTCCTTTGCGAGCGCCACTAGATCTTAGCTTTTCAGGAGTCTGGAGGCAAAATATGTTACAATTTCATCTCGTATAGTAGAAAAACATATAATATGTGTCATTTTAAACGAAACTTATGATACTTTGGGAGCTACGTGTCCGCGAATGCTACGAAAGTGATTAATATTCGAGTAAAACGTTAAAATAATATTTAATGAATAAGAGTGAGATTTCTCATAAATTCGTCACGCCTAATACAGTGCTGTAAAGTGTAAACTTATATGTTCGTATGAGAACAATGAAGAGCTTTAATATCGAATGAAAGCGTTTAAAATAAATTCACCGAAAGTTAGTAGGATAAAAGAGCTCAACATGCTGATGGTTTTGCCGGTTTTACTTAATTTTCGGCTGAGAATAAGCGCAAGTAAAAATTCTATCTGCTTGGTCGTTTTTTGGGAGTCGAAAGGGAGGAGTATGCGCCGTTTACTTAAAAACCGAGCGAGCAGCGAGCTCTTATTAATGGATTTTAATGCGAAGGTGAAATCTCTTAATCCCTATATAGATACAGAAAAATACAGAATACGGTGCAGGCAGACGGTGGTGATTTTAGCGCGCGTGTATAGCGCGTATAAAAGATAGGACTCGGTCGTGATCGTGCAAATGGAAAAAGCGAAGGACGTCACTAACGTCAGGGGTGTCACCGTGTTCGTTGATTACAAAGGCGTATTTGGACCCGCTTTATTAAACGGATTTATGGTATACTTTTCGTCGAAATTCACGCGTCAGAATGATCCGACGAGCTTTTTTTAACATAAGCATTATACGAGTAGGTATATAATATAATACAGGGTGTTCCGTTTCGGGCGCACCACCCGCAAATGGCAGATAGGTCAATTCAAATTACACGCATGTATCATTGTTTGCCTGCCTAAAAATTGAAAGGGGTCGAGATAGGCCAGCTTGAATAAAAAAAATTTGCTCACAGCGATCATGAAATAGAAAAATTTATATCTCACGAACCATAAACGATAAAACTTTGCGGCTTGTTTTGGCATGTGAGGTATACAATGAAGTTTCTCTGGTGTAAAAATGGTGGGGGTAGGAGAGCTAGATGAGGAGATATGAGGAAATTAGTACGGAAAACATACGAAAAAATGGGCAAATTTTTTAATTTTTTATAAATAACTCTTGAAATTGTCCTATCAAGACCCCTTTTCAAAAATTTCTTATTGATGAGAAATGTGTCTCTTACAAAATATAGTGGGTGGGCACCCCCTACATACGTTTAATAATGAGAAAAAATCTGAAAGATATTGTTTTTTTTTTTCAAGAGTTATTTTCAAAAAATTAATTTTGAAAATTTTTATTCCACGAACTATGAATTATAAGGAAGTGCGGTTAGTTTCAACTTGTGAAGCATACGGTGAGGTTTCTTTGATGCGAAAGTGGTGGGGATAGGGGAGCTAGAAGAAGAGATATGAAGAAATTAGTACCGAAAAACATGCGAAAAAAAGGGCAAATTTTTTAATTTTTTGTAAATAACTTTTGAAATTGTCCTATCAAGACATCTCTTCGAAAATTTCTTATTGATGAGAAATGTGTCTCCCACATAGTTTTGATAATGAGGAAAGAATCAGAAAAATTTAATTTTTGTCAATTTTTTTTTTTCAAAAAATTCATTTTGAACATTTTTATTTCACGAACTACGAATGATAAGAAAGCGCGGGTAGATTTGTGGTATCAGTTTTCAAAATGACAACTGATCACATAATCATTGTCGGAAGGTCACGCTGAAACCTTCCTTTGGAAACTGTAAACATCTCAGAGTGGGTGTGGGTTTGCCAAAAGTAGCATTTGCGGCAGCGTCTTGAAACAAAATAATTATAAACAAATTTGGCCGCAAAGCCTGATTAATTAATTTTTGGAAGAGGACCTGATGGAATGAGTCATCCCGTAATAACTATAAAAGCTATTACATATGAATAGGCTTAAGGCCTTTCTATTGAATAATTCTTATTCTCGCGAATTTTGGCTATTTAGCCACGACATTAAATTGATATGCGCTTTGGGAAATTATTACTTTATATGATAATTTAACTTATAACTTATCTAGTCTTCCTTTGCTCCGGTCTTCTCGATTAAACACAAATGGAATGGCTTACATAGCCTTAAAACAATTCGAGATATTAATCGAACTTTTTAACACTTCTTTATTTTAGATAAATATAACATCATAGTTCAAAATATGGTAAAGATATAATATAACGATAGTACAGTACAAAAGGATACAATATAACGGTACTACAGTATAAAACGATATAATAACGGTATAACATAACATGTTCTCTTCACATTTCTGCTAATTCACTCTATAGCCTTTTTTCTTTGGCTTTACTGCCGCTAGGCCATTTGGCCAACATATTCATAGGATTGGTTGTGCACTTACCTATTTATCGTAGGTCCGGTTTCCTACTTACCCAAATTTTTATTTTATTTTTTTAATTTTTAATTTTTTAATTTTGAGACCAAATACCGGATACCCCTGTATTCTGATACCACACATACCCCCCCTCAGGGAAGAAAAACTAACAGTTTTTCTATCCCGACTAGGAATCAATGGTACCAGATACAGGGTAGTTTTGAAGCCTTGATTTTTTTTTTTTTTTTTTTTTTTTTTTTTTCGAACTTTTTACCCATAGTGCACAACCAATCCCGTGATCAGCCAAGGGGCCCTAATTGTAATTAAACAATCTTATCTTATCGGCCTTAATTTAGTCTTCAGCCAGTTGCGATGGTGGCCCTTATTGGATAATCAAACTTAAAGTTAGCGACATTCTTGGCTGATCGGCCCTTTCTATACTAAAAATACAACTAAGATTACAAAATAATAAGAAAAACTAAAAAGAAAGTAAATTACATCTTCACGTACAAAAAAAATGATAAAGAATAACAAACGATAAATAAACAAAAAAAAATCTTCTTGGCCGCAGCTACTTCTGGATGCTGACTATATCAGCCAGTTCACTTTATCGGCCTTCGACATTGTCTCAAAACCCGTCCTCCACAGGTCCCCGCGCCGACTCATAAGCTCTACCAAACCGCTTCCCGTGTCCACGCATTTGAGATAGCTATTGGCCCAATCTTGGCCCAGAACCGCTATCGTGTTGTAAGAGGCCCACTCAGCTACCTCATGGCACTCGACCATCATTAGCATCGGGCAGTGCCTGGCCCTGAACCGAATAACCCTCCTCTGGGTCGAAGTCGGAAAATGTGTCTCAATCCAAGGGACTTTAACCAGTTTCCGCTTGGGACGATCGACTGCCGGGTCCGTCTCCACAGTTACTATTGGCGCTACATCGGCTAGAGTGGTGTTCGGCCATACTTGGACACTAATGAAATAGGAAGGGCCACATCTATCACAGCCTTAAATCGAAATTGCCACCCTCAGCGTAGCAGTCTATAACCACCAGTGGAACTTCTAAATTGGCCGGGGCTGATTGTATTACCTCCACGTAGCCAGCGTCCCTCAGTATGGCCAATTCATTCTCCGTGAAATACTTGGCCTTTTTCAATACTTTTTTAGCCATCGCTAGCTTATGGGCTGGAAGCTGTTCCTCATTAATGTCCGCTCGATCAATAATCTGCTTCGCCAGTGTTTTGGTGGTATCTGTTTTGTCTGGTTCGGAAACTGAGGTTTTAGGTTTTACAGCACTGTCATCGGTGGTTACTTCCATCGGTTTGGCTGGACCATCTCCTAGGCCACTAGCCTCCATTGTCTTGGCCAAATCCGCTACCGGCCCTCCTGACACTCCTTCGGCTAGGCTTTTCGAAATTCTATCTACTTTTTCTTCGATCTCTGTACACTTGTCAGCCAATTCCTTAAAAGCATCTTGCCACTTTGCCTCCATTTGGCCCTCAAGTCGTTCGAGTTCTTCCCTGACGATTAACCTCATCTTTAGCCACCTATCTCCATCTTCTTCGTCCGGTGATTGCTTCAAAAATCTGAAATATCAAATGAACACGCAGGCCATCCGGGTTATTAATGTTAGCATTTTGGTAGTGCTGGCTGAGCTTCCTATTTCTTAATATTCCGAATATTAACCCTAATTTTTTCAGATGGATTTGCCTTAAGGGCTAACTCATAATAATTTGGGTAAATTTCCCTAATTACACGATAAGGGCCTTTAAATTTTGGAGCCAACTTAGCGTTAAACTTATTAAGCTTATTAGATAAATAATGGGTCTTTACATAAACAAGTTGGTTATATCTTAATTTGGTACATTTACTCATACTGCTGTACAGCTTACGTATGTTCATAGCTTTTTGTAAATTCTTAGCTGTTATTGTTAATAGCTTATCATAATTAAATTCCCGCATTTGCTTATACATTAATGCTTTGTCAACAGCATCAACATGTTGAACTCCTAACATAATTTCGCTGGGAATAGTTTGCGTTGTAGAGTTGCTGATGGTATTCATTTTAGCTTCAATCTTTGGCAACAGTGTGGGCCACTTTCCTTGCTTTTCTTCACACTCTAGGCGCAGTGAAGTTGCCAGTCCGGACATCACTCTCTCCGCTGGATTGGACTGAGGTGTATATGAAGCAACATATTGTAACTTGAGCCTATGCTGGCGTGCGAATCTTCTCCACACATTAGCTTTAAACGCTGGGCCATTGTCTGATGTGATGATTTTTGGTTGTCCATAATCATTTGACCACTTTTCTAAACACTTCAGGGCTGCGATGGAAGTTGCACCTTTTGTAGCATACAGCCGTGTAAACTTTGAAAATTGGTCTTGAAATACCAATACATATTGGAGTCCTGCTCGGCCAATTGGTAAAGGCCCAAAGTAATCAATGGCTAAATGTTCATTTGGAGCATTTGGTAACTCACGAAACAATTCGCCATGCAATGTTCGGCTCTGCTTCGCTAGCTTGCATTTGGAGCATGCTCCTACGAACTTCTGCACTTGTGCTACCAATCCTGGCCAGTCAAAGTTTCTTCGTAGCAGAGTAACCATCTTTGTTATTCCACAATGTAAATACGCGTCATGATAGAATTTTATAAGACGCAATCTAATCTTGGTAGGCGCATATATTCTTGATTGACCATCATTGCCGGTCCATTGGTATAAGCCATTAGCTCCCATGGTCAACCTTGTTGGTCGGATTTTCAACCATTTGTTCATTAGGTCGTCCTTCAACTGCAACTCTGCTATTCTTCCCAGGTCCTTCTTTAAGCTAGGCTCGATGTTGGCTTGGAATATATTGCCTCTACTTCACGATCACAGGCGAAATCTGGAGGATTTGGCATTATCATAGCTTTGTGGAACCGTGACAACGCATCTGCAACCTTGTTTTTACTACCAGCTATATGAATCAATTCCATATTGAAATTTTCAAAGAAGAGCAACCACCTGATCACTCGTGGTGGCAACGTATCTTTAATCTTCATGAACGTAGCTGCTATATGATCAGTAAAAACTTTAACTTGATAGCCTAATAGAAAATGGTAATTCTTGGCCAAGGTATGTACTATAGCTAAAAGCTCTAGTTCGGTAATAGTATAATTTTTCTCATGCTTGTGTAGAGTTCTGCTTGTGAAAGCGATTGGGATTGGCCTCTCCTCGCTATCTACTTGGTAGACCGCACCACCAACTCCATTCAATGAAGCATCGCAGAATATGTAGAAAGGCTTTTCAAAATTTGGGTAGGCCTGCAATGTGACGTTTGCTAAGTCCTTTTTAAGTTGCTCAAACGCTACCTCACATTCCGGTGTCCATTTAAATTTGTTTGGGCCATCTTTTAACGAGTATAGGGCTTGTGATTTTTTCGCGATCTCTGGAATAAAGCCCCTATAATAATTGATCATACCTAGGAAAGATTCCACTTCTTTTTTATTTCGTGGTCTTGGATATTCTAAAATGCCAGTTATCCGTTGAGGGTCAGGCTTCACACCTGTTGGGTTAATGACTAGGCCTAAATAACGTGTTTCATTTTTTCCCCATTGGCATTTTTTCGCATTCAAAGTCATACTTGCCTCTTCAATCTGCTGAATTACCTGCTCAATATGTTCTAAGTGATCTTCCCAAGTTTTGCTATACACCAGAACATCGTCTACATAGCAAATTACGAAGGTATCGGTATTGGCTAGAACCATTTTTAAAGCTGCTATAAAAGCCGGCATACTATCCTTAGTACCGTATGGCACACGAGTAAACTGATAATGTTGGCCATCATATGAAAAAGCGCAGTATTCTTGGGAGCCTTCTTCTAAAGGTATTTGGAGAAATCCATTTGAAAAATCTAATGATGTGAAATACCTCGTTCCTCCTAGTTGGGCCTTTATTTCCTCTAATCTTGGCACTTCATTTGCATGCATATGTAGGTATTTATTTAACGGCCGGAAATCACCACAAGCTCTTGTTGACCCATTTGACTTCGAAGCATAGACCAACGCTATTCGATGAGGTGACTTGGACTTAGTTATTATGCCTTCCCGGATCCACTCCGCTATTATGGCATCAACTTCAGCCTTTTTGGCCATTGGAGGGGCTCTGTATTTCGTGTGGATCAATTCTGGCTCTTCTTTTAGCCGAAATTTGTGAACATATTTAGAGCATTTGCCTATTCCTTTTCTAAACACATTCTTGTGCTTATTCAGCATCTCTTGCAACTGTTTGGCCTGCTTTGCAGTTAACTGAGTGGAGGCAAGGTCGATCTCTATCGAAGTTGATTCAGCCTCGGACCCCTCGCTTAGATGCGACCTCCGAGGCCTTTCGGAAAATTTTGAACTGCTTCTAAGTTCATTACTTCGTACTCATCGTCTATGTTATTGAAGCTACTCGGGCATGAGAGATGGCTGTATTAGCATACCATTCGTTTGCTGAGAATGTCGGCAAGTCTGCCAAGTTGATCTCGTTGTTCTGCTTACAAATATATGGTATAGTATGTCTTCGTTCATATCCTGGGAATGATAACTCAATCTGCCTCCTTGGGTGTTGTATATCAATTTCAAAGTCATCTATGAACGATCTTCCTAGGAGAATTTTTGCATTTAAATTCCTGATGACAGTTACTGGTGTTTCACAGACTTCACTGATGTCAGTTGGTAAAGATGAAAACTTGAACGTTAAGACTGCTGTTGATACGGGCTTAATTTGAGCTTTCCCCGTGGCTTGCTGAAAAGTTTTACTACTGCCTCTACAGGGACAATGGTTTTGATAAGGCCACTATTTTTCTGACACAGGTCTTCGAACAGTTTTTCGTCGATTAACACATGACTTGCCCCTGAATCAATTAAACCTCTTTCTTCTTGGTCTCCAATAGTTAATCCTATTTCAGGTCGGCCATCTATTCGTTTAAGCTTTTGCATACTTCGCTTGGCTACCTCATCATCTTCGATTTCTGAAGCTATTGTTTTCATTTCGGCTATTCCTTGTTGGCTTGTACTAGCTATTGGCTCGTTGGTATCATCCAGGATATCTTCGGGGTCCGAATATAACTCAATTAAGTCTCTATTCTCATAAACGTCCGCTTCACTCCCTTCAGATAAGCCATCAGTTAACTTATCAATAATATTAACAGTCTTGGCTTCGTTTGGTGACATCTTTAGGTAGTGTTTTAAACCATATTCAACAACGGAGTTTCCTTGCTCGTTCCAATGAAGAAGATCTTTTTGTCCTGCTGCATTTATTCGTTGATACATGGCTAATTTCGGATCGTAGATTATTTTATCACCATCAACATATCGCCATTCTCGAATATTCTGAAATTCGTCATCGTTCTTTCGTTGTGCAAATTTGCGAAATAGATTAAATACTTTGGCCTTATTTTTGAAATTTAATGATTCAAGCCATATGGCCGAATTTATCTCCTCCAAGTTCTTCCAGTAATCTAGCTTTTGGTCCAATGCAGGCGTTATATTGAGCAGCAATATACTTTTTAACTCTGGATTCTTAGTTTCTAATAATTTGAGTAACTCCTTGAATTTAGCACGCCATACATCAGCTGCAAAGTTGGCTTGGTACACATCATTGCTTCCGATATGTATTATAACTTTATTCGAACTTAACCGAGGATTAACTTTAATATCGTTCAACAGCTCATTCAGCCTATACCCTGGCTTACATAGATGGTAACTGCCTTTACATGAATTCATTTGATTAACAAAACGACACATGTGAGAATCTCCAATAATCTGATAGCTGTTCCAGATGGCTGGCATTAATTTAGAGACCTCTTTAATTGAGTTCGGGCTCTGACTGCCATTTCCTGGCTTGGTTGATGGTTGAGCCCGTGCCACCAACCCTCTCGCGTTTCCCGAGACCTTTGCTTTTGTATGAGCCTTTTTTGCTCTCACATACTGCTCGACTGCTGCTATGAGTTCTTCTTCCTCGATCTCAGACTCTATTTCCTCTGAAATGTCCCTTAAGGACTCTTGATTATCACCTTCATATTCGTAGCCTTCTTCAGCCTCATCTAAAATTTTGGCTTCAGGTATAGATGCTTTCTTCGCATTAATCCATTTCGATTTAAATTTATTTTGGCTAGTTATCGTTGCTTTAGCCGTTGTTGTAATTGGCTCTGAAGACATATGTACAGCCTTTCCCGTGTATTCGGCAACCCAGCTGACTGGAATTTTCATTGGCTGTTTACTGCTACTCATCTGAGCTGCTTCCAATTCAAGCTTCTCGATTATTCTATCCATTGACATATTTGATTCAACCCAAAGTTCAATAAGATGACTATATGTACGAGGTATTTTCTGTTTTATAATATCTACAAAATTCTTGTTGGTTATGTGATTATTGAACTCGAGTCTAGACCACCAAAATGACATAAATTCAGCAATCGTCTCGCCCTTAACTTGCGGGTATTCAGAATTCATAAAATAATTCATTTCCTTCAATTGGGTCTGATTTGAATAGAACCGGCTAAGAACCTTCGAGTAAATTCGGTGAATTGAAGACCTTGATTTGTAGATGATTCGGCCCATCGTTGTGCCTCCCCACGCATCAAAGCACAAAATGAGTTAATCTCATCGCCTTCACTTTCACAGTAGGGTTGAACACTCTTCTGCCATTGATGAAGTACCCTAGCTGCATTTCTCTGGTCTTTATATGGATTCCATGGCTTAATGTCCAAATATTGATTGTAGAGCCTTTTGAGAATCTGATTCGATTGATTTGTGATTGGTCGCGTGATGTTCAAGTTTCCTCCATCTCCTGATACCAGATTAGCTGCTATTGGAACCATTGATCCTCGATAGTTGCTTCTACGTTGAGGCTGGTCATTGAACCTTTGGTTATGGTTCCCTGGATTGGTAGGTGGTTGTTCCCCATCTTGATTCCCATCGTTAGGAGGGTTTTGTCGTTGACTATTTCCATTAGAGTTTTCTTGGCCATTCCCATCTTGACCTCGGCTTGATCGGCCTGATCTATTCGAGCGATGTGAGCTGGTTCGGCTGGAGCCACTTGAACTTCCATGAGAAGATGGATCGCCTCCTTCACCTTCCTGTCCTCTTTGTTCAGTCGCTTCATAGATTTCAGCATTGACCATGTGACTTGTTCCAGCCTGAGGTTCCATCGTTTCAAATTGCACTTGTGGAGTACTTGTTACAAAAGCTTGATTGGCCATACTAATTTGAGCCTGATTACGAGCAAGCCTTTGAGCCGGTTGATTGCGCAAAGCTTCTATTTCAGCTCGGGTCTCTTTTATCGTCTCCATTAATTTTCTTTCAAACTCATCTTGTCTTTTCTGGAGCTTTTCTTCTAGTTGCTGACATTTCTCTACAAACTTCTTATCATTTTCTATCAGCTTCTTTTGGAACTCGCTAGACATTTTATTCATTTCTTGCCTTAGATTTTCGACCGATTTGGCTATCGAAGCTGAAATTTTCGTATTAGATTCCTCTACTAGCCTCCTTTGATCATTCCTCCATTCGGCTATTTCTTTCTTACTCTGTTTTGAAGCTTCACTCGAGTCCTTGTTATTCTTCTTTATTAAATCTACAATTCCTTTCAATCTAGAATCAATAGAATTTTCTACCCGCTCCAAAGCACTCTGCCATGACTTATCTAGCGATTCATCTTCCTGGGCTTGTACTTTAGAACTTTGGCCTGAGGGTTTTTGCTCACTTTTCTTTGAGCTATCGGCCTGCTTAGCCGACGTAGTAGCCCTTTGTTGTTCGGCTTCTCTTTCTTCCTTGGCCTTCTGGAGAGCCTGGGCTAACTCACCAGGTGTTGTAGCCATTCTTCCTTTCTTCAATACTGCCGGCGATTGATTCGACGACGGTGGCGAATGCAAGATCATTAACAACAATAAATTTATATAATCTTACGCTAGCCGGGAATCTTCATCCCTTGATCCTCTTATAATTTAGATTTAATTCAAAAAAAATTAACCAAATAAATTGAGGGAATAAAAAAAATTAAAATAAAAGGGTAAAGGTTTTTCAATTTTAAAGGGACATCCAGAATTCAAGATTAAGTTAAGAAGCTCAGCCATTTTAAAAATATACATATCAATAAATACGGCTAAAATAATTTATTTAGTTGTTGTCATTGAAACCATCAATTCCGGCATAACATGCCATCAAAATATCTGTACTTGTTCTAAACAATCTTGGCGTTATTTAAAGTCTAAATCGGGTATATAAAAAAATCATAATCGGGAATAAATGTCATAGTCAGGAATAAAAATCATAATCAGTATTAAAAAAATTCTCTCTCGTGCACGTGCAACACCAATTTTTCCAACATTTGTTCCATGAAAAAACATTTCTACAAATCATTATTTTAATTTACCAAAAAACCGCATAAAAGTCAGTCTGAAAATTTTTAAATTCAAAATAAAAAACAAAAAAAAATTTCTATAGCTTTAAATTTTCTTTCCATTTGTCAAAAAAAATTCTAACCAAAAAAAATGTAATAAACAAATAAACGAAACCATTATAGAATTTGATTTGTAATATTTTTCAAATTTTTCTTACAAAGAATTACATAGGCATTTTATTAATCACGCATGCACAAAGAGAAAGATAAAAGTCTAAGTCGAGGTTGGCACAACTAGCCGCACGTAAGCAGCTCGCGCGTCGCACCACCACGAAGGGCGCCACTCAGGATTGAATACAGCCTCCTGAGAAACTGGCGTCACAACGTTATAATGCGCGTGAAGTCAGTGACTACAAACGCAACATACCGTTAGATCTTAAAACGCAATTTTGTGATAGGCTTTCATCATATTCATAAGCCTATTTCACTATTTGGCTAACACTCGTCTAAACCTACGAAAAGCTACGCATTTTTACTCTAGCCACAATGAATCCACAAATGCAAATTTCATCGTGTCCACATTCAGCATCACGCACGATATATCTGCTTCAAATACGTCACAATAACGAACGTTATTGAACTACGCATCCGAACTGAAGAAACCGAAGCATGACGCAACACGCAGTTCTTGCATCGGCCAGACAAGGAACATAAACACATATATGCACAACATTATCCAAATAGTACATAAATTCATCACAAATTAATTATAAATGATCATAGGCAGGGAATTAACTACATATTAATTATCACATATACTTCTCATTAATAATTCACTCAGATCACTCATTTCACGTTCGCATATCACTCATCATAGATAATAACACTCGTTCTTCGAAATCATTTACTCACTCATCAATCATGCATATAAATTCATTCACATATCATTTATTCATACACATCATTTCATTAATATGTAATTATAATCACATTATTTAATTGTTTCGGCCTTTGTTTTGTTTGTTGGAAACCTAGAAACGAATATCAACTCGTTTTTAAACTTTGTCTGGGCTTTTATACCCAAAAGCCCATTAAAACACATGAGACCTAAAATTGGCCTTTAGCAACCATCGGCATTTCTGCCTTGAAACCTAGAAACCTAGAAACTTGAAACTTGAAACCATTTTTATAAACGTTGGGCTTAATAGCCACGAATTTGTTGGTTATTAATAATAACACATATTCTCTTCTTACCTCACGTTCGGGTTCATTTCGGCCAATATTCCGTTTATTGCACTGTGATAATTTTGATTTGTGTTTCATAAGACAACAACTTCAGTACAGCTACACTACATAATGAGCGCTTATCAAATTGTGATTTTACTAGCAGTGTTTACACACGCTATAATGTTAAGATGAAACGTGGCCATTTAAACCAGTTTCGGCCGACTTCTCAACTCAAAACTTTTTTAACCAAAATGACGTGAATAACTTCGTTTCTCTGTTATTCCGTTTTTTTCATGTTTTAACTTTTGAAATTTTGTTTAATTTTGTAGGTTTGGGATTTTCTTCTTTTTCACAATTTAAATTTTGAAATGAGGATTTTATCAACCTTTCTTTTTAATTTTTACCTATCAATTTCATAGGATTTGTTTTTTTCGCAACCTTTTGTGGTTTTTCAACCCAAAGATAGCCGCCAAATACTATCATTTGAGCTCCACGCATTGGGTGCCATTTTAACAATGTTATGTGGTATCAGTTTTCAAAATGACAACTGATCACATAATCATTGTCGGAAGGTCACGCTGAAACCTTCCTTTGGAAACTGTAAACATCTCAGAGTGGGTGTGGGTTTGCCAAAAGTAGCATTTGCGGCAGCGTCTTGAAACAAAATAATTATAAACAAATTTGGCCGCAAAGCCTGATTAATTAATTTTTGGAAGAGGACCTGATGGAATGAGTCATCCCGTAATAACTATAAAAGCTATTACATATGAATAGGCTTAAGGCCTTTCTATTGAATAATTTTTATTCTCGCGAATTTTGGCTATTTAGCCACGACAATAAATTGATATGCGCTTTGGGAAATTATTACTTTATATGATAATTTAACTTATAACTTATCTAGTCTTCCTTTGCTCCGGTCTTCTCGATTAAACACAAATGGAATGGCTTACATAGCCTTAAAACAATTCGAGATATTAATCGAACTTTTTAACACTTCTTTATTTTAGATAAATATAACATCATAGTTCAAAATATGGTAAAGATATAATATAACGATAGTACAGTACAAAAGGGATACAATATAACGGTACTACAGTATAAAACGATATAATAACGGTATAACATAACATGTTCTCTTCACATTTCTGCTAATTCACTCTATAGCCTTTTTTCTTTGGCTTTACTGCCGCTAGGCCATTTGGCCAACATATTCATAGGATTGGTTGTGCACTTACCTATTTATCGTAGGTCCGGTTTCCTACTTACCCAAATTTTTATTTTATTTTTTTAATTTTTAATTTTTTAATTTTGAGACCAAATACCGGATACCCCTGTATTCTGATACCACAGATTCAACTCGTGAAGCATGCAGTGAAGTTTCTTTGATGTAAAAATGGTGAGGATAGGGGAGCTAGAATAAGAAATATGAGGAAATCAGTACCGAAAAACATGCAAAAAATAAGATGAATTTTTTTTATTTTTTAAACATACCTTCTAAAATCGCTCTATCAATGCCCCTCTTTAAAAATTTCTTATTGATGAGAAATGTGTCCCCTACAAAATGTGGCGAGTTGAAACTAACCTCCCTTTCTTATCATTTGTAGTTCGTTAAATAAAACTTATTTAAATTGATTTTTTGAAAAAAAAATAAAAAAAAATAATAAAGTTTTTCGGATTATTTTTTCATGGTCAAGACTATCTAGGGGGTACTCACAAACCAAATTTTGTAGGGGACACATCTCTCATTAATAGAAAACTTCTAAAGAGTGGCCTCGATAGAGCAATTTCAAAAATTATGTTCAAAAAATAAAAAAAATCCCCTTATTTTTCGCATGTTTTTCAGTACTAATTTCCTCATATCTGCTCATCTAGCTCCCGTACCCCAACCATTTTTACACCAGAGAAACTTTATTGTATACCTCACATGCCAAAACAAGCCGCAAAGTTTTGTCGTTTATGGTTCGTGAGATATAAATTTTTCTATTTCATGATCGCTGTGAGCAATTTTTTAGCTGAGTTTTTAACAAAACGATAGCGATTACAGCCTACCTGATTTGGGAAGGGAAGGTCGGGGAGGGTGGGGTCTTCAAATCTTTGCGTTTCAGACCATTTGTAATCATCTGGCAAATGTCCAACTTTTTCGTATATAGATTTATCTATGGATAAAGTGGCATCATTTTTCGTCGTCTACAGGTAAAGTGGCATCTTTTTTACAAAGTGGCATCTTTTTTTTGATGCTACTTTACCATCACATTGCTCATCGATTCAGCTTTGTGTCATGACGTCGCTGGTGTGGTTATTTGGGTGATGCCACTTTACCACTAATATTCTATTTTTCATACAAAAAAATTTTTTTCGGTCTAAGGTTGTAGTAGCCTCATTTTTTTTGATATTTACAGGTAAAGTGGCATCATTTTAAAAATTCGTTTCTAAGAAAACCTATGATATTATACATTCCGTTCGCCATTGTGGTGTCGTTAATGTGACATTAGATGCACTTCTGAGGAATGTGCAAACCGATGCCACTTTGACCAAAGATCACTATATATATATATTTTTTTTCCCCCACGCGTAGCGCCGGCGAGTATTCATAAAATTCGCTCAAAATTTGGTGAGGAACTCTTCTTGAAAATGCGCAGAAGTATTTTTTTTTGTTTTTTCGAAAACTTTCAAAATGGCGGATCACTCAAATTTTGAGGGAGGCTGGAGAAGAGGAAAATAGCTCAAATTTTTCGTTTTTGATCTCATATGAAAGAGTGAGTCACGGACACCAACATATTTAAATTTCAGCTTTCTAAGTGCATTTTGAGGCGAGTTAGCAAAAACCTGTTTTTGAGAAATTGCGTTTTTTGTGTCACTCACTTGCGCAGGCGGGTGTGGATAAAATTCGCTCAAAATTCGGTGAGGAACTCTTCTTGCAAATACGCAAAAATAGTTTTTTTGTTTTTTCGATAAATTTCAAAATGGCGGATCACTCAAATTTTGAGGGGGCTGGAGAAGGGCAAATAGCTCAAATTTTTCGTTTTTGATTTCATATGAAAGAGTGAGTCACGGATACTAACATATCCAAATTTCAGCTTCTAAGTGCATATTGAGAGGAGTTAGATCAAAAAACGGCTTTTTGAGGAAGTTTTGAGTCATGAAATTTCTTGAATCTTCCATATCTCCCACCAAATCAAGTTAAAGAGGTCAAATTTTGTGTGTGAGGTTAGTTGGTGACCACAATATGACCTCTTGAATTTGGATCAAAATGGATTCAAAATGGCGGATTATCAAAATTTTGAGTAGAGCTTGAGGAGCCTCAAGTTGGTAAAAATGTAATTAATATGAATTCATATGGTTATTGGGGATAAGTTGTATACTATATCCCGAATTCACTTCCATACATGATGTTGGAGGGGGAAGGCGGGGTTACCAACCTAAAATAGTGGTGGGGGTACAGGAGGGGTCGAAAATTTTTTATTGCTGTGTCATATGATAAAATGAGCCCAAGTGACAAACGTATTTTGATTTTAGCTTCCTCAGTGATTTTGGAGGGGAGTTAGAGCAAAAAACGGCTTTTGGAGGGGAAATTGCTGCAGGAAATTTCATGAATCTTCCATATCTCATCACCAAATCGGCCTAGAATGGTCAAACTTTGTGTGTAGGATTAGTTTGTGACCAGAATATAACCTCTTAAATTTGAGTCAAAATGGATCCAAAATGGCGGATTATCAAGATTTGAAGATAATTTGAGGACCCTCAAATAGTTATAATTTGAGAAATATGTGTTCACGTGATTATTTCATGGCAAAAAATACTACATTTGTGCCAAATTGAACTTCTTAAGTGTTTTTGGAAAGGATAGGGTAGGGGTTTTCAGACTTGGTATTGGGTGTGGCCTGTAGTGATGAACGGTTAAGCAAGGTTATTAGTAAATCAAAACAAGCCCCAGTTAAAAACTCAGCTCCAGTAATGCGGCATGGCTGCTTACGTTTTTTTTTTTTTTTTTTTTTTTTTATTTAAGCTGGTCTATCTCGGCCCCTTTCAATTTTTAGGCAGGCAAACCATTATACATGCGTGTAACTTGAGTTGAACTATCTGCAATTTATGGGTGGTGCGTCCATAACGGAACACCCTATATATGCCTATATGGATATGGATGAAGGCGAATGAAAGCGGCGTTCATGCTATTTCTGTGAGAATTCGATGAAGGATGTAGCATGTACCTACTACCTGGTAGCTGAGTAGTTTTTACTTCTGTGTTTTGCATTTTTTTGTATTTTACATTTCAGGAGATAAACGTATTACCCACCGTACGATCACTGACTGACGCCGTCTACAAAACATTTCCATTATCCAGATACACGCCGATCACGAAACAGGAAAAACTTCAAACCTTCGTCGCCGAGTATCTTCCATCCAGCGTTTATCGTATCATATATTCGTGACGGTGACGACGAAAATGGATTAATAGTGTACGGTCTCTGCGGTAAAGTGGCATTTATACTCGTTAGAAACTATGGTGGCGGTGGCTGCGAATCTCTTCTTTGTTCGTTAAATCTTTAAATCTCTCTATTATTAGCGTACCTATAACTGCCTAGTGCCTATCTATAATTCTGTATATCTTTTGAAAACTATTTACCTACCTAGTACCTTTAGGTACCTTTAAAGCCGAGATTTTATGCTCGGCTTTCGCTCGAGTATACGTTATTTCTTATTTATTTCGCTCATCACGTACACCATAGCCAATATATAGGTACCTAAGTGTTTTCTGTGTTTCTCCTTCTTCTTCTTCTCCTTCTATTTAATACTTACGTACATGTATTTTTACACACGTCGCACACCGTACACGGCACATGCGGTAAACGAAAGCATTTACGTAGTACGCGTGCAAAGGAAAAAAGCAAAAACATGTAAACCAATTTATTTGTTAACCGAAGCTTTCCTTTTTTTTTTTTTAATATTGTACGCGTAAGTATGTATCCTACATGCACAAAATATTGTATGCTTATGTATTACAAAAAATATATATATATATACTATATAATACATATGTATAATCATTTTTAAATATGAACAAATTTTTTTCTCGACGCACTCTTTCTACCGGCTGTCTTTGAAAACGATGAAATACTGACAGCAAAAAATTGAACTCGCTGTCCCGCGTTACAATTTAATTCTCATCAAGTATAGTTGTTTTATTTCAGTTGAGGCTTTATATCGTTAATTTTGATTTGTATATCGTTTCAAAAAAAAAAAGCATTCATCATCTGGTGACACAGTCTTATGGCATAGAGGCGTAGAGCCGAGATAAGGCGCGCTGAAAGCTAAATTTATTAATGTCGTAAAAAAAACCTATATTCCTTTAACGCCGAAACGATACGTCTCGCACAATAGGATGGCTTAATGTTTATCCCAAGTATACAGTAAATTTAAGGAAAGTAAACATTTTGGGTAAACCACGACCATAATAAGAGAACAGGGTGCTTAAGAAAGTTCAGCAGTCTCTCCATCAGAACTTATAGTATTTCCTCAAAAGCTTCAATTGTCTGTAATGCTGCTACTTCGTGTAAGTATAATGTAGTGTAATAATTATTTCCTTGTCTTTGTTTTTTATGGGGTGTCTTTTGGAAACAACAGCTTGGTCTTTTAGCTTTTCTGCCATAAATGTATGACAGATTAATATAATGCTTCTGCGTCCGCTAATGTGTGTTGTTTTCACACTCGTGAGCGCAGAAATATGTGTTTCATGAGCACCCTGTTAAATTTTACATGCTTACAAATTGATTTGCTCGTCTCAAGGTTTCTATTTCATTTTCAACTTCGATCCCGGTGTTCAGATTCCACTTTCGCAATCTTACTGTCGAGATAGAAATATGAAGAAATAATGAGAAGAAATAATTCGTGAAAAATGTTTAGCATTTTTGTTTCGGTTAAAAAAATATTATAATACCTAGTGAAAATGATAACGGTCGCATTTTTTTCTTCTACTCGCTGTGGGTATTCATTTGGTAATTTTTCCATATTTTTCACATTCTTTCTGCCTTCTCTTTTAATAAATTTTACACAGAGAAATATGTGGGTAGTTTTTTATGATAAAAAAATTCGGAAGAAACGCGCGAGTTTTTCATGATCGTGAACGGGTTTCATTTCATCTTTACAACTATGAACTTACGCGATATTTTTTCCTCAGCATGCGTTGATGGTGTTGGATCGCAAAACGTTGCTATTTCAAAGGAGATTTGACGACAACGCAGATGCATAGCACGGTACCTAACTACCTACACCGAATGAAGAAATATTTCGCAGTTTTTACACCTCTCGCTGGAACGAAGATATCTCACTAAAAGGAATTTTACGATCCGCATTTTGATAGTATAAGAATATAAGATCTACGATGTGTACCTAGCTGCCTATACTAAATGTAGGCTATACGAATACTATTTAGGTACGTACATCGCGTAACGTTATTCATTAAATGATTTTTTATCAACATTTGGACGTTAAAATGGGAAAAAATTGAATTCATTGCTGAGACTGTAATGGTGAGAGTGCAACGTTTTTTGTGGTTTCTAAAATTGAAAACGATGAAGCTCGAAATATATGAAATTTGAAAATGAAATAACTAGATACTTACTTTTTGAGTCCAAAACTGCCACTGACACCAGTTCAGATTGAAATTTAGAACACGCCTCCTTGTACGCTGGTTGTAAAATCGAAAATAATATTTACCTATTTCTTTATTTTACAGATTTTCAAGTGCTCTCCTTCACAGGCACATTGGTCAATTGAGAAGGGATCAGCGTAAAAATGTATACCTATATAACTTAAAAGCTATATGAGCTGAAATTAAAATCAAGATTTGTCTATACTAAGTCTCAACCCATGCCCTCCAAAGAACTACGTGACCTTGAAAAGACGTCATATTAATTTCAGCCCTCTTACTCAATTTTTAGGCCTCTCAAAATTAATTCTTATGTTCTGAAAGTTTCAAAATTTAAATAAGAGTGGTAAATAGGCAGCCATGCCACATTACTGGAGCTGAGTTTTTAATTGGAGCTTGTTTTAATTTACTAATAACCTTGCTTAACCGTTCATCACTACAGGCCACACCCAATACCAAGTCTGAAAACCCCTACCCTATCCTTTCCAAAAACACTTAAGAAGTTGAATTTGGCACAAATGTAGTATTTCTTGCCATGAAATAATCATGCGAACACATATTTCTCAAATTATAACTATTTGAGGGTGCTCAAATTACCTTCAAATCTTGATAATCAGCCATTTTGTATCCAATTTGACTCAAATTTAAGAGGTTATATTCTGGTCACAAACTAATCCTACACACAAAGTTTGACCATTCTAGGCCGATTTGGTGATGAGATATGGAAGATTCATGAAATTTCCTGCAGCAATTTCCCCTCCAAAAGCCGTTTTTTGCTCTAACTCCCCTCCAAAATCACTGAGGAAGCTAAAATCAAAATACGTTTGTCACTTGGGCTCATTTTATCATATGACACAGCAATAAAAAATTTTCGACCCCTCCTGTACCCCCACCACTATTTTAGGTTGATAACCCCGCCTTCCCCCTCCAACATCATGTATGGAAGTGAATTCGGGATATAGTATACAACTTATCCCCAATAACCATATGAATTCATATTAATTACATTTTTACCAACTTGAGGCTCCTCAAGCTCTACTCAAAATTTTGATAATCCGCCATTTTGAATCCATTTTGATCCAAATTCAAGAGGTCATATTGTGGTCACCAACTAACCTCACACACAAAATTTGACCTCTTTAACTTGATTTGGTGGGGAGATATGGAAGATTCAAGAAATTTCATGACTCAAAACTTCCTCAAAAAGCCGTTTTTTGATCTAACTCCTCTCAATATGCACTTAGAAGCTGAAATTTGGATATGTTAGTATCCGTGACTCACTCTTTCATATGAAATCAAAAACGAAAAATTTGAGCTATTTGCCCTTCTCCAGCCCCCTCAAAATTTGAGTGATCCGCCATTTTGAAATTTATCGAAAAAACAAAAAAACTATTTTTGCGTATTTGCAAGAAGAGTTCCTCACCGAATTTTGAGCGAATTTTATCCACACCCGCCTGCGCAAGTGAGTGACACAAAAAACGCAATTTTCTCAAAAACAGGTTTTTGCTAACTCGCCTCAAAATGCACTTAGGAAGCTGAAATTTAAATATGTTGGTGTCCGTGACTCACTCTTTCATATGAGATCAAAAACGAAAAATTTGAGCTATTTTCCTCTTCTCCAGCCTCCCTCAAAATTTGAGTGATCCGCCATTTTGAAAGTTTTCGAGAAAACAAAAAAAATACTGCTGCGCATTTTTAAGAAGAGTTCCTCACCAAATTTTGAGCGAATTTTATGAATACTCGCCGGCGCTACACGCGGGGGGAAAAATATGCATATATATACATATGTATACCAAAAAGTTGGACATTTGCCAGATGATTACAAATGGTCTGAAACGCAAAGATTTGAAGACCCCACCCTCCCCGACCTTCCCTTCCCAAATCAGGTAGGCTGTAATAGCTATCGTTTTTATTAAAAACTCAGCTAAAAAAAAAAAGGATATTAGCCCAATTAAATTTTTCACACGAACGTTGTTTTCCAGACTGAAAAAATTTTTGCTACTTCTTTTTTTATTTTAGTTTAACGGCTCTAAACGTATACGACACGACAGATAGTAATAAAAAGATCTTACTCAGAAAATGTCCCATGAAAAATTTCACTACCTATAAAATTACTTCCGAAAAAACTTTTCCGCATATGAAACCTATTATCATTTGAAACTATATCACATCTTCAATATCTTGAAATCAATAGTTTCATTTTTTATTGGCGGTTTTTCATTTTTTTGGAAACCAACTCAAAAGTCATCGAAATGGAAATCCTATCATTTGTCTTTCTCAGTTGATTTAAGATCGGGATATCAACTATTGTTGTTGGTTTTTAATTCAAGTTTGATCGAACAAATAACCGATTTTCCCAGAACGATTGTAATCGTCGTGAACTCGGGGATGTTCTGTAAACCTGTAAACGAGACCGCCGACATTATAATTACTTTTTCGTAGCATTGGGAGAAGCTTTGATGATTTTTTAGTGAAAGAAACACTATGAAAGAGCAACCATCTATAGTTTCAATATTTTTCTGATGCAAAATAAGAATCGCAACTAAAACAAGAATAATAATATATTTAAATCTTTGAGAAACATTAACGAATACCACGAATACACACCATAACACACTAAAAAAATAAAATAAAAACGAGGAGGGTAAACATAGAAATCTATACACACGGCGCAGGGTTCACGTTATTAAATACATACATAACTAAAAACGAACAAGGGACACGGCACATTCACTAGTTTATAATAATTAATCATACTGCCACCAAATATCGAAATAAAGCGCGTATTTTTTTTTCAATAGAAATGTGTACAAAATGATTGAATAAACAATTACATAATTATGTAAAAAAACAATCCTCATTTTTATAAAAAGGTGCTCCTAAATATTATAACGACGAAATAAAATGAACGAATTGTCGGGTCGCGTGAAAATTCATTTTCTCCTTTATAACACCCGTATTAAAAGGCGTAAAATGCGTCGTTAAAAAAAAATTATTTAAGCTCCCGTGTGTAATAGAACAATGAGCAATTATAATGTTGGTTAACCTAAGACACGGTATTTCCTTCGTTACCGCACGTATTTGTATTTGTTCGTATTGATTGGGTTTGGGTTTTTTTTTTCACGACGGATAAATGGAGCACGGAGGTAGAATTTACTACAATTAATTATTAATCATCGAGTCGAAAATAGAAAATTCCGCCTATTGTGTTCGTGCTAGTTATACCGATATACATGCCGAAAAAATTGGTTTCTCATCAAATTCCAATCAAGATTTTTTTTAAAAATTCACAATTATTAGCCTAGGCATCTTAATAATGCAAGGAAAAGATGTTAAGGCGGTGCTTTAGGTATTCATTGTTTAGATAGAATATAACCAAAACATGGAAAGCACTAATTTTGAAATTTCATTTTTACAAATAACAAATATTTCGAAGATGAGCAATATTTCGTGATTAAAATGATAAAAAGGATTTGAGATAGGAAATTTCCTATCTACAAGATCTTTTAAGAACTGAATGAAGTGAGCAGAAAGTTTATAATAATGGTGATAGTAAGTTTATTTATGATTCTCGAGTGGGCTTGTAAATAGTTCTTTAATTTTTATTTAGTTTATTAAAAAAAAATCATCTTTAAAAATTCTCAAAAGCACATTTTTGCTAGATTTGAAGAGTATAATTGAAAACCTCACAAATCCGGCCTATTAACGTACTTGAGCAAGCTTGAAAAAAAATCAGTTCGTATAGATAACTTTGCTTTCGCTATGTATTATTTTATTATAATTCGCTACTTTCGTATTACATTAAAGCACCATCTTAAAACTTAATTCATCGATTTCTTGTTTAGCTGAATTTTTCAGCAATTTCCTCGATCGAATGGAAAGAAATTGTGTAATTAAACTTCAATACATAATATCAATATGTTGAAATTTCAACGAATCGATTAATAAAATCATAATTCGCGAAAGCCTAAATTGACCTGATATAATTTAATTTAAATTTAAAACATTACTCTATGCAGCTACATTTCAAGCTCCGCTAACAATCAAAAATTAATTAAACTCATACATATCCAAAACTCTAGGACAACAGGCATACTCGTAAATTATAACGAATTGTAAGAGACGAACAGTACTGGATAAAGTTAGTATTTTCTATCAATTCAAGAAATTACGCTAATGACGAGGTAAAGGAAAACAAAAATTCGGAATTGAATCATTAAACTGTTTTAACTGAAAGTAATTTTTCTTCTCTAATTGCCAACTTTCATGTTTGGAGTTTCCATTTACAATATTGATATGATGGATTGAAAATGTATGAAAGGTAAAAAAAAAAAGAAAACTTTAATACAAAACTGAATGAAAAAGTGTAAAAAAATCATCGAAAACAGTAAATAAACATAAAAAAAATTACACGGGTGGCAGTATCAAGTATGGTAAAAAAAAAGAAAGAGAAAGAAAAAAAAAAGACGAAAAATGAAATAAAATAAAATTCAGCTTATTGAACTGCTTCATTCGCCGAAGTACCGGTCGAAGTGACATTGGCATATCCTCTTCCAATCATACTGTTCGTAGCAGCATGATACAGTTTCAATAATCTTAGAGCTTCTTTCGCGTCTCGTCTGTCGTTTAAATAACGACTACTCGCTTCTTTCACTTCTCCTAGGAATTCTCTATGGAATAAATACACGCGATTCACGTATCATACGGCAAAGCGTGAAGTAAGAAAATAAAAATGAAATACAAAGCGAACGAAGTACGTTCCGTTCTCACTTGTCTTGTATTATATCTCCCAAGCTATCTGGATCCATGTCGGATAAAAGTTCTAATTCTTTACCACCGAGCATCGAGAGTTGTCCGGCGTCGTTTCTAATGCGTCCCAACAAATGCACCAAATCCGGATTATTAGCACAATCTACTTCGTCTTTGTTATCGTATTTTTTGCTACAACGATAAGACTAAAATTAATCCTAATTCTAGTATTTTTTTTTCATTAAGTATGCGTAAATTTTACATTTTTTTATTCATCAAATTTCTACATTCAAAATGTCTTAATTTTTGCTATAAAGCCATTTATCTCGCTTGTTCATGATTTCACGAAATGAATGTCTTAATACACTATTTTACTTACAAGTAATTATATTGAGATGGAGGAACCCAATCTTCGCCCTCTTTCAAGATCATGAAACACGTATTTTGTTCCAGAGTGCTAAAATATTCTTCTTCATCCACTTCAGTTCCATCGCTTTCTAAAACGATTTTCATTCCAGGTGTTGCACCAAATTTTTCGTGAGCTGAAAATTAAATTGGAATCAGTTTTTTTTTTTTTTTAACTTTATATCAACTAATGTAAATAACTAATTTTACCTTTTTTAATTAATCCTTGAAGAGAAGATACTACAACTCCATATCTATTTTGACCACTGCTGTCCACAATTTTGTATGGCAAAGCTTTTCCCATTGCTTTCTTGAATAACTGCAAGCGCAAACATTTACAATACTACTTGGTGATTTTCGAGAATTGACGAAATTCAAGACGTATGCTTACTTAAACTATATAACTATGATTACCGATTTGAAAAACTGAAATAATAGTTGAGTTTATTCGTTATGAGACATATCTGATACTGAAAAGGATACGACACAATATTTTGAGTACGATGACCAGACACACAATGTAACCTACTTCGCTTGCAGCACGTAAATCCACTCGAAGTTAACGTGAAAGCAACGACTGACAAACTGCTTTCAAAGGATTACGTACCCTCGTGAATTACCCCTAAACCAGACTGTTTCCACTATCGGTCACACCCCAAACTGAAAGTAGGAGAAATCGATAAAAGGTCATTATTCGCGAACGATAGCGCTATGCTTGTGTGAACGCGCAGCTTCATGAAGGAACGTTGGAATAACTTACCCGATAGTATAGTCGCAGATTTTTCAAGTAGCTTGATGAATGTGGTTTAATAGTGTATTCTATATTCGATTCCTTAAATTCGAAAAAATTAAATTCCTACAGTGATAAGACTGTGTTGACAAGACTGAAATTGAAGCAATAATAAATAAAAAACACAAAAGTAACACACTAGAGGCTAAACCTTATACAAAAATCGGAGGACTCTTCTTATATAAAAAAATTAGACCGTACGTCCAAGTGATTCGTGTACAATCAGCGCAAAAATCTCATTTTATTGATAACATAATAAGAGTTAAACTACAATTTCTGAATCAGAAATCATTTTTAAAATTACTTTAATGAATTTTAAGGTTGATAAATTCATTTCAACTGCATAACAATTTCTTTGCATTTGAAAAAATTAATTTTAAAGAATTGAAAAATAGATTTTTTCAAATGCAAAGAAATTGTAATACAGTTGAAATGAGTTTATTACTTAGATAAGTATTAAATTAGCCAAACCCAATTCATTCATTTCATTTATTCGATTTATTTTCAAATAACTTAAACATTTCAGATTTCACTGTGCGAGTCCACAACTGGCGGCAAAAATTCCCCGTTTTCAGAACTGATAATCGCTGATAATACCATTAAATGTAAACACGACACTAGCGCGCCACTGCTCTGAAGGGTCCCAATTCGGAGCTGATTTCCTACTGCACACAGATACAAGTCAATGAACTATCAAACTGTTATCAGTGTTCTATCGGAAAAGCTTATTTTGATTTTGCAGATTCGAAGATTCGTTTTGCCGGCTTTATGGTAGAAATTTAAGGAATTTCATATAATTCAGATTTCTTATGTTTAAAAGTTATCTGAATTCATAACCATATCATGTCGGTTTCCGCACTGAGGTTTTGCACACTAAATGAAAGCACTCTGGGAGAACCTGAGCAAGATGCTAATTCAGCTTTGACGGAGTTAGATAAAGGTAAGTTTACAATTCATATTCTTTAGCTTCGTTCGGCAAGCATTTTATATAATATTAATCATATGATAACTTATTTTGTTTAGGTTTACGGTCGAATAAAATAGGAGAACAATGCGAGGCTATAGTGAGATTTCCAAAATTGTTCGAAAAATATCCTTTTCCAATATTAATCAATTCCTCATTTTTAAAATTGGCCGATGTTTTCCGTGTGGGGTAAGATATTGTTAATACAATTATTCTCATGAATATCAAAATTGCTTCGCCGTTCATAATGGATGATTCTGTTGTATGTCGTGGATCAGAAATAATTTTCTAAGATTATGGATTGTAAAAGTATGCCAACAAAGCGAGAAACACTTCGACAAAATAATCAACGTAGATGAATTTATTCGAAGGGTATTCAGCGTTATTCATTCCAACGATCCGGTAAACTACTGCAAGTCATCTTATTGGTGTAATATTTTTTACCATCGTATCATTCTTATAATAAATCATTTCAGGTTGCCAGAGCATTGACGTTGAGAACTTTAGGAAGTGTTGCTGGTATTATACCAGAAAGACAAAATGTTCATCATAGCATACGAAGTTGTTTAGATTCTCATAACGCTGTGGAAGTGGAAGCAGCTATTTTTGCTGCGGTTCAATTTGCCGCTCAATCGAGGTACAATGTTTTCTATAATCCATAGAAACTATGCAATAGGACTCGTTTGAAATCCATTTTTGGTAAATTTATTTAGATCATTCGCAGTCAGTGTTTGTAATAAAATATCAGATATGATTCAAGGTCTCACCACTCCGGTACACATGAAATTGCAATTGATACCGATTCTACAGCATATGCATCACGACACCGTCACATCAGCTATGGTAAATACTTTATTCGTCATTAGAGAAAGTAATGAGGCCTATTTTCTAATGTTTTTCCTAATCTAGGTTCGTACTTTGTGCACGGATCTACTAGCGAAATACCCAGCTCAAGATTTTGTTTTGGTTACATTGAAGACGTTGACGCAGTTAGCTGCAGCAACATTGGTTGATATTCCCGAACAGGTGATTTGAATATGTTTTAAAAACTATTTTTAATGTTTTATTTCGACGTATACTTAGTAGTAATATTTAGGTGAAATTGCTCGCGAAATATGTAGCGGAAGAACCGCGATGGATTATTCGTATGGCTGCAGTTTCTGGTCTCTACATGTTGGCGAAACGCGGAAGTCACTATTGGTCGGAAGAGTCTGTTGCTGAACTAATTACAGTGGCTGGTTCGACTGATTCTGAAAAATTGATAGGATATATTTTCGACATCATGATAATACTTACACAGTCACCAGCTGTGTGTCATATGTTCTATAATCCAGGTAAACGCAGCAGTTTTTAATTATAAATTTTTCATTGTTCAGTTTGAGTTTTTATTAACGTATTTTCACCCTTTCTCTTTTATGTATGTATGTATGTACATGTATAAATATATTTAAAATTATAATTCATCATTTTTCAAAGTGTATTTCCTTCGTATTTGAAGTTAAACATGCTTTTACGGTTTATTGCTCGCTTTCTATGATATACTTACGTATCGTTTTGTAACGACTGTATCCACAGAATCTCCTCTTATGCAGTTATGCTACGAAACATCTCTATCAAATAGCGCTTATATCGTTGGAAAAGCGGTCAAAATTATTACGCAGGTGGCTTGCTACTGGTAAGTGTATTTTAAAAATCCCAAATTTGTCCTACGCTACTCATTTCTTGAATATAGAATTTCGATTTTTATTACATTCCAGTTACAAAGAAGAATTACTGCTCAATTGCGACGATTATGTTGATTGTGTTGAGTCTTACTTGTTGTTTTTATCATGTAGCGACGGAAACGAAGAGGTTTCCGAATACGTGTTGAAATCTTCTTTGCAAAATGCGGTATCTTTGTGTTACGCAAGAAAACAGTTATGTTCGCGATTTGTAAGCTTAATTGCTTCCAGTTTGTTGAAGAATCCGAGTAATATATTTTCTTAACGTACCTATCATTCACTTTTCTCGAAAATCATCGATTATATAACACTTTCGGTATTATTATTTAATTTTTCAGGGAATACGAGTTTATTGCTTTGTGAGGCATTGTGCGCTATTGGAAATTTAGAACCTGCTGCTTTGCATTCGCATATGCGCGACATTTTCTTATTTTTAAAAACCGTCAATAGTTCGTCTGAAACTAAGGTAAGTGCATGGTGAAAAAAAGTATTCTTTTTTCAAAAAGGCCAATTTTAATACTTGAATTGAAATTTTCAATTCGCTTTTATAAGAATCAAATCGATGTTATTTACTCGATTTATTTGACGATTATATTATGCATCAGGGTTTACAGCGCACGTGTATAATTTTTTTTAGCTGAGTTTTTAACAAAACGATAGCTATTACAGCCTACCTGATTTGGGAAGGAAAGGTCGGGGGAGGGTGGGGTCTTCAAATCTTTGCGTTTCAGACCATTTGTAATCATCTGGCAAATGTCCAACTTTTTGGTATATATATATATAGATTTATATTTCCGAAAGGTGAGATCCAAAATATACATTTCGTGGAAAGGTGAGCTCCGTTTTGGAAAGGTGAGATCCGATTTCGGATCTCACCTTTCTTAGCGTGTATATCGAGTTTTTTGACATCAGGATACCATCAGGAATGCATTGCCCAATTTTTGCCCGGATCTCATCTTTCCACTTTTTCGGCCAACATATACGAAGTCAGTTCGACGTTTGTTTTGCAGAGAGCGCTCTACCAGAGTATATCTAAGTGTTACGTTTCGAAACAGATGAGATCCGCGCATTCGGCAACAACGCGGATCTCATCTTTCCGTTCCTTATATTCGGTATTGAATCACGAATACGTTATACTTTAGGCAGCAAGACGTTTTGAAATAAAATCAAATTAAGTGTTTGTTATGAAATCAAAAACAGGTCTATTTTGCACTACCTTAAATTACTTAAAGATAACTCTTCCAGTTAGCAACGAGAAAATAATCGTGTGAAACAAGAGTCCGTTTACCAACTGTAAAATACTTTAAAATAAATTTTAAATCATTTTGTAAAAATTATTTATGTTGTTAAGACACTTTGACAAAATAAGCACTTTAAATATAAAAATAAAACAAGATTCGAGAAAAATTTTGAACTTCCAGCTGACTTCATGGAAAAAAAAATCAGAAAGTCTTTAAACTTGAAGGTAATCTTTGAAAAACTAAAAATAAATTGAGATTCGAAAAAAAAAACGCGAACTTTAAGCTGAATCTAAAGGAAAAAGAGAAGCAAAATTCAGGATATTTCAAATTTTGAGGTAATCTCTAAGAAAACTAAAAATAAAATGAGATTCGAGAAAAATGTCAAACCTTGAGGTTAATGCTAAAAATCATCATTTTTCGAAAAAAAAAAAAAAAGAAGAAATTGTAGAAAAATCAAGCTTATGAATAAAAAAATTAGATGCAAAAAAAAAACGAATCTTCTTGAATGGCTAAAATTCACATAAAATTGTTATTTTCAAGAAAAAAAGTTTTTCTTCAGTGTTGTTTTACGTATTTAATTTTAAAAACTTTTGACACAAAAACACTTTATTTTTAAATATCGATACTGTATTATTGCACTGAAAAGGTCTGTTTGCCGAAAACGCGTTATGTATCGATATTTAAAAATAAAGTTTTTTTGTGTCGAAAGCTTTAAAATTAAAAACTGTTATTATTTGCGAGAGCACGTGCTCACTTTGCCGGAAAAAATTAACAACCAGGGAGAAAAACAAGAAAAAAATTAAATATCAAGTTTTAAATACATAAAGCGAATACACATTTATACTGTCCCTTAAGGTAGCACCATATTTCAAGATGTCGAATTTTCATGCTCACTCCCCCTCAAGTTATTCATTTTGGACTCAAAATAAACCTTTAAAAATTTCATAACTTAAGAATAATATTAACACGTGTCGAGCGGAGCTTGAAGTTTTCCCATTTGTATTTATGCTTTTCTAAAGTCTCAAAAATTACTCACTATTAGCTGTTTTTCTTGACATAATTTACGCTATAAATCCTGAAATAAAAGCTGCAATTGTTCTAAAATGCCCATTTATTCCCTGAGGGGAGAGAGGTATTTCCTCAAAATTTGCAAAAATGTATAGAATTATAATTCTGGGAAAACTGCCATGCTATACAAATTTTAAAGAATTTACTTTACGAACAAAGTTTAACTTTTGTGTTTTATTTTTTAATTATTTTATTTTAAAAACTTTACTTTACTTTTTTCCATTAACTTGCCGTATTCTGCAACGAAGGCCAGAGGCGGTGTTTAGATTTTGGATAGGAGGTTGGTAGCTTTAAGGAATTTAAACAGGTTTTCTATTGTTGTTGGGTTGTTTAGGTAGCTGATTTGTTATATTTTTTTCGATAACTTCACATAGAATTCTTTTCAGAAAAATCAAAATTTTATTATATATTTCATTTTGATACACCTACTTGACCAAAAAAAAAAATTGAGGTGTGAATTCCATTTCTATATAACTTCAATATCTGAATCAGAGAACCTCTTCCTACTGTCTTAGATTATTTGAAAATGAAAAAAAAGTGAGCAGCCATGCCGCATCACTGGAGCTCACTTTTTAATCGGGGCTTGATTATATTTGGAGGTAATATTGTCAAGTGAACTTCTCAAACTTATAGCCCATATTCATCACCCCTTATCCGTACTAAAAACACCGAGAAGTTTAATCTGAAATATGTAGAATTTTTTGTCCTCCAAAATTGGAAAAGTTCATACTTTTCAGTTGCTTAAAGCTTCTCAAGCTTGACTCAATTTTGGACATACGCTATTTGGGATCCATTTACAATCGATTTCAACTTAAATTCAAGGGGCTCATATTTTGACACCAATCAAATCTACACACAAGGATTGACCCTTCTAGGTTAATTTGATGAGGAAATATGCGAGATTCATGAAATATCACATTGTGATTTCCCCTCCAAAAGCCGTTTATTTTCGTTTTTTCGTTTACTCCCACAAAATGTTGAGGACAACCACCCTCCTCATTCCGCTTCAAAATCACATGTGAAATTAGCATACAGCATACTTCTCATCGTTATTAATCATTCAAATTCATATTTTTCAAATCCTCGTTTTTTGAGACTCCTTAAGCTCTATTCAAATTTTGATAATCCGCCATTCTGGATTGATTTTGACCCTAATTCAAAAGGTCATAGTGCCAAACTAACCCCACACACAATATTTGAACTTTTTGGTTGATTTGATGAGGAGATAATATGAGATATTAAAGAAATTTCATAACTCAAAACTTCCTCAAAAAGCTGTTTTTTGCCCTAGATCCCCTCAAAATATACTTAAGAGGCTGAAATTTGGATATGTTAAAGTCCGCAACTTACTTTTTCGTCTGAAAAAGAAACGAAAATTTTAAGGAATTTGCCCTCTCTCCAGCTCCTCTCAAAATTTGTGAACCATTATTTTGAGGTTATTAAAAAAAATGATATTTGAGAAACTCCATAAAATGGCTCTAACCGTATTTTTAGCAAAATTCATGTAAATCACTTTCTGTGCACTTCTCCACTTTCCTCCCTACGTCTTTCATCAAATCCATGTTTTATACATGTATAGTTTATTCAATTTTACAAAAGTAGGCTGCATCGAAATTCACTTCTCACAATGAACGCATAAAAATTTTTCACATGTTCATCAAAATGCAATAATCGCTCAAAAAATAGAAAAAAAAATAGATATTTAATACGTAAATACTTGCTAGCCTACTGTCCACATGAACATTTGTCTCAAATAAAGTAGATTTGAATAAAATAAAAAAAATACACGAAATTACATACAATATTTATGGCAACGTTGCTGGATCTCGACTTATCGAAACGTTATCGTCAAAAATGTTTGTATATGTGTATAAGATCTCAGCTTTCCATACTTTACTTACGGATCTCACCTTGTTCAAAACTTCTCAAATAATTTATTTTAAGAATTTGTTACCCCTCTATGGTGGTTATGTATCAGATGCTATAAATAAGCAATTACCCTTCCTATATATTCCATAATTTGTAAATTTTGAGTCGGATCTCAGGTTGCCCAGTTTTTAATCGGATCTCACCTTGATAGATTTACGTATATATATATATATATTTTTTTTCCCCCACGCGTAGCGCCGGCGAGTATTCATAAAATTCGCTCAAAATTTGGTGAGGAACTCTTCTTGAAAATGCGCAGAAGTATTTTTTTTGTTTTTTCGAAAACTTTCAAAATGGCGGATCACTCAAATTTTGAGGGTGGCTGGAGAAGAGGCAAATAGCTCAAATTTTTCGTTTTGATCTCATATGAAAGAGTGAGTCACGGACACCAACATATTTAAATTTCAGCTTCCTAAGTGCATTTGAGGCGAGTTAGCAAAAACCGTTTTTGAGAAAATTGCGTTTTTTGTGTCACTCACTTTGCGCAGGCGGTGTGGATAAAATTCGCTCAAAATTCGGTGAGGAACTCTTCTTGCAAATACGCAAAAATAGTTTTTTTTTTTTTCGATAAATTTCAAAATGGCGGATCACTCAAATTTTGAGGGGGCTGGAGAAGGGGCAAATAGCTCAAATTTTTGTTTTTGATTTCATATGAAAGAGTGAGTCACGGATACTAACATATCCAAATTTCAGCTTCTTGAGTGCATATTGAGAGGAGTTAGATCAAAAAACGGCTTTTTGAGGAAGTTTTGAGTCATGAAATTTCTTGAATCTTCCATATCTCCCCACCAAATCAAGTTAAAGAGGTCAAATTTTGTGTGTGAGGTTAGTTGGTGACCACAATATGACCTCTTGAATTTGGATCAAAATGGATTCAAAATGGCGGATTATCAAAATTTTGAGTAGAGCTTGAGGAGCCTCAAGTTGGTAAAAATGTAATTAATATGAATTCATATGGTTATTGGGGATAAGTTGTATACTATATCCCGAATTCACTTCCATACATGATGTTGGAGGGGGAAGGCGGGGTTACCAACCTAAAATAGTGGTGGGGGTACAGGAGGGGTCGAAAATTTTTTATTGCTGTGTCATATGATAAAATGAGCCCAAGTGACAAACGTATTTTGATTTTAGCTTCTCAGTGATTTTGGAGGGGAGTTAGAGCAAAAAACGGCTTTTGGAGGGGAAATTGCTGCAGGAAATTTCATGAATCTTCCATATCTCATCACCAAATCGGCCTAGAATGGTCAAACTTTGTGTGTAGGATTAGTTTGTGACCAGAATATAACCACTTAAATTTGAGTCAAAATGGATCCAAAATGGCGGATTTACAAAATTTGAAGATAATTTGAGGACCCTCAAATAGTTATAATTTGAGAAATATGCGTTCGCATGATTATTTCATGGCAAGAAATACTACATTTGTGTCAAATTGAACTTCTTAAGTGTTTTTGGAAAGGATAGGGTAGGGGTTTTCAGACTTGGTATTGGGTGTGGCCTGTAGTGATGAACGGTTGAGCGTGGTTATTACTAAGTCAAAACAAGCCCCAGTTAAAAACTCAGCTCCAGTAATGCGGCATGGCTGCTTACGTTTTTTTCTCATTTACAGTCTACCCTTTGTACTTTGATATTCCAAAGTTCATCCGGCAGCGAAGAGTCAGACGAAATAGGAGATACTATCAAAATTGTCGTCGAAAACAGTAATTTGTGGTCTTGCTATAAAATCGCTAGATCTGCCGCAAGGTACATAAAGTATATTTATGCTACTGAGGTAGTTTTTCTTTTAAATTTATTATTCTATTCGTTTATTACAATTCGACGGTTTTTTTTTCATAGGTACGGTCATTTCTCAGTTTGTAATCAGATTTGTGGTAATATTCGCGATCGTGTTAGCTCGGAGCATCTTCATTTTTGGCTAGCCGGTTTGCAAGAAGTGAGCATCGCGGAAACGAATTTACAACTGAAAAATAGTGACAAATTATTCAATCGTATTAGCAACAGTATTACGAATTATTGTAAAGCCACGTCGTCTTTTAAGGTTATATGAAGGCGTTAATGTTTCGTGTTAATATTCTCCCTGTTTTAACGAGTGTACTGACGAATATAGTTTTTCGTAGGCGGCGAGCACGCCAGCGTTTTCGTTGGCTTTTCAAACTGAATATACCAGGTTAAGATGCGAAATGCTGCAATGTTTTTCACTACTTATGGCTACATGCAATGTGTTTTGCCTTTCACCGCCCCCTGCCATTGCTTCGACCATTATACAAAATACTAGAGATGATTTACAGCGTTACGGACAAGTAACCAATCAGGTACCTACCTCTGGAAATTGTAACTTTTGAAGCTGGCTAGTGGTGAATTTCTTGTATAGCTTTTTTTTTTTTGACATTTTCAGCTTCGCAAACGTGCCAAAGAATTAAAAGCCTGCGCCGATATGTATTGGAAATTGTATCAATCCGCTTTCGATGCCGATCCTACTTCGCTGCTGAATATTAAAGCGTATCCTTTTTCCTTTGGCACTTTATGAAAATAGTGAATAGTCGACGATAGATTAACTTTAATTCCGAGCAGGGTTGGATTGAGCTATTGAGATACTGCGAAAGTCTCGATGGACCATTGGAGTGAGTTCTTCTGAATTCCAGTTTAAAATGAGAAAATCAATTTTGTAAGGAGTGAAGAAATGAAAACGCGAACACCTCTTTGAATATGATGAAAAAATTATCTATTCCCTTTATTTATCGATGATAATTTTTTGTCAATGCTGCCCTGATTTCGAGAGCTCTGTCGTCAAAGCTTTTCATGCCGATTTAAATTTCAGCTAAATTTTCCTTAATGAATAAATCCCATTAGACTGCAGTACATGTGCACGT
This sequence comes from Phenacoccus solenopsis, assembly GCA_009761765.1. NCBI lineage: Eukaryota > Metazoa > Arthropoda > Insecta > Hemiptera > Pseudococcidae > Phenacoccus > Phenacoccus solenopsis. The sequence goes on from CM019755.1 coordinate 42,629,258, forward strand.
TTATGGCTAATAACGTTGAAAGAATCGCATTTTCTAATAGTCAAATCGAAGAAATAGTTTTAAATTCAGAGTATGCGAATTTTAAAAATTGTTTCATCATCATTATTTGTTTTATATGGCCGAATTTAATGTTATCGGGTAATTTTTAGATTGGATGAGGGACCGTTGGAAATACAGCTGATGATTAAAAGTTGTAAAACGGCGTATAACTTGAAGAAATCTCTAGATTTAGCGCCGAAAGTTTTAACTCATAAGGTGAATATCGTTTATTTTTGTCGGCGGAAAGAAAAACTGTATTATGTCATTACGTATGTATCTAAATGTGCTTCGATGTTTGTGATAGCATATAAGTTGTTTGAAGAAACAAGCAAAAATGATCATACTGGCGCCGATGTGTTACCCACGATATTTTTTCCAAGCCTTGCAATCCACCAATGTAACTGTAAGTCATTGAAAAACTGTTAATAGTAAATTTCACGAATGCTTTAAAATTACTCGTATTTTATGCCGGCCGTTTCAGCTGGCTGTATCTCCGCAACCTCGATTAAGCGGAGAACACATTTCGGTTACAAGCGGCACACAACTAGCCGTTAAAGTGGAAGGAGTGCTGTCTCACGGTAATAAACCAATTCTGTTCCGTTCAGCCAGTGGTATAGTGCTAACGGTAACCACTCAGATTACAGCTCGAAATAATACTGCGCACGATTTCAAGGTGATACGGTGTAAAATATCGCGAGCGTTTCGCAGATTTTCACACATTTTAACGAACAATATGCGTTTGATTTTAGGCTAATGATGGAGCTTCGATATTAACTCAGACGGTGAAACCGCACAGAGACTTTTTTAGAGCGGAATTTTTGTTAGGCTTTACCATAGGTGGACAATACCAAGTAGTTGTTGAAGCGGCCATCATCGACGATGACGGGTTCACGTGGCAGATAGGAGTTCGCAGCGTTCTTAGTATTAAAGTACACGAAGAAACTCAAAGTTCTAGAGCAAGAACTACTGTTAATTAAATTCGTGCGTGATTATCGCATATGAGTGAGATTAAAAAGCCCATTACGGCTCTTTCGAGTGATATATTTGATTCGGTATTGACGAGAACCTTCGACCATATACTATGGACTGCTAATGTTCGTATAGAAACGAACACAAAAGTGAAGCAAACAATAACAACATCATAGATGAGCTCGCGCATGCGTAGTGATATTTCAGGAATGAAAATGACAATTTTCAATGATAAGAATGTTAAATCAACATCAACTACTGATTTAATTTCATAAATACTACTCAATAATTAAAATTACGTTAAAGAAAGTATATTAATTATTATTTCAGTGAATCATAACTGTATAAGTTCATAAGGAAACTGAAACTACGCATGCGTCAGCGCATCTAACTGCTGTTGTTGTTGGATTCAATTTCTACCATTTGAATTAGCAGTCCATAGTATATGGTCGAAGACGAGAACGAAATCAAATTGTAACGGGAGTTACGACGAATGCAGTTTTTTCTTAATGGCGATTGTTATTGTATTCGCTTTTTTATAAAGTATAATTACAAAATGTTATGGTTGCAATAAAATTTACTAAATCGAAGCCATTAATTTGGAATCAGGTGATATATTCTATAACTTACCTCGGTTTCGACGTCTGTCGGTTACCTCATTGTCAAATTGAAAGATTATTCTACACGCGCCTGTGTATCATACACAAATATTACTCTAGAGCGCAGCCTAAGTGAACGTGTTGCTAACTATTAACATAGTGGGACTAAAGAAAAGAGGTTTCACCTATGTCGTAATTTTTAAATCTAAATTTTCAATTGACGTCATTACAGGGCAAAAAATATCATGCGCTCGTAGTAGAAATCTAGACAATGAATACGAAGAAAGTTTGAAATAGTTAAATGGTTTTCGTATAAATACATTATAGCGTACCTATTAGGTAGTAGGTACCTGTAGAAATAAAGTACTCGTATACCATGTACTTAATGCTGTGGAATTCCTTAAGGTTCTCAATTTCTATTCACCATCGGAGAATCGTTGTTTTTAGCAACCTTGAATTCTTTCATTGTTTCATTTCTGCATGTTTCATATTTTAATCCAATACTACAGTACATCTGTCAATCATACTTCGCAGGGTTTGTGTTATTGAACTTGTCGAGATTAAGGGAAAAATTAAGATGTGTATGAGAAACCATCGAGGAAGTTCGCTTATTTTCTGGTTACAGGTCTACAGCCAGAAAGAAGGTAGGCGAGCGCTGAGCCGTCTCCAAAAAAATTTGAGCCCCCATAGTAAACTTTTGTATTGAACATAGAAGCTCCAACTAACAAAAAATAAAAAGTATCCAAAGCCTCTTCTAGTATTTTTGGTTAACCGTCGCTCAGGGCCGTACCGAGGACCTTCTTCAGGGGGGGGGGAGAAAACAAAAAATTGCCGACTAATACCATGAAATTTTACCAACTGTTGACCTTTTTATTTTTTTATTTTTTTTTTTTGCTCCACGAAAATAAGATGTTAAATAAATACGATGTCACAGTCTTGTTAGTTTACAAAAAATTTAAAAATAGCTATAATAATACTGCGCAAGTGGTCAAGTTTACCAACTTTACGCTAAAACTCCAAATTTACCAACTTTCCAAAAGCCAAGGGGGGAAGCTCCCCCTCCCCCCTTTCAGTACGTACCTGCCGTTGCTAAAATGAGGGAATAGGTATGGACCTGTCTGGTTAAGGGAGGTGATTGACAGGGGCGTAACTAAGGGGGGGGGGATGCGGGGAGCTTCCCCCCAGGTGTTTTGAAAAGTTGAGAAATTTATAATTGTTCAACGCTGAAATTGGGAACTTGAATTTCTTTTGGGAAAATAAGAACTCGAATAAATTCGAACTGATGTCAACTTATATCATGTATAGCGCACAACCAGGGACGTAGCCCCCTTCGCTTTTGGAAAGTTGATTTGAGGAAAAGTATTAGGAGAGTAGAAGGTACTAAGAGGTGTTTAAAATTCAATACATTTGCACAATATGCCTTTATTTCGTGGCTAGGCAACTTGTTTGACATTCGAAAACTGTGAAAAACCTTCTTATTTGAGGAAAGTATTAGGAGAGTAGAAGGTGCTAAGAGGTGTTTAAAATTCAACACATATACATAATACGCCTTCATTTCGTGGCTAGGCAACTTGTTCGACACACAAAAAATACGAAAAACCTGTTAATTTGAGGAAAAGTATTAGGAGAGTAGAAGGTACTAAGAGGTGTTTAAAATTCAATACATTTGAACCATATGCCTTTATTTCGTGGCTAGGCAACTTATTCGACACTCAAAAAATACGAAAAACCTGTTAATTTGAGGAAAAGTATTAGGAGAGTAGAAGGTACTAAGAGGTGTTTAAAATTCAATACATTTGCACCATATGCCTTTATTTCGTGGCTAGGCAACTTGTTCGACATTCAAAAAATACGAAAAACCTGCTAATTTGAGGAAAAGTATTAGGAGAGTAGAAGGTACTAAGAGGTGTTTAAAATTCAATACTTTTGCACAATATGCCTTTATTTCGTGGCTAGGCAACTTGTTCAACACACAAAAATACGAAAAACCTGCTAATATGAGGAAAAGTATTAGGAGAGTAGAAGGTACTAAGAGGTGTTTAAAATTTAATACTTTTGCACAATATGCCTTTATTTCGTGGCTAGGCAACTTGTTCGACATTCAAAAAATACGAAAAACCTGCTAATTTGAGGAAAAGTATTAGGAGAGTAGAAGGTACTAAGAGGTGTTTAAAATTCAATACATTTGCACCATATGCCTTTATTTCGTGGCTAGGCAACTTGTTCGACACTCAAAAAATACGAAAAACCTGTTAATTTGAGGAAAAGTATTAGGAGAGTAGAAGGTACTAAGAGGTGTTTAAAATTTAATACTTTTGCACAATATGCCTTTATTTCGTGGCTAGGCAACTTGTTCGACATTCAAAAAATACGAAAAACCTGCTAATTTGAGGAAAAGTATTAGGAGAGTAGAAGGTACTAAGAGGTGTTTAAAATTTAATACTTTTGCACAATATGCCTTTATTTCGTGGCTAGGCAACTTGTTCGACATTCAAAAAATACGAAAAACCTGCTAATTTGAGGAAAAGTATTAGGAGAGTAGAAGGTACTAAGAGGTGTTTAAAATTCAATACATTTGCACAATATGCCTTTATTTCGTGGCTAGGCAACTTGTTCGACATTCAAAAAATACGAAAAACCTGTTAATTTGAGGAAAAGTATTAGGAGAGTAGAAGGTACTAAGAGGTGTTTAAAATTTAATACTTTTGCACAATATGCCTTTATTTCGTGGCTAGGCAACTTGTTCAACACACAAAAATACGAAAAACCTGCTAATATGAGGAAAAGTATTAGGAGAGTAGAAGGTACTAAGAGGTGTTTAAAATTTAATACTTTTGCACAATATGCCTTTATTTCGTGGCTAGGCAACTTGTTCGACATTCAAAAAATACGAAAAACCTGCTAATTTGAGGAAAAGTATTAGGAGAGTAGAAGGTACTAAGAGGTGTTTAAAATTCAATACATTTGCACAATATGCCTTTATTTCGTGGCTAGGCAACTTGTTCGACATTCAAAAAATACGAAAAACCTGTTAATTTGAGGAAAAGTATTAGGAGAGTAGAAGGTACTAAGAGGTGTTTAAAATTTAATACTTTTGCACAATATGCCTTTATTTCGTGGCTAGGCAACTTGTTCAACACACAAAAAATACGAAAAACCTGTTAATTTGAGGAAAAGTATTAGGAGAGTAGAAGGTACTAAGAGGTGTTTAAAATTCAATACATTTGCACAATATGCCTTTATTTCGTGGCTAGGCAACTTGTTCGACATTCAAAAAATACGAAAAACCTGCTAATTTGAGGAAAAGTATTAGGAGAGTAGAAGGTACTAAGAGGTGTTTAAAATTTAATACTTTTGCACAATATGCCTTTATTTCGTGGCTAGGCAACTTGTTCAACACACAAAAAATACGAAAAACCTGCTAATTTGAGGAAAAGTATTAGGAGAGTAGAAGGTACTAAGAGGTGTTTAAAATTTAATACTTTTGCACAATATGCCTTTATTTCGTGGCTAGGCAACTTGTTCGACATTCAAAAAATACGAAAAACCTGCTAATTTGAGGAAAAGTATTAGGAGAGTAGAAGGTACTAAGAGGTGTTTAAAATTCAATACATTTGCACATATGCCTTTATTTCGTGGCTAGGCAACTTGTTCGACACTCAAAAAATACGAAAAACCTGTTAATTTGAGGAAAAGTATTAGGAGAGTAGAAGGTACTAAGAGGTGTTTAAAATTCAATACATTTGCACAACATGCCTTTATTTCGTGGCTAGGCAACTTGTTCGACATTCAAAAAATACGAAAAACCTGCTAATTTGAGGAAAAGTATTAGGAGAGTAGAAGGTACTAAGAGGTGTTTAAAATTTAATACTTATGCCTTTATTTCGTGGCTAGGCAACTTGTTCAACACACAAAAAATACAAAGAACCTGCTAATATGAGGAAAAGTATTAGGAGAGTAGAAGGTACTAAGAGGTGTTTAAAATTCAATACATTTGCACAATATGCCTTTATTTCGTGGCTAGGCAACTTGTTCGACATCAAAAAATACGAAAAACCTGTAATTTGAGGAAAAGTATTAGGAGAGTAGAAGGTACTAAGAGGTGTTTAAAATTCAATACTTTGCACAATATGCCTTTATTTCGTGGCTAGGCAACTTGTTCGACATTCAAAAAATACGAAAAACCTGCTAATTTGAGGAAAAGTATTAGGAGAGTAGAAGGTACTAAGAGGTGTTTAAAATTTAATACTTTTGCACAATATGCCTTTATTTCGTGGCTAGGCAACTTGTTCGACATTCAAAAAATACGAAAAACCTGCTAATTTGAGGAAAAGTATTAGGAGAGTAGAAGGTACTAAGAGGTGTTTAAAATTTAATACTTTTGCACAATATGCCTTTATTTCGTGGCTAGGCAACTTGTTCGACATTCAAAAAATACGAAAAACCTGCTAATTTGAGGAAAAGTATTAGGAGAGTAGAAGGTACTAAGAGGTGTTTAAAATTCAATACATTTGCACAATATGCCTTTATTTCGTGGCTAGGCAACTTGTTCGACACTCAAAAAATACGAAAAACCTGCTAATTTGAGGAAAAGTATTAGGAGAGTAGAAGGTACTAAGAGGTGTTTAAAATTCAATACATTTGCACAATATGCCTTTATTTCGTGGCTAGGCAACTTGTTCGACACACAAAAAATACGAAAAACCTGCTAATTTGAGGAAAAGTATTAGGAGAGTAGAAGGTACTAAGAGGTGTTTAAAATTCAATACATTTGCACAATATGCCTTTATTTCGTGGCTAGGCAACTTGTTCGACACTCAAAAAATACGAAAAACCTGTTAATTTGAGGAAAAGTATTAGGAGAGTAGAAGGTACTAAGAGGTGTTTAAAATTTAATACATTTGCACAATATGCCTTTATTTCGTGGCTAGGCAACTTGTTCGACATTCAAAAAATACGAAAAACCTGCTAATTTGAGGAAAAGTATTAGGAGAGTAGAAGGTACTAAGAGGTGTTTAAAATTCAATACTTTTGCACAATATGCCTTTATTTCGTGGCTAGGCAACTTGTTCGACATTCAAAAAATACGAAAAACCTGCTAATTTGAGGAAAAGTATTAGGAGAGTAGAAGGTACTAAGAGGTGTTTAAAATTTAATACTTTTGCACAATATGCCTTTATTTCGTGGCTAGGCAACTTGTTCGACATTCAAAAAATACGAAAAACCTGCTAATTTGAGGAAAAGTATTAGGAGTAGAAGGTACTAAGAGGTGTTTAAAATTTAATACTTTTGCACAATATGCCTTTATTTCGTGGCTAGGCAACTTGTTCGACATTCAAAAAATACGAAAAACCTGCTAATTTGAGGAAAAGTATTAGGAGAGTAGAAGGTACTAAGAGGTGTTTAAAATTTAATACTTTTGCACAATATGCCTTTATTTCGTGGCTAGGCAACTTGTTCGACATTCAAAAAATACGAAAAACCTGCTAATTTGAGGAAAAGTATTAGGAGAGTAGAAGGTACTAAGAGGTGTTTAAAATTTAATACTTTTGCACAATATGCCTTTATTTCGTGGCTAGGCAACTTGTTCGACATTCAAAAAATACGAAAAACCTGCTAATTTGAGGAAAAGTATTAGGAGAGTAGAAGGTACTAAGAGGTGTTTAAAATTTAATACTTTTGCACAATATGCCTTTATTTCGTGGCTAGGCAACTTGTTCGACATTCAAAAAATACGAAAAACCTGCTAATTTGAGGAAAAGTATTAGGAGAGTAGAAGGTACTAAGAGGTGTTTAAAATTTAATACTTTTGCACAATATGCCTTTATTTCGTGGCTAGGCAACTTGTTCACACAAAAAATACGAAAAACCTGCTAATTGAGGAAAAGTATTAGGAGAGTAGAAGGTACTAAGAGGTGTTTAAAATTCAATACTTTTGCACAATATGCCTTTATTTCGTGGCTAGGCAACTTGTTCAACACACAAAAAATACAAAAAACCTGCTAATATGAGGAAAAGTATTAGGAGAGTAGAAGGTACTAAGAGGTGTTTAAAATTCAATACATTTGCACAATATGCCTTTATTTCGTGGCTAGGCAACTTGTTCGACATTCAAAAAATACGAAAAACCTGTAATTTGAGGAAAAGTATTAGGAGAGTAGAAGGTACTAAGAGGTGTTTAAAATTCAATACATTTGCACAACATGCCTTTATTTCGTGGCTAGGCAACTTGTTCGACATTCAAAAAATACGAAAAACCTGCTAATTTGAGGAAAAGTATTAGGAGAGTAGAAGGTACTAAGAGGTGTTTAAAATTTAATACTTTTGCACAATATGCCTTTATTTCGTGGCTAGGCAACTTGTTCGACATTCAAAAAATACGAAAAACCTGCTAATTTGAGGAAAAGTATTAGGAGAGTAGAAGGTACTAAGAGGTGTTTAAAATTTAATACTTTTGCACAATATGCCTTTATTTCGTGGCTAGGCAACTTGTTCGACATTCAAAAAATACGAAAAACCTGCTAATTTGAGGAAAAGTATTAGGAGAGTAGAAGGTACTAAGAGGTGTTTAAAATTCAATACATTTGCACAATATGCCTTTATTTCGTGGCTAGGCAACTTGTTCGACACAAAAAATACGAAAAACCTGCTAATTTGAGGAAAAGTATTAGGAGAGTAGAAGGTACTAAGAGGTGTTTAAAATTCAATACATTTGCACAATATGCCTTTATTTCGTGGCTAGGCAACTTGTTCGACACAAAAAATACGAAAAACCTGCTAATTTGAGGAAAAGTATTAGGAGAGTAGAAGGTACTAAGAGGTGTTTAAAATTCAATACATTTGCACAATATGCCTTTATTTCGTGGCTAGGCAACTTGTTCGACATCAAAAAATACGAAAAACCTGTTAATTTGAGGAAAAGTATTAGGAGAGTAGAAGGTACTAAGAGGTGTTTAAAATTTAATACATTTGCACAATATGCCTTTATTTCGTGGCTAGGCAACTTGTTCGACATTCAAAAAATACGAAAAACCTGCTAATTTGAGGAAAAGTATTAGGAGAGTAGAAGGTACTAAGAGGTGTTTAAAATTCAATACTTTTGCACAATATGCCTTTATTTCGTGGCTAGGCAACTTGTTCGACATTCAAAAAATACGAAAAACCTGCTAATTTGAGGAAAAGTATTAGGAGAGTAGAAGGTACTAAGAGGTGTTTAAAATTTAATACTTTTGCACAATATGCCTTTATTTCGTGGCTAGGCAACTTGTTCGACATTCAAAAAATACGAAAAACCTGCTAATTTGAGGAAAAGTATTAGGAGAGTAGAAGGTACTAAGAGGTGTTTAAAATTTAATACTTTTGCACAATATGCCTTTATTTCGTGGCTAGGCAACTTGTTCGACATTCAAAAAATACGAAAAACCTGCTAATTTGAGGAAAAGTATTAGGAGAGTAGAAGGTACTAAGAGGTGTTTAAAATTTAATACTTTTGCACAATATGCCTTTATTTCGTGGCTAGGCAACTTGTTCGACATTCAAAAAATACGAAAAACCTGCTAATTTGAGGAAAAGTATTAGGAGAGTAGAAGGTACTAAGAGGTGTTTAAAATTTAATACTTTTGCACAATATGCCTTTATTTCGTGGCTAGGCAACTTGTTCGACATTCAAAAAATACGAAAAACCTGCTAATTTGAGGAAAAGTATTAGGAGAGTAGAAGGTACTAAGAGGTGTTTAAAATTTAATACTTTTGCACAATATGCCTTTATTTCGTGGCTAGGCAACTTGTTCGACATCAAAAAATACGAAAAACCTGCTAATTTGAGGAAAAGTATTAGGAGAGTAGAAGGTACTAAGAGGTGTTTAAAATTCAATACATTTGCACAATATGCCTTTATTTCGTGGCTAGGCAACTTGTTCGACATTCAAAAAATACGAAAAACCTGCTAATTTGAGGAAAAGTATTAGGAGAGTAGAAGGTACTAAGAGGTGTTTAAAATTCATTACTTTTGCACAATATGCCTTTATTTCGTGGCTAGGCAACTTGTTCGACATTCAAAAAATACGAAAAACCTGCTAATTTGAGGAAAAGTATTAGGAGAGTAGAAGGTACTAAGAGGTGTTTAAAATTCAATACTTTTGCACAATATGCCTTTATTTCGTGGCTAGGCAACTTGTTCGACATTCAAAAAATACGAAAAACCTGCTAATTTGAGGAAAAGTATTAGGAGAGTAGAAGGTACTAAGAGGTGTTTAAAATTTAATACTTTTGCACAATATGCCTTTATTTCGTGGCTAGGCAACTTGTTCGACATTCAAAAAATACGAAAAACCTGCTAATTTGAGGAAAAGTATTAGGAGAGTAGAAGGTACTAAGAGGTGTTTAAAATTTATACTTTTGCACAATATGCCTTTATTTCGTGGCTAGGCAACTTGTTCGACATTCAAAAAATACGAAAAACCTGCTAATTTGAGGAAAAGTATTAGGAGAGTAGAAGGTACTAAGAGGTGTTTAAAATTTATTACTTTTGCACAATATGACTTTATTTCGTGGCTAGGCAACTTGTTCGACATTCAAAAAATACGAAAAACCTGCTAATTTGAGGAAAAGTATTAGGAGAGTAGAAGGTACTAAGAGGTGTTTAAAATTCAATACATTTGCACAATATGCCTTTATTTTGTGGCTAGGCAACTTGTTCGACATTCAAAAAATACGAAAAACTTGCTAATTTGAGGAAAAGTATTAGGAGAGTAGAAGGTACTAAGAGGTGTTTAAAATTCAATACATTTGCACAACATGCCTTTATTTCCTTGCTAGGCAACTTGTTCGACATTCAAAAAATACGAAAAACCTGCTAATTTGAGGAAAAGTATTAGGAGAGTAGAAGGTACCAAGAGGTGTTTAAAATTTAATACTTTTGCACAATATGCCTTTATTTCGTGGCTAGGCAACTTGTTCGACATTCAAAAAATACGAAAAACCTGCTAATTTGAGGAAAAGTATTAGGAGAGTAGAAGGTACTAAGAGGTGTTTAAAATTTAATACTTTTGCACAATATGCCTTTATTTCGTGGCTAGGCAACTTGTTCGACATTCAAAAAATACGAAAAACCTGCTAATTTGAGGAAAAGTATTAGGAGAGTAGAAGGTACTAAGAGGTGTTTAAAATTCAATACATTTGCACAATATGCCTTTATTTCGTGGCTAGGCAACTTGTTTGACATTCGAAAACTGTGAAAAACCTTCTTATTTGAGGAAAGTATTAGGAGAGTAGAAGGTGCTAAGAGGTGTTTAAAATTCAACACATATACATAATACGCCTATTTCTTTTGGGAAAATAAGAACTCGAATAAATTCGAACTGATGTCAACTTATATCATGTATAGCGCACAACCAGGGACGTAGCCCCCTTCGCTTTTGGAAAGTTGATAAATTTAGAGTTTTAGCGTAAAGTTGGTAAACTTCACCACTTGCGCAGTATTATTATAGCTATTTTTAAATTTTTTGAAGACTAAAAAAAAAAAAAAAAAAAATGTCAACAGTTGGTAAAATTTCATGGTATTAGTTGGCAATTTTTGGTTTTCTCCCCCCTGAAGAATGTCCACGGTACGTCCCTGGTGATTGACTTAGATACAGACTACGGTGAAGGAAGTGCGACGTAAAAAAGTTTAGCTACAGTTTTTGCCAACAAAAGATACAAGGTTATTTGTGTTGCAGAACTTCGCAGATGAAGGCGTAATTTACAACTAACATACATAATTACATACAAGTCATGTAGTATTTAGATCTTGATAATATGCAGGCGAGTACCGAAAGGGGGGGAGGGGGGAGCTTCCCCTCTTCGCTTTTGGAAAGTTGGTAAATTTGGAGTTTTAGCGTAAAGTTGGTAAATTCGACCACTTGCGCAGTATTTAAATTTTTTGAAGACTAACAAGACTGTAACATCGTATTTTTTCGTGGAGCAAAAAAAAAAAGGCCAACAACAGTTCCCCCTGACGAAAGTCTTCGGTACGCCCCTGATAATATGGATTATGAAATTTAAGATGGAATTCAAGTTCAGTGCACCGTGACCAAGGCTTTTATAAGCATACTTACTCAACAAAAAAAAATCAATCAAATTATCACTGAAGTTGGAATATTCTGATCTATGGTAAAGAAAATAATACGAACGTAATCTAATATTGTCATTATAATATTTCGAGGATAATAAATAATAATCAAACAATAAATATACGTATAAAATAAATGTTAAAAAAAAAAAAAGAAAAAGAAAAAAGAGAACAAACACAATTTATTTAAACAGAAGCTTCGTCGATAACGGTTATCAATCGATTCGGTCCCGCAACCAAACGCCACTTGCCCGATTTGGAGGGTTCTTCTTCGGTTTGTTTAGCGAGCGACCAACGTCTTCCTTTGCGATCCATAATGACCGGCATTTCAGCGATCAAATTATTTTCAAATTCGCTCAACATCAAATAATTTTCTACTTTATTACAAGACGTAATACAATCGCCGATATAATCGAGATCGTCCAGTAGGTTATCCGGTAGGTCCATATCGGCGATACCTTCCTCCGATATACAGGTTAGCTCGGGTTTGTCGGCATGCGAATTGGCCGCTGGTTCAACGATCACTACTTCTTCCGGTTCGGCTGTGAACGAAAGTTTGCGGCGATGAGGACACACGTCTGAGACGCATAGTTTTTTGCTACCGCTCTCTTCGTGCTTGTGTCGCGTTAATTTACGTTTATGTACGTCCACCATAAATAGCACCAAACATCCGAGAATGGCGCAAGACGAACTAAAATAATAACCGGTTTTCTCGCCGTACATGAAATTTATATAACCTATATAGAAAAATACGCACGTAAGTATGTAGTACAACGAAGAAAAAACAAAAACCTCAAAATCGTCCAGATACCTGGTGAGTAGTTGATGGAAAATTTGCACCTAGGACGAGAGAGAATATTGCAATGTTTAGTTTCACGCATAGGGCGATAAAATTATGAATCTGACTTCAAATGGAAGGAAGTGGAAAATTCGAATTTAGTTATTACCTAATACCGGCACACGACGTATTACGTTTTGCTTGTTAAGGGTTGCCCCAAAATAAACGAAAACTTTTGATAACTCATAAATGATTTTCACTTTTAGTTCTTCTGCCAACGTCGAGCAGAACGAGTATAACTGTTATAGAACTATTGTACGCGCTATTGAAAGAATTGTCGTATTAGTGGTTTATAAAGTACAAAAACGATTCGCAGGCATTGTCCGGCGTTATGAATTACGAGTTTGCAGTTAAAAGATTATAACGTTAAAAATGCGTCGGCAGTTCCAACGTTTTCTAGCGCTTCACGGATTCGCTTTTCGGAATTTACGGTGCTGTAAATTATATCGAAAGAATTCTGTCGTTAAATTAATAACGTTTTATCGCGTGTAGTTGGTCGCGCAAAATATATCAATATTTTGTCATCCCTACGGCGGGCATTTCTTATATGGCGATACTTTTTTTTGCGTTTTTTTTTTCTTCACCAAAAAGCCAAAACGACGACAAATAATATTTTACGATTAATGTTGAGAATCTTCAACATTTTTTGACAAAAATAAAAGTCACTTTTTGGGGGATTAATTTTTCATCTTATAAATTGTCACGCATAAAATATCCTAGCATACATACTGGCCCAATTTCTTTGTCTTGAAACACAATGTAAAATTATATATTTAGCACTAAAGACACACAAGGAGTGGCGCAAATACTAGGGTTGTTTAATATTTGACTGCATCCGAATATCGCTCGAATAAATATCGTATTTGCCAGATATTTGCTTATTCGGATAATATCCAAATATAGTTTCATCAAAAAAACCTAGGATCGCTAACAAATTAGCACATGATACAATCACGACAATTAACCAAAAATACAAATTTGGCTCAACAATCAACCTGTTTTATTAATTTATTATTTATTTTCCTTGGCTTTTGATCGCTTGTTTTTGTTTTGTAAAACATAAAATTTAGTTTCGTACCTAGCGTTTTTTTCATGAACTATATTCAGATAGTATTCGAATGTTGATGTGTTTGCGAATATTTCGTTACAAATATTGGATATGGAATATTACGCAACCCTAGCAAATACAGGTTCGGTGGTTTGGAGTGCAAATATTACGCAAAGCGTTTTTAGCTGAGTTTTCAACTTAACAACCATAGCTATTACAGTCTATCTGATTTTGGAAACTTTTTAAGTATAAAATGGTGGATTATCGAAATTTCAGGAGAGCTTGAGGAGTCTCAAATTAGTAAAAATGTAATTAATATGAACTCGTATGATTATTGGGCATGGGAAGTACACAATAACCCCAATTCACCGACATATATAATATTGGAGTGGAGAAGAAGGGGTTATCGATCTCAAAATGTGGTGGGAGTACGCGAAAAATCGAAAATGTGGTAAAATGAGCCCAAATGACTAACTTATTCTGATTTCGATTGCCCAACTGAATTAGAAGTGGAGTTAAAGCAAAAAACTACTTTTGATGGGAAAATGTTGCAGGAAATGTCATCAAATGTATATAGAAAGGTTAAATTATGGTTTCTTAAATTTGTGTCAAATGTATCCAAAATGGCGGATCGTAAAAATTTGAGAATAATTTGAGAACTCATAATTTGAAAAATGTGTGTTCACATGACTACTGCATGGCAAGAAATACTTCGGTTGTTCTGAATTCAACTTCTCGAGTGTTTTTGGAATGGATAGGGTAGGGATTTTCAGACTTGGTATTGGGTGTAACCTTTAGGCATGAAGGCGTTAGCAATGTTATTTGCAAACATGAACAAGACTCAATGAGAAAAACTCAGCTCCAGTAATGTAGCATGGCTGTTTACATTTTTTAAAAGGTTAGCTGTTTTTAGCTGAGTTTTTACTAAAAACGATAGCTATTACAGCCTACCTGATTTGGGAAGGGAAGGTTGGGGGAGGGTGGGGTCTTCAAATCTTTGCGTTTCAGACCATTTGTAACCATCAGGCAAATGTCCAACTTTTTGATATATATATATTTTTTTCCCCACGCGTAGCGCCGGCGAGTATTCATAAAATTCGCTCAAAATTTGGTGAAAGAACTCTTCTTGAAAATGCGCAGAAGTGCTTTTCTTGTTTTTTCGAAAACTTTCAAAATGGCGGATCACTCAAATTTTGAGGGGGGCTGGAGAAGGGGCAAATAGCTCAAATTTTTCGTTTTTGATCTCATATAAAAGAGTGAGTCACGAATATTAACGTATCCAAATTTCAGCTTCCTAAGTGCATATTGAGAGGAGTTAGATCAAAAAACGGCTTTTTGAGGAAGTTTTGAGTCATGAAATTTCTTGAATCTTCCATATCTCCCCACCAAATCAAGTTAAAGAGGTCAAATTTTGTGTGTGAGGTTAGTTGGTGACCACAATATGACCTCTTGAATTTGGATCAAAATGGATTCAAAATGGCGGATTATCAAAATTTTGAGTAGAGCTTGAGGAGCCTCAAGTTGGTAAAAATGTAATTAATATGAATTCATATGGTTATTGGGGATAAGTTGTATACTATATCCCGAATTCACTTCCATACATGATGTTGGAGGGGGAAGGCGGGGTTATCAACCTAAAATAGTGGTGGGGTACAGGAGGGGTCGAAAATTTTTTATTGCTGTGTCATATGATAAAATGAGCCCAAGTGACAAACGTATTTTGATTTTAGCTTCCTCAGTGATTTTGGAGGGGAGTTAGAGCAAAAAACGGCTTTTGGAGGGGAAATTGCTGCAGGAAATTTCATGAATCTTCCATATCTCATCACCAAATCGGCCTAGAATGGTCAAACTTTGTGTGTAGGATTAGTTTGTGACCAGAATATAACCTCTTTAATTTGAGTCAAAATGGATCCAAAATGGCGGATTATCAAGATTTGAAGATAATTTGAGGACCCTCAAATAGTTATAATTTGAGAAATATGTGTTCACATGATTATTTCATGGCAAGAAATACTACATTTGTGCCAAATTCAACTTCTTAAGTGTTTTTGGAAAGGATAGGGTAGGGGTTTTCAGACTTGGTATCGGGTGTGGCCTGTAGTCATGAACGGTTAAGCAAGGTTATTAGTAAATCAAAACAAGCTCCAATTAAAAACTCAGCTCCAGTAATGTGGCATGGCTGCTTACGTTTTTTCATTTCTCATCTTCTGAAGAATCATAAGGAGTTTGTTTAGAGAAGGATGTAGGTATCTGCACCTACCTTTATTATAGTCTATATTGCATTATAATATTTCACCGTTAACCCCTCTCCTTCCCCCTCCTTCCAGAAAAACTGCGCTTATTTACACCACTGGACACAAGTTAAGTATCACGCCACTTGTAGTGAATGAAAAATGAAAAATTTTAAATCATCAAAAAGCTCATTTGATACTCCGCAAAAATTATTCTCTTTTCGACGAAATGCTGTAATTTTTTAGTAAAGAGTGATACGAGTATAATTACAGCATCGATGTTTCGAATGTAAATCGTCGAATACGTACTAGTATGCTGAATGAAACGTAACATACCTATTTGGAGAAGAAATGAAAAGAATACCTATCCGAAATATGCGATACTTTAGTTTGGGAAAAATTAGCGCGATGCGATAATAATTATTTTCTAAAAAGGAAGCATAATATGTGTAGAATGGCCCGGCTAGAGTATATTGTGCGTTTGCAATGAAGCAAAATCCAAGTGTCCGGGTAAATACGCATACAAACACAAAACAAAACAAAACCTATACCATACCTGACAAGGGTACTCCGATTATAATAGGAATAGATTGCGAACACTGCACAAAGCCCCAAGTGCGGGCGAAGTTTCTGGCACGTACTCGCTCGTAAGTGTACATTTTCAACGAATAATTATATCCGCCGCAGAATATTCCGTAAATCCACGCAAATAACACGTACCCTTGATGGTTACCTTGTACTGTTGTTAAAGCTAAAATGGACAGGGCACACATAAATATGGAAGCTTGGCATAAATACTGCCTTCCGATGCGGCACTCGGCCGAATTATGCACCACAATGGTACCAAATGCCGCGCATCCCACCGTCCACGCAATGCCCATATATACTTGGAAGAGCAACACCGAATCTGCTAAACCATCTTGTTCGGCTTGGTAAGCCTATGGCAAAAAGAAAAATCAACAACAATAATAATAATAATAATAATAAGTAAAGACGATAATTTATTCCGAAAAAAAAAAAAAACACCAACCAAATGAAAAATCGGCGTATTGATGCCCAATGCGCTGATTCCGGTGGAGAGTAATAAAATGCGAACGGTTTTACTTTTCAGCGTGCTGAAGTCGATGAAGGGAGGTTTGTCGTCGGCTCGATTTTTATCTTTAATTTTACGTTTTTGATTCTTCAAGTGTAGTATGGCTCTACGCTGCGGATGATAGAGCGACGCCGATCTGTAGCACGTTGCTAGGAAAAAGGTCGCCGATACGGTTACCGTGATAAGTTGAAGCCCGAGTCTCCAACCAATAGCGCTGAAATAAAAACGAATCAAATACGTGACGTGTATGGCTAGCAGGGTTGTCAACGTAGAATGTAAAATGTAGAATATACGTAGAATATCCTATAGAGTATATGTAATGAAGAATACAAAAATTTCGTGTAGAATATGAAGAGTATGTAGAATATAAGGTAAGGTAGCCATTTGTGGTCCCTTTTTCTTTTGAGCCCCCCTCCCCCAAAGCCCCAAAAATGGTATCAGGGATGGGATGGAGTATTGGCTATTTCTGTATGGGAGGGAAGTCCAAAATTTTAAAAACCCGATTTATAGTCAATTTTTTTTCAAAAGGTCAATTTTTTTCAAAAGGTCAATTTCTTTCCTTTTTTTTTTGGTCGCCTAATGTGCACCCCCTAAAATAATTTTTTTAAAATTAAGAAATTATCGAATAAACGTATATTTAGTGGGAATTAACTATTTAAACAATACGAGCACGTATACTGGGTATCATCGGAACAATCCTCAAGCGCTGCATCACATGTTTCGTGGCTCCATATATAACACACCGAACAGCGAACCCAATCTTCACCGCATAAGGTCGTCTTATAAGCATTTTCTGCATACGTTCGTCATTTGTCAATAAATGAAACGAAAATATATCAATTTTGGCATTATTTCTATGATAACATATGTAGTTCATATTTGGAGCTTAAGGTGAAAATTTTTCAAATGAACTTACCGCACCTTTGAAAAGCTCGGTCACTAAAAACTAACATATGGTCTGATAGCCCTTTGAATCCACTTTTCAAAACATCACTTGAAAAAATTTACAACGCACTTTTTATTTCAATAATAATTCAAAAACTGAACAAGAAAAAAAAATGACATCACAATTTCTTTTTTCACACATATCTTTTCTTTTTTGCTTGTATATGATTTGTTTTATGATAGACGCATTCCTTGTGAAAACCTGATATAGTATGATTTTTTTCGCGAGATCGCATCATCGATGGACGAGATATTGAAGGGGTCCACTTAAGGGTGTGGGTCCACAAACGGCTACCTTACCTTAAATGTAGAATATTTTTTTTTAAAATAAATTTTGTCATTTTCTCCTTGTTCTGAACATTTTAATTGAAAATTCAAAGATTAATCTTTTATTTTGAATGTTTATAATTTATGAGTTTTGATGAAAGAAAGAGTCTTAGCCTTGGAGGCTTCGCTGGAACTGAGAGAACGCATCTGTTTCTAAAAATAATACTTTCAGTTGTTGAGTTCAGCTTCCTGAATTAATATTAGCAACTCCAATTAATTTCTCTTACTTACCTGTGTGTTTTTTAGCGCAATACAGAAGTATTAGATAGCTCCTTTTCGCAAAGGTTACAAAACGCCTAATATTTTTTTGTTTTTAATTATTTGTCGAAAGTTGAGAAGATCAAAGTGCACACTTTTCTCTCTTGGCATATTTCAAATCAAAGTCGAAAAATTCAAAACAAATTTATAAATTACATCAGAACAAAACACTGGAATTGCGCGTTTCATTTAGTTTTATTATAATAATTATTATTTATCTTATTCCTTCATTTTTTTGGGCTATAAAGTTTGAATTTTTTATTCAATTCATTATTAGTATCACTTTTAGCAGTGAAATGCGTGAAAATTAGCCAATCAAAACTCATCTCGTCATCTCTTACATTTTCTACATATTCTACGTATAAAATGACAACCCTGCTTGCTTAGTACCTGCCTATGCCTAACTGCCTACTACCCCTAGCTAGGTACTAGGTAGTACATAGATACTTACGCGATTGCGCATTTCAGGTAAGCGGACATAGCGGAAATTCCCAGACCGCTACCGGACACGATAAATATTTCTACGAATTCCCTACGACGTTTAAAATATTGAGCTACCATTAAAGTTGAGCAATCTCTCGTTAAGCCAACGCCGACACCTGTGAAAGTGAAATTAACGCGTGCGTCATAAACGTGCGTAATCGGCTTGTTTTGACTTCTTATGATTAGAGTGTGGTGTCAGTTTATAGGTACTCACCGATTACGGTACCGTAGCTGAAAAACAGCTGATGGAATTGCGTTGCGAAGGAGGTAAATAAACAACCCAAAGCAGTGACTAGACCACCCATCACAGCTGTCAAACGAGTCGATTTTCGTCGACAAAACGATATCGTTACCGGCGATATGAGTAGAGCGACCGCTGTTGACATTGCTCCCAGCCATCCTGAAAAAAAAAAAAAAAATGAACATAAGAATAAAATAAATTACTCCGACCAACCAAACGATCATATCATCTTTTACAACTTGCTGCTCCATATCCATTATCCATAGTACCAGTCTAATTTTTCTCATTAACCATGCAGCTCGTATAAGTACGTAAACATATCTTAGGTACCAGGTGGCCCCGCAATCATACTACAAAACTACTCGCCTTTTCGCCCGGCAGAGTTGCCACTTGCCACGCTACGACACGACGCGTCGCGACGCGTATAATATAAATTCGATCGTAAAAAATTGTACCAACTTCATACGCGTTAACAACTCGCCAAATAGCGATCGTACTTTTTTCCGCCACCGTTAATAAACTTCCACTTTTTATTAGTTTCGACTTTTCTTCTTTTTCCTCGCTCCTTTTTTTTCTCTCTTCACTTTACTCCTATATTATACCATTTCTTTACAATGAGCGCGGCGCGGCGACGCGCTTTCCAACCATCATAACGACGCAGACGTCCGTTTACGATAGCCTCGATCTTTACGAGCGCCACCGTCGTATAATCAGCGCATTTTGTCAAACGCAAAAATGTCAGAAAACTCGATCAAAATAAATAACACTATGATCGAAAACCGCGATATAATGTTACTTCATACGTGTTTTGTTGAAAGCATATTACTGTTGGCTTTTGCTAACGCCGATTTTTGGCTCACCACATTCACGTTTGCCTAAATTTCAGCGTGAAAACTCGGTAAACAAATTGGGACCCGAACGCAAAGTAGCTGACATCTGGTGGCGAAAAGTGTAACTGCTCTAGCTAGGCTGTATGGCGCATGTATAATGTAAACAAAGCGTTCATTTTCTTTGTATATTTAGAAAAATTTGCTGGTTACGTGTTTAAAGTGATTTATAAACCTTGGTCTGATTGGTGGAAACTACTGATAGAATCATACATGCCCCATTGGGATCCTTCAGCGAAAGAGTCTGTACCTGGTGGTAAAACGATGAACTACTGAAAACAGGGATTTCAATAATTGATACCGTATCATTATTGGTAACAAATCAATAATTCTGGTACTGAACTGAATTATTTTGAATAGAGTTAATTGTTTTTTGTTCAATTGTAAAGATAAATCGAATTCCAGTGTTATTATTAAGAAATAAATACTTTATTTTTCATGCACTTCACCAACGACGAGTGATACAGATACAATATATCGCGAATATCATAAATACCACGCAAAAGAATCGCATTTATAAACCAAAATGATGGATGAGTATTAAATTAGCCAAACCCAATTCATTCATTTCATTTATTCAATTTATTATCAAATAATTTAACCATTTCACTGTGTTAGTCCGCAACTGGCAGCAAAAATTCCCCGTTTTCAGAACTGATAATACCATTTACATATAAACACGACACTAGCGCGCCACTGTTTTGAAGGGTCCCAACAGAGCCTCACTAGAACACTAGCGCTCAAGTGGTTGTTCAGGTCTCAATGTAACTTTCGACGTAGGGCAAACAAATTAAACCTAAGATCATCATAGGCAATTCGCATCTAGCGAATACGGGCCTGGCAAACCGAACACACCCTAGCAACTATCTCTGGCATTATTTTCTTATTTCTCCGTATGCTGCAGTGAATTATTCCTTCTTGAATTCTGCAGCGACTCTAGACTGCAGTATGTGTCAGAGTAACTGTGGTTGCGGCAGCAGGCTTTGCAACCTCGGAGAAACAATGCACCAATCTGTAAGTGTCATTTTCCAAGACTCGATATATCCTTTCAGAGATTTTGCAACCAACTAATACGAGCCTGACAAGTCTCAAGTCTGAGATACCATACAGCAGTTCTAGTTATAGTTTTGACTATATACTGGATGGACTGAGTTAGCAACAAACAAATGTCAACCCAACAGCGATGATACATCACATAGATTTTCTCAGAACACTCATAACCAAATTCTTATAGTACAACTTCAAATCAAAATAATACGAGAGTAATAAAGGACCTTGAGCATGCGCAAAATATAAAGTTGTAACGAATGTTCCGACTCTGATGCGTGTAATGATTCAACGCAGCTTTTCCACACGTAACTCGGTCCATCTAATATACCATGCGTCCAAGTGATTCGTGTACAATCAGCGAAAAAATCTCTTTTCAAATTATTTAAAATTGATTTCTTCAAATGCAAAGAAGTTGTAATGCAGTTGAAATGAATTAATCAGTCTTAAAATTCATTGAAACAATTTTAAAAATAATTTCTTATTTAGAAATTGTAGTTTAACTCTTATTATGTTATCAACAAACTGAGATTTTTACGCTGATTGTACCCGAATCACCTGGACGTATGGTATAGTCGAAGAGTTATGTTAACCAGTTCGGTTTCTGATTAGTCTCACGTCACGCGTGTAACAACCAATCACCAAGTTAGAAAGCTGTAAATTATGCTTATTTGTAAAATAAAAACGTGAATCAGCTGATGATTTAAATCACAAACGAATTTCAGTCGTTCACTGAAAACAGAACGATATTATTTAGGAAGGTAGAAATGAAATTACCTACATTCTATTACATTCTAACCTTATAATTGGTCGTTACGCGCGTGACGTATGACGAGTCAGAAACCGGACCAGTTACTATAACTACTCTATACTGTGTCTAACTGATTTTAACATCTGCAAGCGCCAAATTCTCTTCATCCACAAAAAAATATTCGTTATTTCATTTCTTTTCGCAGGATTAAAAAATTAACACATGAATAATTGTTTCTTTATGATTTCAATCTATAATTTATAAGATTACGAATGTTTTTAAACTTTCAATGTATCATTCCAGTCAATTTTGTAACACTGATTTTGGAAGAAATGAATTTAAATCAATTAAATGAGCAGTAAAAAATTATTTAAATCATAGAATTCGTGTTATCAGAGTCTTAAATTATTCACTGTGCCATAATGAAGTCAAACAAAATAAAATGGATGATATTTTTTTTCACGAAAGGAAATTTGGCACTTAGGGTGTTAAACTCAGACACAGTGTATAGCTAGCTCTAGCTCCTTTTCTACAGTTTTCTGTGCCAGAATCATCTTTTCTCAATACTTGCATTTGAAGTACTTAGCGATAGCATGTCTTCATGAGCGAGCGAGATAAAGAATTTTAAGCTCACAAAGAAGATAAATGGAAACTGTTCTAGGATTTTTATTGATATAAATACTTATTAGTAACAACGCTGCTTTTTTGAAATATACGACTACGCCCAGGCCCAGGTAATGTAAGTAAGTACGAAGAACAGGTTATACCATTTGAGCTCATGAACGAAGTGAATTTCACATTTACCACGACACCAAAAGTGGTCATCGAAGTTTCTCATCAGCGTAATACAAACAATTATAAGGGTATGCTAAATTGTCGCAGTGATGTACCTATCTCCATACTAGAATCGATGGATCGATGTTTTATTCACATGTTATGATTTAGGCTTAGGAAACAGGGGATCAATGCCCAATTTTTTGGGACTGGACAAACCTTTTTTGTGAAACTCAAGTTTTTTCAAATGACCTGATAACTTTGAAAAAATTAATGCATATTTTTGAATTATAAAATTTACCACAATCATAAAGATGAACACCATAGATTACATAAATGTTTCACTACGTATAGAATACAACAAAAAAAAAAAGCAAACAAACAAAAATGAGACTTTTTAAACTTTTGTTTCATTGTTCAATACTTCAGCTCTCGCATCCGTATCTCAAGGTCAGAAAAAAAAAGCGAAAAGGCGAGTAATATATAATTCCATTTACGAACTTAATTCGTTTTGGCAACCCGACACCAAAACAATTAATTTATACTCGCCGAAGCGACGCAGTACAAATACTAACGAGTAGGTAGGAGATAGTAGGTTACGAGAAACACGCTCAAACATCAACTAGGTAATTAAATTTTGCAGTTCTCATTTGCCTTTTTAGCTGCGTTTTCAATAAAAACTATAGCTATTACAGCCTACCTAATTTGTGAAGGGGATGCGGCAGGAAGGTTTTCAAATTTTTGCGTTTCAGACCATTTGTAATCATCTGGCAAATGTCCAACATTTCAACATAAATATAATTATAATATTTTTTTTCCAGCGGCGGAGGGGTATTCTCAGAATTTGGTGAAAGATTCTCCTTGAAAATGCAAAATAAGTATTTTTTTTTGTTTTTTCGACACACTTCGAAATGGCGGATCACTTAAATTTCGAAAGAGGCTAGAGAACATACAAATAACTCAAAATTTTCGTTTTTGCTTTCAAAAGAAAGAGTGAAGAATATGACTTCATAATTGGGCTGAAATGAATCAAAAATGGCGGATTATCAAAATTTTAATAAAGCTTGAGGAGTCTCAAATTTACTAAAAATGTAATTAATTTGAATTCATATAATCATTAGAAATAAAAAGTATACTATAGCCAAAATTCTTCTTTACACATGATATTGGAAGAGAGAACGAGGGGTTATCGACCTCAAAATGTGATGGGGGTACATGAGAGATCACAAATTTCTAATTGCGGTGTCATATGATAAAATGAGCGCAAGTGAATAATCTATCCTGATTTTAGCTTCTCAAGTGAATTTGGAGGCGCGTTTAGAGCAAAAATCAGCTTTTGGTAGGGAATTGAAATTTAATTTAAAAATAATTTTTAGCTGAGTTTTTAACAAAACGATAGCTATTACAGCCTACCTGATTTGGGAAGGGAAGGTGGGGGGAGGGTGGGGTCTTCAAATCTTTGCGTTTCGGACCATTTGTAATCATCTGGCAAATGTCCAACTTCTTGGTATATATATATATATATATATATATATATATAGATTTATCTATGGATAAAGTGGCATCATTTTTCGTCGTCTACAGGTAAAGTGGCATCTTTTTTACAAAGTGGCATCTTTTTTTTGATGCCACTTTACCATCACATTGCTCATCGATTCAGCTATGTGTCATGACGTCACTGGTGTGGTTATTTGGGTGATGCCACTTTACCACTAATATTCTATTTTTCATACAAAAAAATTTTTTTCGGTCTACGGTCGTAGTAGCCTCATTTTTTTTGTTTACAGGTAAAGTGGCATCATTTTAAAAATTTGTTTCCAAGAAAACCTATGAAATTATACATTCCGTTCGCCACTGTGGTGTCGTTAACGTGACATTAGATGCACTTCTGAGGAATGTGCAGAGTGATGCCACTTTGACCATAGATCTATATATATATATATATATTTCCCCCACGCGTAGCATTGGCTAGTATTCATAAAATTCGCTCAAAATTTGGTGAGAGACTCTTCTTGAAAATGCGCAAAAATAGTTTTTTTGTTTTTTCGATAAATTTCAAAATGGCGGATCACTCAAATTTTGAGGGGGGCTGGAGAAGGGGCAAATAGCTCAAATTTTTCTTTTTTGATTTCATATGAAAGAGTGAGTCACGGATACTAACATATCCAAATTTCAGCTTCTTGAGTGCATATTGAGAGGAGTTAGATCAAAAAACGGCTTTTTGAGGAAGTTTTGAGTCATGAAATTTCTTGAATCTTCCATATCTCCCCACCAAATCAAGTTAAAGAGGTCAAATTTTGTGTGTGAGGTTAGTTGGTGACCACAATATGACCTCTTGAATTTGGATCAAAATGGATTCAAAATGGCGGATTATCAAAATTTTGAGTAGAGCTTGAGGAGCCTCAAGTTGGTAAAAATGTAATTAATATGAATTCATATGGTTATTGGGGATAAGTTGTATACTATATCCCGAATTCACTTCCATACATGATGTTGGAGGGGGAAGGCGGGGTTACCAACCTAAAATAGTGGTGGGGGTACAGGAGGGGTCGAAAATTTTTTATTGCTGTGTCATATGATAAAATGAGCCCAAGTGACAAACGTATTTTGATTTTAGCTTCCTCAGTGATTTTGGGGGGAGTTAGAGCAAAAAACGGCTTTTGGAGGGGAAATTGCTGCAGGAAATTTCATGAATCTTCCATATCTCATCACCAAATCGGCCTAGAATGGTCAAACTTTGTGTGTAGGATTAGTTTGTGACCAGAATATAACCACTTAAATTTGAGTCAAAATGGATCCAAAATGGCGGATTTACAAAATTTGAAGATAATTTGAGGATCCTCAAATAGTTATAATTTTAGAAATATGTGTTCGCATGATTATTTCATGGCAAGAAATACTACATTTGTGCCAAATTGAATTTCTTAAGTGTTTTTGTAAAGGATAGGGTAGGGGTTTTCAGACTTGGTATTGGGTGTGGCCTGCGATGATGAACGGTTAAGCAAGGTTATTACTAAATCAAAACAAGCCCCAGTTAAAAACTCAGCTGTAGTAATGCGGCATGGCTGCTTACGTTTTTTTTAATTTAATTTTTTTTTTTAGTTTTAATTTCTATTTTAGGTGCTAAAATTGTTGAATATCCTTGTATGAATGTTAATAGTTTTTTAATTATATTATTTTTATTTATTTTTTTTTATTTTATTTTTATAAAATAAAGGAATTTTCAATATTTAGTTTAAATTAAAATTTTAATTTTGGAGATTAAAACAGTATATAATTATATCTGTTCTAAATTTAAATCCTCAAGTGGTTTTGAAAGCGATAGAGTAGTGGTTTTCAGAAACGGTATCGGATGTAGACTGTACACATGAAAGAGTTAACGTTATTTGCGAGCCTGAAAAAGCCTCAAGTAAAAACTCAGCTCCAGTGATGCGGCATGGTTGCTTACTTTTTTTTTCTGTGCTCCTCTCTCTAACCATTACATTATCTTGTTGATTCAATCAAGCTCAAGGATGCTGCGTAAATTCACCAACATTTTTACGATACGCTATACGAATAGGTAAATTTTAAAAGCTCTTAAAATGCTATTTTTTCTATGTCATTGATTTAAACGATCAGCTTCGATTTGAAACGAATGCATTTCACTTGTTCTACGAAATTCCACATTCTCCTTCATTTAGGTGACAGTTGCTGGCTTCAAAATACTTAAAACTCGTCAAGGTAAAGTGTGACGTTGCGTGGCGTGACGTGACGTGACGCTACCCGACGCAGCGAATAGCATACATCGTAGACGTTCAACTTGAACGATGAAGTTGAGAGTTAGACAAATCGTGCTGTCGTTGGCTAATCGAACGCGACGTTTGAGAAATGGAAAAGCGGCCGCAAAAGCGCTAAGAAAAAAAAACAAGAGAGCTCAAAGGAAATGATATAATGTGCAGCATCGTTGCCTACGTCATATACTGTGCACGCTACACGCGTTACCCGACTCGCTTTTTAATGGCGCAAAAACTGAAAATGAGTATATATACGTTTGGCGACGCGGAATAATTGGTGTATGGCTGCCGATGACGATGCCAATGGTGACGGTGGCGAAGGGCAAAAAATAAAACGAAAGCTCTTCCATCAGCATCGTTTTACTTCTTTCAATTTCGTTGCCTTTTCGTGAGACGACCGCCACTCCGCTTCTTTTACTGTCCTTTTTCCATTGTCATCGTGTTATTTTCCCCTTTCTCTGTTTTCATTCATTTCTCTTCATCTTCCTCTCTCGCACTCTTTCCTTCTAATGCCGCCTACGAATTTATTACGAGTTCAAATTTTCAAACGACTTTAATATTTCTGCGTCGAAGAGCTTCGATGATGTTGACCGCTGAAGATTAGCGTATATTTTTCTTACAGTACGTCGTTGCTGCCAACTCTGTCAGGCAGAAACATTCGGTACATAATATTTTGCTTATTTCGAAAACGGTTACGTCTCTCTCGAGAAGTTTTAATGTGACCAAACGAAAAAAAAAAAAGAAGCAAAAAACAAAACCAAAATCGACTATAGCATGCACAAGCACTTACATGTTTTCGGATATTAGATATGCTCGTTTACTTTTAATCGAATAAATTTTTTAATAACTTCCAACTGAAGTAACAAATGAAAAAGTTTCCACCTCCGCGCATTGGCTCGATTAATCCGAAAGCTAAAAACACTCGACGCGAAGCGAAGCGACGCCACCTACAGTCCTACAAGCATGTACTTGTGGAGGTAAAGTACGAGTACACAGAGTACACTCGTACCGTGGCAAACAGGCACCATCGTCGATGCCATCACGAATTTTGTAATTAAACAAGTTCCTTCGTTCGCTATCTACTTGTAAGTTTCTTCGAGCGTTCGCCGTGCCGTACTTTCAATTATACCGAATGGTTGAGTACAACTATCGTTTAATTTTCTCGACGAGATTTACAATTTGTTGAAAATTTTCGAATTTCCACCAGCTGAAAAGCAAAAATACCTAATTGCAATAAAAAAAAAAAAAAAAAAAAAAAAACATTTGGCAAGGGTGTAACATGTACGTACTCGTATAAAAGCGCACCTATAAATTTCACTACGGAAATTAATGTTAACGATGAAAATCGAATAAAACGCAAGAGGAGAAGCTAACGCTATATATACGCGTAATACGTATATAGGGCCTTATCGCGGGTAAATGTCACTTGCTTCGCTTCTACTTATCCAACGAGATGCCATAAACAAAATGAAAGCATGAGAAACGAGTAAAGACTTTGAACCTATAGGAATTCCTCAGAAATCTCGAACGATTTCTATGCACCTACTCGTGCATACACAATTAAACAATACATAATTATAGGTATTTTGAGGGATATGTGCTTTTAAACGAATTCTCGTGTATACGAGTTGGACGTTAGAATACGGAGTTGTAGACTGTGGCACACCGAATTGGTGGCACACGATGCGTAAAATATAATGGCGGATTAATAGGTTGTCGCCGAGTTCGTTTATTTTTTGCTCCAGGGACTCGTTATAATTTCGACGATGAAATAAATGCGACGACGACGACGACGACGGCTCGCCAGCGTCTACGATGAAACGTACCTTTTTCGGTACCATATAACTGTACTCGTATATTTACGAGTTTATAACGCCAACACAAAAAAAAATATTAAATAAGTTCGTTTTTCTACGCATGAACATTACGTTTTTGAGGCCTTGTCATTTTGGTTAACAATTTTCCAGTGAACTGGAAGACCTTTTTTTCGGCCAGTTATTTCTAATTTTCCAAGTGTAAAATTAAAAGCCGACGAATAAAATTTTTGGATTCTTTAAATTTTTCTTATACATATTATAACAAGATGGTCATGTTCTAATATTGTGCTAACGTGATTTTCCAACTTTAAACATAGGCGAATAAAAATCAATTTCAAAATTTTTAAATACCATAACTTTTTCTTCACGCCAATCGTCAATAACTACTGAAATGAAGCGCTCTACATATGCGGTGAAATTAGTAACTACCAGTACCAGTGTTGATTGTTCATCATCTAAATATGTTTTATTGGTCTATGACTTGTTGTTTTTGTAAAAATAGATAACAATATTTCGATTTTATAATCATAAAGTTCGATTCATTAAATATTTTGCAAAAATGTCTAATTCTAATTCGGAGTTGAAGTTGAAGTTGAAGGACGAGATCATTGAAAAGTTGGAAAAGCAACTCAAAGAGGAACAAAGACAAATTGGAAAGCTTGAAGAAAGATTGGTAAGTGAATCTACATTTTTCTACTTTCATTTCAGGTTAAGATCTGCTTCTTTGTCAGTAGCGATCTTATTATTTTTTTACGAAGTTGATGTACGAATGATCAAATAATAGTAGTGTTTGAACAGATTTACCTAGTACGTTTGTTTCAATATTATTCTTGTTATTTTCAGCACACGGCCGAGCTTTTGGCTAAAATTATTTTGTTTCTGTCTTTTTTGCTTTAGGAAATGGTGAAGAAGGATAATAAAATTCTTACGAAAATGCGGAAGGATATTCTCAAGGGTGAACTTGTTAATGGGTCTCTCAAAACAAACGGTTATTGGGAGAGTTACGATGATAAAACAGCTCCGTATATGAATCTTCCAGCTCCAGTCAGAGAACATGTGGAGAATTTGGTAGCTACCAGAAACAAAACTGATGCTGAATAGGAAGCGTTCTATGAAGTTAAAGATTTGTTGCATTTCATATATATAAATAGGCCCCGAAACTGAACGAATTCCATTCTTTTTTGTGATCTATTTTGTATTTGATTAGATGGTCATGACGAACGTCATACTCGCTATCAATTTTGTACTTGGATTTAATGTCTTTGAAAACAGTAATGGAAGTCTCGTTTTTAGTCTCCCTATGTTTTTTTAGTTTTGTTCATCGCAAATTTTCATACGTAATTTTATCGTTTATACACTCATTGTAATTTTTATTCTTTATTAATAATAGGTTTATCGATTTTCTTTAGTTTTCTTGAATCTGTCTGTCCTACTATTCCCAAATTGAACGCACAAACTCACGTTCAACTACTCGTTGAATGCTCAAGGTTGCAAGTACAGTAGTGATGGGAACAGAGAATCATGCGTGCATTTTTTCGTGCATTTTTTCACACTCGACAAATCAACTACAGATTTTCCATTGAAGTTGAAGGACGAGATCATTGAAAAGTTAGAAAAGCAACTCGAAAAGCAACGCAAAGAGGGACAAAGACAAATTGGAAAGCTTGAAGAAAGATTGGTAAGTGAATCTACATTTTTCTACTTTCATTTCAGGTTAAGATCTGCTTCTTTGTCAGTAGCGATCTTATTATTTTTTTACGAAGTTGATGTACGAATGATCAAATAATAGTAGTGTTTGAACAGATTTACCTAGCACGTTTGTTTCAATATTATTCTTGTTATTTTCAGCGCATGGCCGAGCTTTTGGCTAAAAGTCTGCAGATCAAGCTTCAAGCCCGAAAAACAATCGAATACAAGGAGGGAAATCTCTTTCCCCATTAGTTACTTGTAATGGAACTTTCTCGAAAACATAAGTAGGAGATTTATCTGAATTTTCGTTTAACTTCCGAAGCTGACATTTTAGTTAATAGAATACATCAACTCGGTTCAAAAATAAAATTATTCGCACTATCTGTTCAAGAATTATATGATAAATGGAGCATTGAGTACCATGAGATTGAAGAATTAGAGATGGAAAATGATGAGGATGATTGGAATCAGTTGTTTAAAAATGTAGGATTACAGATTAGGCGGCGGAAGATAGGATTGCGAATAATTCTTGAATATATCAGCTTCTCAAGTACATAAATATGATGCAGATTCTCAGCATACAATATAAATTGAAATATAAAAATCATTCGCATATTAATTTATGTTGCAGGCGTTCCTCCTTCAAATCATACTGCAAAAAGTGGTTACATTTTTCTCGAGAATATAAACTGGTTTGCTGAGAATTCGGATGTATGTAGTATTCTGTAAATTTATCGTATGCGTGTTTAACAAAATTGAACAGTTTTACCATGTTGTTTTAGATCACATCGTTTTGTGAGTCACGGCAAATTGTAGTTAACAATATTTTACACTTAGAAGATGTAAGGGGTCGTCCAATTGGAACAGTGGTTCTTGAGGTGGATGACGTAGATTCGTGTTCTGCTGTATTCGAAAAGGCAGCCGCCACAAATTTTATGGCGCCAAATAAAACTATTAAAGTATCATCATGTAATTTACATGTAGATAATTGAGCTTAAGATTCGGTATACCAAGTGAAAATTAAATATGTATGAATTATTGTTGTGGTGTAAAACAAGTTTTAATTCGAAATACAATTAAAAAAATGGAATTGAATTATTTCACCCAATAAAC
Source organism: Phenacoccus solenopsis (assembly GCA_009761765.1). Taxonomy (NCBI): domain Eukaryota; kingdom Metazoa; phylum Arthropoda; class Insecta; order Hemiptera; family Pseudococcidae; genus Phenacoccus; species Phenacoccus solenopsis. The sequence continues at coordinate 42,660,288 of CM019755.1, forward strand.
TCTGCAGCATTGAAATTTTAGCCACCTAATTCGTACTTAGGTGATAAAATTTCCAACAAAATTGGTCCCTTGCGAAATTCTATCGTCGCAGTGGGCTGGCTCCCTCTCCTTGTTAGGCATAGCCAACACGTACCATTTGTGTAAATTTGTCAACATTTCAATTATCCAAAACACGGCTCATCTAGGTCGAGATTATGCTACATACTTGAGTCAGTTGACTGTTGTTAACTGATTAAAAAAGTAATTACATCGACGATTGTTTTATGAGAACAAGAAAAAAAAACATAAGCAGCCATACTGCGTTACTGGAGCTGAGTTTTTAACTGGGGCTTATTCAGTTTTGGTAATAATAACGTTGTTGAACTCTTCATGACTATAGGCCACACCCAATACCAAGTCTTAAAACCTCCATTCTATCCCTTCCCAAACCACATAAGAAGTTGAATTTGGAACAAACGTAGTATCTCTTGCCATGAAATAATCATTTCAACACATATTTCTCAAATTAGAACAACTTGAGGCTCCTCAAATTATCTTCAAATCCTTATGATCCGCCATTTTGGATCCATTTTGACCCAAATTCATGAGGTCACATTCTGGTCACTAACTAACCCTTCCATCAAAGTTTTACCTTTGTAGGCCAATTTGTTGAGGAGATATTGATGATTAATGAAATTTCTTATAGTAATTTCTCCTCCAAAACAGGTTTTTTACTCCAACTTCCCTCCAAATTCATTTAGGAAGCTAAAATCAGTGTAAGTTAGTCACCTGGGCTCATTTTATCATATGACACAATAAAAAATTTTAGACCACTATTATACCCTCATCACATTTTAGGGTCAATAACCCTCTCCTTATCTCCTCCAACATCACGTATGGAAGTGAATTGGGAAAAATTGTATACTTTTTATCTCCAATAATCATCTAAGTTCCCCTAAATTACATTTTTACCAATTTGAGGCTCCTCAAGCTTTACTCAAATTTTGATAATCCGCCATTTTGGATCCATTTTAACGCAAATTCAAGAGGTCATATTCTGGTCACCAACTAACCCTACCCTCAAAATTTGACCTTTGTAAGTTGATTTGGTAAAGAGATATGGAAGATTCAAGAAACTTCATAACTCAAAACTTCCTCAAAAAGCCATTTTTTGCTCTAACTCCCCTCCAAATGCGCTTAGGAAGCTGAAATTTCGATATGTTGGTGTCCATGACTTATTCTTTCATATGAGATCAAAAACAAAAAATTTGCGGTATTTGCCCCTTCTCCAGCACCCCTCAAAATTTGAGTGATTCGCGATTTTGAATTTTTTCGAAAAATAAAAAATATAGTTTTTTTGGATTTCCAAGAAGAATTCCTCACCGAATTTTGAGCGAATTTTATGAATACTCGCCGGCGCTACGCGTGGGGGGGGAAATATATGTATACCAAAAAGTAGGACATTTGCCAGATGATTACAAATGGTCTGAAACACAAAGATTTGAAGACCACACCCTCTCCCGACCTTCCCTTCCCAAATCAGGTAGGCTTTAATAGCTGTCATTTTTGGATTAAAAACTCAGCTAAAAAAATATAAGCAGCCATACCGTATTACTAGAGCTGAGAATTTAATTGGGGCTTGTTGAACTTTGCAAGTAACCTTTTCCTGCGTAAAGTCCACATACAATATCGCGTCTGAAAATCCTTACCCAATGCCTTCCAAAACTACTTGAGAACATAAAATGTAGAATAAAAATATACCATTTCTTGCCATGCAATAATCGCGTTTGAACTCGTATTTTTCAAATTATAACAACACGAGGCTCCTCAAATTATCCTCAAATTTTCATGATATGCCTTTTTGGATCCATTTTGGCTCAAATTTAAGATGCCATATTTTGGTCATCAACTAACCCCACATATGAAGTTTGACCTTCTTTGGTACATTTGATGAAGATAATATTGGAGATTCGAAAAATTTCCTACAGTGATTTCCCCTCAAAAACCATTTTTTACGCTCATACGGAATTCCTATTTATCAAATTTAAGGTACTCGAGGCTCCTCAAGTCTTTTACAAATTTTTACCATTCGTCATGTTGAATCCATTTGGGAGTCAGATTCAAAATTCTGAGAAAACCACTTCACGTTTTACCTCCTTATTAGTCAGATAAATTTTCAAACATATAACTACATTTATCTATACTGCGTTTTCTAACAGGGGTAATAAATTATATGCACGTGTACACGATTACACGTGGCAGCGAATTTTAGCTAATCAAGTACAATAATGGTCTTAAACTTTGAATAAAGCTGTCCAAGAGCGCAGCCAGGTGGGTGCAAAGGAGGCGATTGCCATTCCTTTTTAATGCAAATTTACAATTGCAATACTTAAAGCTCAAACATTAAAACACTATTACATCTCTTAGCACTTCTACTAATGTATACAGCAACAGCAGAACGCTCATTCTCCACTCTTAAACGAGTAAAAACCTATGTACATTCCACAATGAAGGAAAATCGCTTAAACGGTTTAGCCCTAATCAACACAGTCTGTCATTCGCCAATTCTTCACGATAAAATTTCGGCAAATGGAATTATTTGATTGGTCTTTTGACTGAAAGTTTTCAAATTACAATAATTTTTTGTTCTGCTGAAGAATAAATATTTTGTCATTGGTGTGTTTTTTAGCTGAGTTTTTAACAAAACGATAGCTATTACAGCCTACCTGATTTGGGAAGGGAAGGTCGGGGGAGGGTGGGGTCTTCAAATCTTTGCGTTTCAGACCATTTGTAATCATCTGGCAAATGTCCAACTTTTTGGTATATATATATTTTTCCCCCACGCGTAGCGCAGGCGAGTATTCATAAAATTCGCTCAAAATTTGGTGAGAGACTCTTCTTGAAAATGCGCAAAAATAGTTTTTTTGTTTTTTCGATAAATTTCAAAATGGCGGATCACTCAAATTTTGAGGGGGGCTGGAGAAGGGGCAAATAGCTCAAATTTTTCGTTTTTGATTTCATATGAAAGAGTGAGTCACGGATACTAACATATCCAAATTTCAGCTTCTTGAGTGCATATTGAGAGGAGTTAGATCAAAAAACGGCTTTTTGAGGAAGTTTTGAGTCATGAAATTTCTTGAATCTTCCATATCTCCCCACCAAATCAAGTTAAAGTGGTCAAATTTTGTGTGTGAGGTTAGTTGGTGACCACAATATGACCTCTTGAATTTGGATCAAAATGGATTCAAAATGGCGGATTATCAAAATTTTGAGTAGAGCTTGAGGAGCCTCAAGTTGGTAAAAATGTAATTAATATGAATTCATATGGTTATTGGGGATAAGTTGTATACTATATCCCGAATTCACTTCCATACATGATGTTGGAGGGGGAAGGCGGGGTTATCAACCTAAAATAGTGGTGGGGGTACAGGAGGGGTCGAAAATTTTTTATTGCTGTGTCATATGATAACATGAGCTCAAGTGACAAACGTATTTTGATTTTAGCTTCCTCAGTGATTTTGGAGGGGAGTTAGAGCAAAAAACGGCTTTTGGAGGAGAAATTACTGCAGGAAATTTCATGAATCTTCCATATCTCATCACCAAATCGGCCTAGAATGGTCAAACTTTGTGTGTAGGATTAGTTTGTGACCAGAACATAACCACTTAAATTTGAGTCAAAATGGATCCAAAATGGCGGATTTACAAAATTTGAAGATAATTTGAGATGGCTGCTTACGTTTTTTTTTTTAATAACTGAAGTTATAGCATACGAGTATGTACGTGTCCCAATTGAACCTCAAAAAAATTCTTAAATTTTTTTCTTTTAAATTTTTGCCCCCTCCTTGAAGATATCTTGGCTACGCCTCTGATACGGTCTTCTCTCCTGATGCCTGTTTGACAAATCAAGGTAACTGTAATAGTTGTAATTTTCTTCAAAAACTCAGCTGAAAAACACACACACACAGATGAAAACAGTCACCGATCTAAAGTAATTACCACACCGCCCGCACGTACTTGATAGAAGCGCAGACGAATCGAATATTTATCTAATATTTGGCAACGTCACCGTTCATAATAACACTTTGAAATGCAACAATCTCATTAATAATAATCTTTTCTACGGCGCCGTACCGCGCGATGAAATGAAAAATACGCGCTTGTTATTGTCGCATATATATATAAATTTATAATATACATAGATAGATATATATATATCTTGCAGCATTTCAAATCGCATTCAGTTGCCAACACGCGACGAAATTCTTTTTTCCTTCGAATCATACCATGTATGTATGTACTTAATACTTATAGACATTAGAGGTATGGATATATACAGCCCACAAGTACATCTATCATAGAAAAACATCTCTTCGCGCAACTAATATGTCAAAATGCATCCATGATGATAGTCATCTAGTGTATCGTATATAATGACGGCCCTGACTCTCTAATTTGAATAACCTGGCTGACTTCAGATTCCAAGAAGATCATGGTTTTTCGAAATATTACGGGTTGAAAGGAGCGGAGCTTCGAGACTTATTGAAAAAACTAGGTCTTGAATCGAAGTATGATGAACTTGCCCATTATTATAACGGTTATAAAAATGAAATTTGATGTACGTGGTCTATCATGAATTGTCTAAGTAATAGATGCATACTTCGTAATTACTGGAAGAAGTCGGGAACACCTTGGAAAATGTATGAAGGTTTACGTGTTCGTAAAATTAGATCGGATATCACGAAATTACACGTCAATTTTCATAGTACGAGTGCAGTTAAGGATCCAGTTAAGATTAGTTAATTAAGAAAAGTTAAGTTCAGTCATTTAAAAGATTTACTAATAACGTTCCAAGAAGCGGATCTAAGTACTGAAGATGTCAACATTAATATTTTCCTAAATTTGCTTATAGAGCAAGGCTACTTTGCGATTTTTAATATTATGTTAACTGAAACACGTGAGGAGTTTGAGATACGAATTCCTAATAAGGAGATAAGTATGGAATTTCACGAGGAACTTGAACCATTCTGTACGAATATTTATCGAATACATTTTGATCTATTGAAAGAATGCGCTTCAATTTTCAATAAACTCGATGATTCTGATGATCAGAAGAATGAGGAATATATTTCAAAATTATTTGATGATCTTAATAAACTTTTTCAGACGATGAACGTTGATATTTCCCAACAAACAAAATTTAGCGTATTTGTAGCTAATCATTAGCAAGCACCTATTCATACACTCTCAAAATGGTGGAAAGACGAAGTTAGCGAATAAAGCACAAATTTCCAAATAGAAGCCGGCCGCCATCTCCTTGAATACGATGTAGACACCAACGATGATGAAATTTTGGAGAGTGACTTGACGAAGACTATCTACATTACTCTGAACATGATACAGCGTCTATGCAGTCCTTCTCCGATCTCACTGATAGTTCAGAAGATCTAGACTATGATCTATAGAACGAATCTGAAACTTCAGACAAGAATCTGCCCAAAAGAATGCGCTTGAGGCAGCATGACGATCCAGTAGAGTCTTCGTCAGGTACAAATCTGGCGCAAGCTGCGGATTTGGAGCAGGCGGCAGGTTGAGTTGCAGCGGCTGGTCTACCATCGGTTTCGCTTCCTATAACAGCGTTCTTCGGTGCTCGAGATGGTACTCGCTAGTATACTGTGCAGAGGCCACGTGAAGGGAAAATGAAATGTGATGATGCAAAGATGCGGCCGTCACCTCGTACAGCTATTCAACCAACAAATGCTTTGGAAGCATTTCATTTATTTATAACTAATATTGCGACGATAGTATGCTGGCCAAAATCGTATTATACACTAATAAGAAGCTGGAGGATATGCTAGATATCGTGATGCTGCACCGATAACAAATGCTGAAATACGTGCTGTTTTGCGTATTTTTTATATATAGTCGGACTTCACCAATCGGGCCATGTGAATTTAAATGATGTTTGGGCCAACGATGGGTTTAGGGTTGAAATTTGCAAACTTATTATGACACAGCGCCGATTTAGACAACTTCTGCTATTACTTCGCTTCGATAATATAGATGAATCTTCCCGACGACGGGGAATTCCCTTGGATCAAATTACGAAGATCCGCGAATTCTGGGAAGCATTTACTGAAAATTGTAGACGTTGCTATAAACTAGAATGCCATGTTACCATCGATGAGATGCTAGTTTCCTTCTGCGACGCTTGTCCCTTTCATCAATATATCAAAAGTAAAGCAGCCAAATATGGAATAAAAGTCGACGCTTTATGTGATGCGGAGACATATTACTGCCTCAACTCCGAATTCGAATGTTCGATTGAAAATTTGAAAGATTGAAACGATTTAGGTGTTACATTTTTCGACAGCAGGGGCCATTGTCGCTCCTGGACGTAGTTGTTTATCAATTGATAAAGTTGATATTCATATTTTAATTTTGTAATATTATGGTATTCGTTTACATTGTACTTTGTTAATGTTTTATGTTAGTTTTATGTTCAGAATAAATTAGTGCTGAAAAAACAAAATGTCTGAAATTAAAGAAATATGCAAAAATTAACCTTTATCGAATACGACAAATACATCGATCTCTTCAAAACGATATCCCAACAAATAGCTCAAACTCTATCATCTATTGATATAGACGTTGTCCTATGCTGGATACCATCACACTCTAATATCCCTAAAAACTACCAAGCCGACAACTTCGCTAAGAAATCCCTACTTATGTCACATATCCCAGTTCCCTTGAGAGACCTGAAAAACTCTCTCAAATCCTACATTTTTGACTCTTTTCATGACTACTGGGACCAAGTCCTTTTCTCTAATAAATTAAAATCTATACAACCCTCCATCCAACCACTTGAATGAATTTAATTTTATGTATTCCCTACGGATTTCAAGTCCCAAAGGAGGGAGGACTGCTATAGGGGTTGGGCCGCGAAGCGGCCAGGGGGCGGAGCCCCCCCTAGTTTGTTTTGAAAATTAAAAAAGAAGGTTGCGAACACCTCCTTTCTCCCTATCTCTTAGTCAAAAATCAGTTGGGGCGTAATAGCTATCGTATTTAATTAAAAACTAGAGAAAAGCATTCACATCTCCTTTGTGCCAGATACAAATTTGTTAACACTCAACTGCGAAATATTGGCGTTATGCTTGCAGAGTTATGAAAACTACAAACATGGAAATTTTATCTGTAAAAAATTATATCTCTAATTCATGCATTTGAAAAATAGCAGTTCGGTGTACTAGATGTCTATAATTACACAGGTATAGCCCAGTTCTCGGTGATGTTGAGGAAAAGAAAAAGCGTACGATAATCGAATGTACGATATCGTGCCGCGTGGTTTAGAGTACGAGCAGAGCACACGTATACGTATGTGTATTATCGACGATTTGATTCGTCACAAATACACTTAGACACTTACGTATATACGTGCATACAAGCGCAACCTCGCCAACCACCATCATTCAAACTTCATACCGGACTTTGAATAAAGCCATAAAAAATATACGGCATGGCACCTACATACATTTATACGAATACGCGCAAATACGTAAAAAATTTGAGGAAGCGTTTGACTTAATGTAGCGTCGTAAAATTGCCCGCCTACCTCGTAAACGCAATCGATAGAGAGGCAATTATAAGGACATTGGAACGGGTGCGAGGAATCGTTTAAGTTTAAACGTTACACACGTATACATACTGATAATTAACCTTATTATACGGCCGGGCCGATCGTCGATTGATTACTTTTCAGCAGGTAATTCAAATGGTCTCGTATTCGTATAGCTATTCGTACGAGTATTTTCAACTTATAATGAAGTCGTATTGTAGGTACTTGCGTGTACATTGTACGCTAACTTGGCGTCGCGTCGTGTTCGCCTCGAGCATTTGACGAATGAGAGTGCGAATAAGAAATGAACCACATTCGAATTTCATTTCGCAGAATTTATAAGTAATACGAACGATTCGATACTGGACAGTATTCGCAGAATAAAAACGGAAAAGATTAGGATAAGTATTGGTCCCTTTTCGTCCGTTTAATCAGTACACATATAAAACATGTACCGTCTACCGTACCTAGTTATTGTCGGATGGAACTTGGATATGAATATCGTAGGCATTTTGTTAGCAGATAGGTAAACTATCATTACAGTAAACCTACAAGTACCAAGTATGTATGTACATTACACAATGCGCATATTAGATGTACAATCATACATAGAAACGAACGAACGAACACGTACACATAAGTCCAAAAATTCTCGAATGGCACACCTTGGTCGGGTAAAGGCCGAACACGATTTCGTACGCCTTATGCCGTCGTTCACGCTTCATATCGTACTATCTTTCACCTTGCCGGCTCATCGGTGCTTCATTCGGCAACTGTAATAGCGATCTACGATCGATGGTTTGATCGATTCGACGAAGCCAAAGGTCACTGACAGCGCCAACGGTATTCCAATTACAGCTCACGTATCGCGTTTTACGCGAAAATCTGTAATTATAATGCGAAGGAGGTGCGAGCCGCGGCATACTCGTCGAGAAGCGGATGGGCGATGATAACAAAGAAAGGAATACGTTTACGTACACTCTCGCAGACACCCATCTCCTCGCCGATACCTACCCACGAACCGAGCAAGAAGCGAAGAAAGCAAAGCGCAAAAAAAAAGAAAAAGAAAAAAGATACCTAAACAATCTTTGACAACCTAATTATAGACGCGCTAGCAGCAGATACTCGTACTTATAGATACGTTGTAGATACGAGACGACGTACGTGTATTCAATGTGTATGTAAAGCAAAGCGGAGATTTACATCGATTATGATTACGAAGAGCCGGCTGGCCGCCAGCGGGCTTCGTTCGCTCGCCACTCGCCACGTCCGCGTGCAAACGTGTAACCTTATACCGTAATAAATTTCTCGCCGCGATTAACTCGTTCCACTCCTATACGAGACCGTGTAATCGTTTGTAAATTTCAATTTTCAACGCTTTTACATTTCCTCGAATTTCTACCTCCCTAATCCAGCCACCAGCCAGCAGGCACCTAGAGCAGTGTTGTAGGAACAAACCAAAGAACGAGAACGAAGAACAACAAGAACGGAGAATTTTCATTGTTCCTGAGGAACAGGACCAAGAACGAGAACATAAAAGTGATATATCTGAAGAACAAAGAACAGAACGAGAACATAATGTTTTCAAACTGAAAGATCAAAGAACGAAACGAGAACCAACTAATGTAAAATGCTGAGGAAGGAGAACAAAAACAAGAACGGATGTAATTTTGGGTTGTTCTTCGTTCTTTTGAAAGTTCGTGATTTGTCATGAAATTAATAGATATCATGAGGGGAAAGAGAAAATAAAAAACTTATACTTGAAAGCGAGCAAGTGTTACATACACCGATATAAGTAATTTTTTTTTTTAATTATTAGCTTCAATTAATTGATTTTCAATTTCAACAACAACATTAACTGTAAACACGTTATCAAAAAAAAGAAAGAAAAAAAAAGAAAGAAAGAAAGAAAGAAAGAACAAAAGAAAAAATTAAAGAACGACAACAGAATGAAGAACGAACAAGAACGAGACCATAAAGGTTCGAGAGAACAAAGAACAAAACGAGAACAACATTGTAAAGAACTAAAAGAACGAAGAACGGAACGAGAACAGTTGAAACATTGAGAATAAGAACGAGTCAGGAACAGGATCAAATGACTGGATCTTTTCAGAAACGAGAACAGGAACAAGAACAGACCTATGTTCGTTCCTACAACACTGCTTGAAAGCGAGCAAGTGTTACATATATCGATATAAGTAATTTTTTTTTTTTTTAATCATTAGCTTCAATTAATTGATTTTCAATTTCAACAACAACATTAACTGTAAACACGTTATCAAAAAAAAAAAGAAAGAAAGAACCAAAGAAAAAATTGAAGAACGAGAACAGAACAAAGAACGAGAACAGAACGAAGAACGAACAAGAACGAGACCATAAAGGATTGAAAGAACAAAGAACAGAACGAAAACAACATTGTAAAGAATTGAAAGAACGAAGAACGGAACGAGAACAGTTGAAACATTGAGAATAAGAACGAGTCAGGAACAGGATCAAATGACTGGGTCTTTTCAGGAACGAGAACAGGAACAAGAACAGACCCATGTTCGTTCCTACAACACTGACCTAGAGTTTTCATTCGAAAATCAAACCGATAAGCACTATTTTGCTGAAAGCGACAAAGCGTTGAATGCGAGCTGTATTATTGGAAGTCTAGGTTTCGTTGTTTTTGGTTTTAAACCGGCGCGGTGAGTGGTTGCGCACTCTTAACGATTTGTTGGTACAGAATTATCGGATTACTACTCGTAGTTCCAACTAAGCCCATATGAGAGCGCTGGTGCAAAAAAAGGGTCCGTTATTAACACGTCTTGAACATCGATGTGATAGAAAATAAGAATGGTAACACTGCGGGGAGGCAAAGGGGTTGGAAGTTTTGTTTCGTCAGCTTTTTCGATTTATTTACCTTTGAAAGTTATAAATAATATGGGTCATTTTAAAATGTACTTATTTTAACGTTAAAATTTCAACAAATGAAATTAATCAATCATTTGAAACCGCAGTTTTTCTATGTTTCAAAACAATTGATGTAATATTATTAGTTACACCAGCATCGACTCGAATCCTAAGTACCAAGCAACGTGGTCATTAGTCTATTGGCGTTGTAGTACTGGTTTGCTAGTGTATAAGACAAAAATTGTAAAAAGATCTGTCATGCCCCTTACTCGCTGTTATCCATATCTTTATGACCTTGGTACACTGAACAAAGCTCGGAATTCTTAATTTTTTTAGATTTTATGTACAATATAATAATTAGTCTTCCAAACTTTCAAAGTGTTATTTCCTGCGCGCGCAACATGATTGGCTAATTTGACAAGCACGTGGTGCCACTATTTAGCAATATTAAAAGATTGCTAATACCATAAGTGCGCCCTCTGTTATTCGAGTGAACTCTAGTCTAGTCACATGCGTATAGTAATGACTAATGGCGAACAGATCGCCAGCACCAAAAAGCCACCCATAAAATTCACGCATTCTATGCAACAATGAAATCAGTGTACTGCTATTTGTAATCTCGTTATTTTTTGCTCATAACTCATCTTGTGTATTTTTTATTTTTATTTTTTTACAACCTTCTTTAGTTTAGTGTATACTGTGTGCGCGCGCAAAAAAAAAAACCAAATATCTCGTTGAAACAACTTACAGAAGCGAATTAAGAATGGTTTTAAGTCCAGGCACGGCTTGATAAAAAACACTTTTTGAATCAAAATTCAAGGTCATCACCAGTATGTATTCTTATTTAAAAATTTTTCGAGCACTTAAAACGGGGAAAAATATTTTTAAAACATAAAGCAGGAAAGGTTGAGAGGTATCCTGATGGAGATTACAATAAACCGACAAAAAACAACATAAAAGTCTTAAGCAGGCTACACACTATGCGTGATGCGCGATTTTTGATTCGCGAATCACCCGCGAAACGCGAATTTGACACAAAACACGCATAGTGTGTAGAGTAAAATTCACGCTGTTTCGCGTTAAAAAAACTGATGTGTAGAGGGCGATTCGTGGTAGTTCGCGAATCATCAATTTTTTCACGAATTCCTCATGAATCACGAAACGCGCATCGCAGATCACGCATCACGCATAGTGTGTAGCCGGCTTTAAAACAGGGAAACATATTTTTAAAATATAAAGCAATGAAAGTTGAAAGTATAGTTGAAAGATATCACGATGGAGATTAAGATTACAATAAAGCGTGGAAAAACAACGAGATAACAGTACACTCATTTCACTGGTGCATACAATGCGTGAATTTTATTGGTACCTCTTTGGTGCTGGCGATCTGCTCGTATAGTAATGCGCCGTCAATTTCAAATTGACGTAATTACCCAAAATTTACCCTTAAACTACTTAAAGTCGACAAGAATTAGAATAATCTTCTAAAATCTTTCCTCTTTTATGCCGCTTTAGTAGAATATCCTTTCTCTACCTTAACCTCTTAATTCTTCATAAACCGTCCCTCCCCTCACCGCTAAACGTACACGTTCATCCGTTATTTTGTTAAATTGTCGGTGGCGATTAAAAATAAATACTTGGAGAAATAAACTAAAACAATGATTAAATCCGCAAACGTTTGTGAATGCTTCGCGCGCTCCTCACTATTTCGATTTACAGCCTTTATAATGGCTGAGTGAGCGCTGAGTTGGGACTAGTCTATTTCAAAAATTATGTACAAAAATAGTCAGTCAATTTCTCCATCCATTCAAGAGCAACATAACTCTACGCGTTCTAACGTAAGTGAAAATTATTTCCAATTTTCGTCACATCGTTCTCCGTTCGCGTGATCCATTCGTGTCAGGCTTAAACGCAAAACGTAACCAGTACATTGCACGTATGTAAATGAAAGTGAAATCACGCGACGAAGAATAGCAAAAAATGTCGTAAATCTTTTTATATATATGTATATATATATATTTTTTTAATTACAATTTACAAGCTGAGTAAATAAATTTAGGACGTTCGAACTTGCAACGTGTGCGTAGGTCTAGGCAGCTAAAGCTACCTGAAATTACACTCAAGTACACACATGGACCTGGCCGCATTGAGCACGTTATATCAACAATCAACCTGTACCTTATTCTCATACATAGGCACGACGCAAAATTGTAAAAGAGCCAACGCAAAATCGTTAACTCGACGTAACATTTGGGTAAAACTTATTAAGCGTGAAATTTGCGTAAACGACGCGACGCGAAGCAAACGCACCGAATAAATTGTAAAACATTCAAACGAAGCGAAAAAAAGAACTCTAAATGTTGACGCAGCCTTTAAAAAATCATTTAATATTTCCTGGCCGTTGATTCTATGTACTATACGCGCCAGATAAGTTATAACGTACCAATGTATAATACATATATCATTCGCGATTTGCTTTAAAAATTGTATTGTATTATGTATTTTTTCGCTTCATTTGTGAAAGGAAGCCGCGCCGCGCCACACCGAGTCCTAAGTCGTAATTCAAAAGGAAATTTATAGAAAAATATAATTTCGCCGCGAACGTATAAATAAGTCGCGCTATGTTTTATAAAGTAAATAGATAGATATATGGTAGAAAGGCTGGGGTGGCAGATAAGCAGCGAATAAATGTGGCAAAAAAATTTATTTATACCCAATGTATCATAAGCGTATAAATACGGGTTGCCATATATTTTCAAATCTTCCTGCGCCCTCTAACCAATACAAATACAGTACCAACTGCAACTCCCAACTCTAACTCGTATACCCATACAATAAGTCTCGTTCAACGTGGAACAATAAGTATCGTATATATTTTTCTAAACGTTTCCGAAAAAAATAAATTTATCTGCGCGCCTAAAAGTTGCCGGAACGATCGTATCTATACACGATAAAATTATAAAAATATTATTTATCGTACTCGTGCGAGTTTTTTCTTCGTCTTCTTCGTCTTCGTCGTGAGTTTATAACGTCGCGACGCATCGTAATGCGCAGCGTTAGCAAATTTCAACGTTACACTCAATTTTTGAAAATTTACGCAACTTTTCATAATCAAAAAAAGTTCAATCAACCCTCTCCATAATATATGTAGCCTAATATACCTATCTTTGACCATATAGTATATGGACCGAGCTAGTAATGTAAAACAAACGATCAAACATAAAATAATGTCTATAATCGTAGATTGCTTCTGATTGGTTGCTAATGTAGCCCGCCTCTTCGCCCGCCCAAGTTCGTTGTTATCAAAGTAAACAAACTGTTACTCGTACTTTAGCGAATGAAATTTATTCTGAATTCTGAAATTTCATTCTTCTCGTTATCAATCATTTTAACGCGAAGGCTAAACAATCAACCAGAGGCGTTCTACTGTTATAGACATTATTTTATATTTGATCGCGTTTTTGTCGTAGTTCAGCCGTAGTAGCTCGGTCCATGTTAGTAATATATATAGTCAAAGCTTCGACCATGCATACATGGACTGCTAATAGTATGTTAAAAACGAACACTGTTTTGAAACATACAACTTGGACGCACTTACGCAAAATCGATCTGCGCATGCGTCAAGTTACGGAACATATTATTGCTTATCAATCCAGTGTTGTAGGAACGAACATAGGTCTGTTCTTGTTCCTGTTCTCGTTTCTGAAAAGATCCAGACATTTGATCCTGTTCCTGACTTGTTCTTATTCTCAATGTTTCAACTGTTCTCGTTCCGCTCTTCGTTCTTTTAATTCTTTACAATGTTGTTCTCGTTTTGTTCTTTGTTCTCTCAATCCTTTATGGTCTCGTTCTTGTTCGTTCTTCGTTCTGTTCTCGTTCTTCAATTTTTTCTTTTGTTCTTTTTTCTTTACTTACTTCTTTCTTTCTTTCTTTCTTTCATTCTTTTTTTTCTTTCTTTTTTTTTGATAACGTGTTTACAGTTAATGTTGTTGTCGAAATTGAAAATCAATTAATTGAATCTAATAATTTTAAAAAAAAATCACTTATATCGGTATATGTAACACTTGCTCGCTTTCAAGTATAAGTTTGTTATTTTCTCTTTCCCCTCATGATATCTATTAATTTCATGACAAATCACGAACTTTCAAAAGAACGAAGAACAACCCAAAATTACATCCGTTCTTGTTTTTGTTCTCCTTCCTCAGCATTTTACATTAGTTGGTTCTCGTTTCGTTCTTTGATCTTTCAGTTTGAAAACATTCTGTTCTCGTTCTGTTCTTTGTTCTTCAGATATATCACTTTTATGTTCTCGTTCTTGGTCCTGTTCATCAAGAACAATGAAAATTCTCCATTCTTATTGTTCTTCGTTCTCGTTCTTTGGTTTGTTCCTACAACACTGTATCAATCTATAATTTGCTATAAATTGGCGCTTTTTTAACTTTGACCACAAATAATTTGAAGCTATTTCTTCATCGTTAATTTGAGTTTAATATTACTTAAATTTCTTGAATTTCAACTTCGATGATATATAAAATTAAGTATGGATGAAGAAAATGAAGAATTTCAATTGTATGTATTTCCAATACTAATATTATTTTTACTATATTAATTCAAGCATTTGTTAAAATTCTACTTATTTTATGCCTTTAGAGGAAGAACACGCAAAAATTCCAGCTACAGATGTTTTTCCTGCGGTAATAATTCTTCGGAAGCATCATATTTCCGGTACATTTCATGAAATTGTTGAATAAATTTGTAAGTTGCATCACTTATTTATATCTAGCATTGTATGTTTTGTTTGTTATAGTTTCCCTGATCCAGTATTACGCAAAAATGATCATGAAAAGTGGAATATTGCCTTACAGTTACAAAATAGTAAATCTTCTAATAATGCTAGAATTTGTAATCTCCATTTCCTAGCAAATGATTTCAATACAAATTCCATAAAAAAAAAGAATGTTGAAAAAAGACGCAGTTCCATCTGTTATTCTTCCTAGAGTGGAGCCGTAAGTTTCATTTCAAATATGAACATTTATACTTAACTTCAATTACTTTCTATTTTCATTTCACTTATATTGTAGGATAAAGAAACGTACAAAAAGTAGTGTTTCATTTGTAAAAAACACGAAAATTGTCTGTTTTCATTTCCTGATGATGCTGATTTAAAATTAGAGTGGATTAAATTTATCATGTTTCTTTCATTATAACTTGATGCTGAATCATAACTATTTGCAGAAATAAATTTGAATAAATTAAAATATAATCAGAATACAATAAATTTGGTAATCACCTTATCAATGAAAACAAACACCAATGGCAACATTTAGCGCATGCGCAAAACGATTTGGCGTATGTGCGTCTAAGTGGTATGTTTCAATTTCTAACCATCCTATTAGCAGTCCATGTATATATGGTCGAAGAGTCAAAGGTACCTACGTACGTGTAGAATGTATATTCATACTCAGTACTCGTGCGTACTGTAACCCATCAATTTCAGATGAATACGTTTTTTTCATAACATTACCTAAAATATACATATTTTGATAACACTTATTACCATATTCGTCCTACGTGATTTAGTCTGCACTACTGTCTGTCAAATATAGCTTGAGACTTTTCACAATGTTTTTCTAATGCAACAGGGGAAGTTGTCCATCTCATGTAAAATTTAATGAGAGGTTTTTTTTTATCTGAGCTAATTTATTCGTTAAAATGCATATTCGCGAAGATAACATCAAAAAATGCCTGCAAAACAACATATAGTTGGGTCGCGTGAAAAATAGGTGTAAAAGACATTCTCTTTTTTCGACAAAATCAGGGGCGTGCTCACCGTGTAACGACTCAGGATAATATCCTGGGGCCCCAAGAAGTGGGCCCCTTTGGAGTGGGGCCTCTTTTAGTATGACAAGACATGTAATTAAGTCATATAATTCGGTAGAAATAAAGGTTAGCTTTAGCAAATTTACCTTCAACACCTATTTAATTCAATCCATCTTAACTGCTTATATTTAATGTTGATAGTAGGTGTAGGTACCCACTTATATCGCCATATCGGGAAATTTTACTTAATTTATCTTCATACATAAATTTCTAAAAAATTGTGAGCTATTTTTTTTCTTTTGGCAATTTGGACATAATCTCTAAAGTTGAGTGAAAATCAATGTTATACCTATCAAAATTCAAAAATTAAGAAATTAAAAATTTTATAAATCTCTACATCAAAATTTTTTGCTTCTTTGTATAGGTTTCCAATCCACTCGAAAAAAGTTGAAAATTATAACGAGGGGGGCCTACCGACTCTCGGGGCCTTTACAAGATATTTATCCTGGGGCCCTCGAATGGCTGAGCACGCCCCTGGACAAAATAATGGGTTAGGGATAAAAATGAATAGTCCATAAATTCAACGAGGAACATTTTTTCATTGAACTATTTTTGCGTAAAAAAACTTTTCACGGTAATTTGTCCATGTAAAAGTTATATTTCTCCCGAATTAGTAGGAATGATTTAATTTTTTTTTTAAATGAACAGAAGAAATGTTTGTACCTACCATTTTTTTTCTTGTTATTAGTTAGTATTAGGCCTAGATTGTAAAGGAATAATCAGAAAACGTATCTCTTATTTGCATTTATATGGAAAGTTACTTCGAGTCGGTGAGAAAATTTCAGTGATATAAAATGAGTAGAAATAATTGAATACTTCGCGAATTTAATCGACAATTTAAAAAACTCTACTTCAAAATCTCTTTGGAAGTTAAAAGATGAAATGTGATTTTCGTCTGAATGAACATATTGCCTAAAAAAATGTCAGAAACAATTTTCCAATTTTTTGAAATTTTCTGAAAAAACTTCAAACTTTTCAAAATCTTGAGAAATTTGTTTTTGAAATTTCTGCATGTTTTAAAATTTTTTTCAATTATCTTTAATAATAAAAACATTATCTTGGTTGATAGGCAATTCTTTTGTAGAATTCATTTTAAAAATCCATTTTTTCAAATTTATTCTTTAAAAATGATCCTGGTTTTTTTTTTGAACCGTGTCGTGCACAGCAGTGGGGTTAGAGGCACGGGCTTTTATTTGTCTTTTGTTCCCACTAGAGTAACAGGAACAGGCATGAGGAGCTTATGAAATAGAGGAGAGTGCGGATTATCGTTTCGTTGTCCTGGAGAAGGAGTGGCAGTGAATCAGGCAAGTTTAATCGCTGTCTTGTCAAGTGAAATTTTGGGCACTGTATGAGAAGATGGTAGACAGAAAGTTGCACATTACATCGGTCGCAGAAGGGAGCTGGTTCGCGTGAGAGGAGGTAAGAGTGGTCGAAGATAAATTTTTCGAGTTTTTCAGTGTCCTTTATTATAGTCTATTCGAAATAAAAATGACCAAATCGCATCGAGTAAACACACACATTTTGAGTCTGCTAATAACCATATATCATTGTTGAAAACAGGTAAATTATGCGTTCACATTTCACAGTAAAAGGCGTTTCATATGCTGACCGTACGCGACTTAATAATTATTATAATATAATAAATTCTCATCATTTAGTGAAAAGTCTTGATTAATTTATAAATTTGTAATTTTAAATTGATTCTGATTTTTCATATCTCGCACTGTCAAAACGGGTCTCGCAGTGATAGTCGCGTTTCCAGAAACGGGCTTGTCTCTGACGCTGCATACCTGTATATATATGATATGTATAATACGTACAATAAATTAATAATATGTACTTATAACATTAATAAAGGCGTTGGTAGGGGGGGAGGAGAATGTGGGATCACAGGACTAATCTCCATTTTTTTTTTTCAATTATGAATAATAGATGGTTATAAATGTAGAAGAGATACCAGACGAAATATTCAAAAAATAAATAAATAAATAAAAAAAAAATAAAAAAAAATAGAGAAACGTCGATTTGACTCCATATACAATGAAAATTACAAATATGTAAACATTAAATCATTAATAAAAAATACTATTTTTGAAATCCTTCATTTACATGACAGCAGTAAAGGTGTGAAGAATCACTGGAATAAGTAAATCAAGATTTGGCAGAAGATTACGTTCGGAAACGAATCAAATTCATACCTATGCGGTAAGGTAATAAAAGGAAATAACCTCGATTTTGAGTACTAAGGACGGTCAAATATTTTATTTCGATCTTTCTGAGCACGTCTTTAGAAGTTGAGTAAACTATTTTTTTTTATTCTTTAAAACAAAAAAAAAAAAGAAACTGAGAGCACTGAGAAAGAAAAAACTATATAACGTATTAATATGAAAATGACATCAGGTCTCATTTGGTACAGAGAAAAAAATGACTGAGTATCTGGTAACAAAGGGCATACCCTAGTACGAATATTTTCATCGGATTTGTCAACGAAGACAGTTGACGACACATACACGTAGAGACTACGTACGTGCGTTATGTCAACTGATGAATTTTGTCAATTCTAAACACATTTTTGGCTTTCTCGCATTTACGTCGATACACCACAGATATAGTAGATGTTAGATAGGTAGCTAAGGTACATACGAGTATTACGCAACGTACTAAATGATATGGAAGCCGACAAAGCAAATAAAAGAAATTGTATTCGGCGAAAGGCTAAGACTTTCCCGCTCGTACAGCTATTTCTCACGGACGTTGGTTGACGTCAGTGTTATAGCGTCGCCTCAATACATCGCTTTATCTAATCGTACCAACTACTAACGGCCAACGTTAATGGTAGCGCGTATACTTGAACCTATAACGATACGATGGCGTGAAAGAGCGGAAGAAATGATTTAAAAATATTACGCCGCATCCACATTCACATCCACAACGAGGATAATTATAGGAATACTTCGCGTCGCGTCGTGTCGCGACGCACCACCCTACGAAGTGACTGAGATTTTTACGAAAAAAAAAAAAAAAAACACTTAACCAATGTTTCGATCATGGGCCACAACTGCAAGATGACGATGATCGAAGATCAAGAGTTACAAAAAAATATCGACTCTTTCGACTTCCAACATAGTATACAACATGAGGAGCCATTTTCTATGATGTGCGAAAAGTGATTCACAAAATTGCGACGAAGGTGAAGGGCAGCATTAAAACAAATGGATACATTGATTCCCGTGACTTACTTTTTCATACGAGATCAAGAATGAAAAATGTGAGCTATTTGCCCCTTCTCCAGCACCTCGCTCCCCTCAATATGCTATTTCCAGATGCATCGAATCAACAAAGAGAGAGAGAAAAAAAGCGTATAACCTTTGCAAGAGTTGATTTCACGACGTAGTAGCTATGAGGTAGCAGCTAGCAGCTAATAAACGAGTAAGCTACGCCAACACCAACACCAACACCAGCACCAGCACACGTATCATTCATAGAAGCCGATGTATTCGTATAGTGTAGCGTAATGGTAAGCGTAAGCGTACATTATAAGGTACCTATTGCGCGACAACGCAGCCAGTACACATATAACGACCGAATCGTATTCATTATTCACTCTGGAGTATCATCGAATCTGCCACCAGCACACACTATGTACTGGAATCGTGCAAAATTTACGATGCCTTTTGCGTTATTCGAAAAAAAAAAAGAAGCACCCACCTCATTCGTTCTTCGACGAAGTCAATTTCTAACCGAATAAAATGAACGCAAACGTGCGAACTTCCAACAGGCAACAACCCATCAACTGTACGTCTGTACCGTTTGTACCGCGTTGGTGGGTGCGTAAAAAGTTGACCAGCTTTCAAGTTGACGAACGAAACGCGTTAGGCAGCGGTGATTAACGTTCCAAGGTAGCAGTTTGCTACGAAGCGTTTCAAAATTAACCTCATCGCAAAAAAAGTTCGACCCAACAGTCAGCACATCTGGTAGGTTGAGAAATTTCGTATACCTAAGGGTTTATTTTACTCTTTTGTTTTTTCTGCTTTCTTTCGCCATCGACACTTGGAACAGACGTACATCCCTGGGCGGCGCGGCGGGCGCGTGATTTTTTCTCATTTTACGTGTAACGCGTGTATTTGACTTAAGGCCAAGCCAGGCTACAACATAAACTTGCTTCCATCGAAAAATACAACCATAACGCTCGGATAAGCGTATAAATGGACATAAAGAACCGCCGTATTCTGGAACTAGACCAACCGCAAGCTCATTTCTCGCGCTTCACTACCCTACAGCTTGTAGCCTGAAGCCTGCAGCCTGCTGCCTGCTGCCTGCTATACCACGTATCCCTTCATATCCGATTCTTCGGCTATATAGTTGTCCTTTCTTCCCTTTCCTTATTCGCCTTTCGCTCTCTGTCTCGTTTTTCTACATTTTTCTTCTTATCCTATCATCGCCATCATCGGACGGTCGACGTAGTCTTTTTTGCGACTACCGTTCGTTATACGTACCTAAGCGAGCGGGCAAATATTGCAAAACGCTTTATTTTCTTGTCGATGCTCGATGACGTATGGGTACGGGCGCGGGCGTAAGTGTAAAACTGGCGAAAGTTATCCATCTACCAGATCCGACCAAGAGTGATTGAAAATTTCGAGAAAACTTAGCCTAATATCGAACAGTTAGCCGCATTCGGTTATTTGCACTACCGTTCTTTCTCCTATTACATATATTTGATTTTCTAAATTTTATCAATCGCGACACATGACACAATGGTACATTGCAGTTGTCGCCTAGCATCGAACTCTCAGTGCATGCTAGTAGTAAACTGCAAGTGCTTATTACAAGTGACCGCTAACCCCACTCGTAATTTGTAGTGATTAATATTGAAAAACATTACCATCAAGTAATGGTGGTAGTCATTACCACTAGTTATCAATACTTCAAACTATAAGTCCTGATTACTATTCTCATCGTCTAAGATGGTTCACAAAAATTTACAACACCCAAGGATATTGAATTTAAGCCATTCGTTCACACGATATGCATAGGCAGTCTTCGAGATTGTCGCTGAATGTGCGTAATTGCACTTCATCTACAGACAAATTAAACTCCCCCTTATATGCATTACTGCAACACATTTCATCTAAGAGAAGCAAAGTGCTACGTAGAAACATAATTGAGATATACTATTAGTACAACTAGTAATTAATATTTTCAGTACAACGACTAGTCAACTGCAAAACTACTAGTTGTACTATTTATAACTAATATAACTTTAGTAGTTGATATCTTGAGTACTATTAGTTGGTCGCAAAAGTACTAGTTGTGGTATTCACCACTATTTGAACTAGTACTCGATATCTTCATTACTACTGATTGGCTGCAAACATACTAATTGTAGTATTCACCAATAGTAGAACTAGTAATTTTTGTAATTACTACTCGTATTTTTTCTGTACGGGATAATAAACTAATACCATATGTTCTTAAACTTGTAATCACGAGGTGTACTGGTATCAGTAAGAAACTACGATTGCTATTCTTACACTAGTACTAGTAGTAGAAGTAGTGAAAAAATACTACTCTATTCATGAACTTAATTACGAAGTAATACTAGTAGTAGGATATTGGTATTCTGCATTCTGCTGCTGAACTACTATGTAGTGACAAGTAACATTTCCTACTATCATTTCTGTAACCACCAGTTTACTTAATTGTAGTTATTATTAGTAGTTAGCAGTAGTGTTTTTTTTTTTTTTTTGCAAGGGAATAACGATTTACCTCGGTATCATCCAATTGATTGCGATACACATGCATACATGCATATGGTATAATTGAACCCTCACCACAAAAATAAGAAAAAATTGGATACGAAACGTGACACTTAAATTCCGGCTAATACATCATAAATCGTTATTAATGAAGCATATTTGACAATACAGTACGTATAATAATATTCCGCTATACAAAAAAAAAAAGTAACTAAAATAAAATATATAAAAATTTGAAAAATTTATGACCCCCTCCACCAAATCATTAAAAGGGGCTGAAATTTTGGAATTGGAATACCTTAGGTATGCACGTTTGAATGATATTTGTAGGGTCGAAATCAGGGGCGTAACTAAGGGGGGGGATGGGGGGAGCTTCCCCCCAGGTGTTTTGAAAAGTTGGGAAATTTATAATTGTTCAACGTTGAAATTGGGAACTTGGAATTTCTTTTGGGAAAATAAGAACTCGAATAAATTCGAACTGATGCCAACTTATATCATGTATAGCATACAACCAGAGACGTAGCCTCCTTGGCTTTTGGAAAGTTGGTAAATTTGGAGTTTTAGCGTAGCAGTATTATTACAACAATTTTAAAATTTTTGAAGACTAAAAAAAAAAAAAAAAAAAAAAGGTCAACAGTTGGCAAAATTTCATGATATTAGTTGGAATTTTTGTTTTCCCCCCCCCCCCCTGAAGAATGTCTTCGTTACGCCCCTGGTCGAAATCGGAGCTCACAGCTTGAACCCTTCCTTTATAAGTATATAGTTTCGATTCTATGGTCGAAGAAGTGCTCCAGACAAGAAACATCTCGAATTGAAGGGCGAGTAAAAATTGAAAAACCGAAATTCGGGACACCCAACATCATTTATGATGTCTACACTCATGCAGTGTTGTCGTTTTCAAGTAGGAAAATTCTCCAAAAAATTCTCAAAAAATTACGCAATTCTTCGATAATATCATAAAACATAAACTTAATTACTTATAATATAAACCACAAATCACAAAAATAAAAACAAATCAAAAAATTAAAAAAAATACTTTGGATTTGACTCGTATGATTATTCTACTATTTGTAAACCAAATAAAATAACAATGATGATAATGAAAAATATTTAGACAATTTTTTAACAATTTTTTAATTTTTTTGCATAATTTTCTATAAAATCTTATAATATATAAACTAATTGTGATAGTTCGACTCAAAATTCATTTTAGTTCACAAAACGTCTAAAAAAACTGAAAAAATCCAAAAAATTGCATTATCCGAAAAAAAAATTTAAAAATTGGGAAATAAGTGAAATTTTCCGGAAATTCTCCGAAAAACGAAGAATTACCTGATGAACGGCAACACTGCATTCATGATACATATAATAAATTGCGCATTGCAACGAAAGGAATATTCTGTCAGCGCATTTTGGCATTTTGAAACATCTGATTTTTTGGAATGCCTACATACCTATTTCTTCAAGCAACAAAGAATACAAAATTTTCCAACTAGCGCATACTTTTCCCATACACAAAACGTTAATTTATGTAATTATATTGATATTTCACGTGTAGCGTTAACCATGATCAAGAAAACTGAACAGAGCACAGCCAATCGGGACCCGAACGCAAAGTGGCTGACATCTAGTGGCGAAAAGTGTAACTGCTCTAGTGAGGCTGTATGGGGCATGTATTTTGTAAACAATGAGAATTTTTATCGTAAATTACGTTCATTTTTTTCGCGTATTTAGAAAAATTTGCTGGGTACTTGTTCAAAGTGATTTATAAACCTTGGTCTGGTTGGTGGAAACTACTGATAAAATCATACATGCCCCATAGAGCCTCACTAGAACACCAGCGCTCAAGCAGTTGTTCGGGTCCCAATCAATCAATACTATCGTCATCAGAGAACATCTGCAAGATCAAGACACGACATCTGCATACTGTTTCGGCTGCTCGATGGAGCTGCGATCGAACACGCATGCAATACGCGACTCCTTTCCAATGACGCGATGGTATTAATGCGCTTTTAGCATTGAAATTCGAAGAATCGCATTATGGAATTCGTTAATGCTTTTCTTTCCTCTCATCTAAATTGATCACGTTTGTACTTATCGCGATTGAATTGGTGATAAAATCGGAAAGCCGTCGCCCATCACCCATCACCCGTCACCTGTCGCGACAATTATTCATTTTGAAGTTGATCGATGGCTCGAAAGGAATTTACTAGCTATAACGTAAATGTGAACACTTACAGACGACACGAAGTAGCGGTGTAACGCTTTTGAAAAAAAATTTAATAAACGGCCAAGCTTTTTTTTTGGCAAATCTCGCACAAACAACTACAATCAGATAGTGGCAACGTCGTCGTATGTCGTACGCGTACCAGATGTACTACTCGCGACGCTATCGTATTCCTATATGCTATATACGTATTATTATTAAAAAGTTCCAAGCCAAAAAAAGAAGAAAAAGAGGCGAATACGAACGCTTACGCCTCTTTTCAGTGTTCGGTCGTAAGTTCATAACGCATCAGTCACCGGTCGCGTCGTTTTTGACAGACGGTGTGAAAGATTACGCGGGTAAGTATACTTACATTAGATATAAATTTGTACGCGCGTGTTCTCAAGAGATATGCATATGTTGCGGGTACTTTGTTGTTTAGCATATTATCCTTTCCACGAATACCTCTACATGTACCTACAACTGTACAAGTACATAATACGTATACCCATACACATACAGGATACAGAATCGCTATGCAAGATATGTCAATGTAGTTTTCCCAATTTTAGGTAGTTACACAATTATACATTACATGCATATTCTATTCTCAGATAGGTACAGTGATAGGTAAAGGGTTATGCCAAGCTCTATATTTTCGACCGAACCAAGTCACATTTTTTCGCTCTCATTTATTCTTCTTGATCATACTTACACATCTTTCAGCATTCTTGTTCCCTATACAAGATGCTGACCCATGCACATTATGTACGGGATTTTAGACCATGCAGGAATAAATGCTACGGTGTTACTGTCTGTCAAAAATAACTTGACACTTTTTAGCAGGACAAGGATAGGCAACAATTCGTGCATGGTTACTCAAAATGTGAATTGTATTACAAAGTAGGTTAATGTTTTATTACCTATCAGTTCATCGAATCTAACTGGAAACGTATTCACCGTGCTTGTTTGTGCTTTACTATTTCGACTATTTGGCCAGCATTTTCAATTTGAAAACATTTTGGGAAGTAATGAAATCGTGAAAATTGTCGCGCTTTTTGCCTATCCTTGTCCTGCTAAAAAGTGTCAAGTTATTTTTGACAGACAGTATATACCCTAAACATTCGGAAAATACAAAAGAAACCTTCCACATCCCAGATTGAAGAACCTGGGTATTGGCATTCGACTTGGTCTGGCCACTCCTCACTGAACGGTTAAACAACCCTTCGATAAGAAATAGCATCAAGCAAAGTACTAGAGAACTACTGGATGAAACCATCCCACTTCTAGGGACACACTGTGTTATATGCAGGCGGGAATAAGGGAGAAGACGTCGTAAGGTGGGGAATTGTGATAGATGTGGCAACGGGCTCTGTATGGGTATATGAAAAAAATTATAAGACCGTTTCTTGTAGAGAATTTAATGAGAAACATTTTATTACTATACTACTTTTTCTCTAAAACGCGTTGTTCGCAAAAAAAATGCAAAAAAGTGAATTTAGGAGACGTTTTTGTTACACATTTCATTTTTTTTGACCAACTTACACCCCTCTTCGGGGGGGTTGAAAATATTATCATGTTGTGCCTTACAGTACAAGGTAATTATGGAAAAAAATTCAGCCATCTACCCCCTCAAAAAAAATTTTTATAATTTTTTGAAAATTTCAAAGCCTAAAAAATTTGAGAAAATATGAATCGAACAATTTGAAAAAATTTCCACAAATGTGCTTATATAATGCCTATCAATAGTGAAATTTTCAAAATTTTTCATCTATCCCATCCAGAGTTAAAAAATATTGAATTTTCGACATATGGGAGTCGATTTCTCAGGAAGGGGTGGGGGTTGGGGTCAAAAATTTTTCTGGGGAGTTTTTTCATCGAGGGCAACATTTAGGACCACTTGTGACCGAATTTGGGTCAAGGACCGTTTTCACTATCTTATCAGGAGAGAACCTTTGGAACGAATTCCATGACTTCCCGCCAACGTTATGCGTGAAGGAAGAAAAAATTTATACACACGCCAAAAAGTTGGATTTTTACCAGATTATTGTAAATTGTATGAAACGCATAGATTTGAAGACCCCCTCCCAACCGACTCATCTTTTTCCCAAATTAAGCAGGCTGTAATAGCTATCAATACTTTATATTCGTATACACCCATCAAACATCAGCGTAATGATTTGGACTTCGAAGAAAAATATTATAATACGCGATAGGTACGTCTAAAGTTGTAAAACCATGAACTTGGCTGCTAGACTTGAGCTTAATTTGCTTCTACGAGTATTTGTATTTCGATAGATACTCAGTACGTACTAAGTGGATGTACAGGATTGTAGAAGCCGTAATGAGGAAAAAAAATCCGCAAAAATAATAAGAAAATCCGCCGTCAACAGTTGGAAAAGGAAATATCTGCAATTTCACCATGAAATTTGACGAAAAATTTCGCTCGTTTGTCGTTTCCGGCACCGCAGCCACCAGTCGTCGTAGTCGTCGCCGTCGCCGCTCTCGTAATCTATCAACGATATTTTTTGTCAAATTGTATTGGAAACGTTCCAAAATGTCGATACTTCCGAAATTTCCATATTATTTATGGCGAGCATTTAAATTCGTCGTATCGTCGAATTATTTGTCGATTTAAAGGTTCCGCTAGAAAAATTATCGTTTATTTGGGCGTACGAGCGCAAAAGACCAGGCATTCAACTCGCCCAAATCGAATTTACTCGCACAAAACGATGTAAGCTGAGTTCCGGCGCGAGACAACGATCGCGTATTACTTTCCTTTTTCTCTTGTTACTCATTTCTATTATATATCGCGTAGATACACGAGTATTTCGTATTACGTATACGTATATTTACGAAGCTAGCCAGCTATACACATAAGTATACCAAATACCTATATCACTGCTATACATCTTATTTTTTCTCTTTATTTCTTTTCTTCGAGCGCACTTGTTACCAAAACGATAAAGTATATCAAATTCTTTCTTTAGTCTCTTTTCTCAATATTTCGTATAGAATAAGCGCCTTATGGTGAAGAATGATTTTCACTGACACGACGCCGATGGCTTTTATTCCTAGTATACCTAATAACCAAACTACGCATCTATACCTATAGGGCGTTTCACTATGATGACATCGGTAATACCTGATTTTGGCAACGGTTACCTCAGTGGTGGCCACAGGCCACTGGCCACGCAGCCGTTTACTTTACACGATTTCTTATGCGAAAAATTTTTTTCCTCGGACGAACGAATTTGAAAACAGAGTGACCATCATCAAAAACTACTAGAGCATAAAATTTTCTTTCAATATCGTTCAGTGACAACACAGTCAATTATAATTATAATCTATATTAAAGAAAACATAAGCATTGCAATATATACTTCTATAATCACTAGCAACAAATAAGTATTTCGTTTTTAATTGAAATCGTGTAATTAATTAATCTCAACATTTTAAATGGTTGAAATAAAAATTGAACATTTTAAGAGATAGGTACAAGATTGAAAATTAATTACATCCATCATCGTACTATAATGATTTGCAATTATTATTAACCAAGTGCCTACCTGATTGGTCAAGGGATAAGGGGAGGAGGTCTTCAAATCTACGCGTTTTAAACCATTTATAATCATCTGGCAAATGTCCAACATTTTCGCATAATAAATTATTTATACTATTATATGAACTTTTTGTTCACCATGTACGTAGCGCCAGCGGGCATGCATGAAATTCGCTCAAAATTTGATGAGACTTTTCTTGAATGTCATGTTCATCATGACAAATGAATTATAATTTTGATTACAATTTAGATTCAAAATGTCCGATTGTGAAGAAGTGAGTTCAATCTGACAGCTACAGATCGTATACCAGGGCTGTGTACCGGTACGATTTAGGTATCGGTTTCGGTATCGGTATGATTTTTTTTTATTTTGGTACCGATTCTGGTTTGGTATCGGTTCTTGTATTTTCGGTACTGGTTTTGGTTTCGGTATCGATTTTGGTATTTCGGTATCGGTACTGGTTTCGACAGGGCCAAAGAGAGGGGGGGACAAAGGGGACATTTTGTCCCGGGCCCGGAATTTTACATGGGGCCCGAATTGATTTTGTTATTATTCATGTTTTAGATGTGAAGTGAAGCTGCAATTTTTCAAAGCTCGATGGCTGTATTATATCTTAAAAACATTCACATAGAATAAATGCTTTCCTCAAAAAAATGGAGTGTTCATTATTGTTTATGAAAGTTGAAAGTATTCAAAAACTCCGATAAATTGCTTTTTAAAAATCATAAAAAATTTCCCGGGGACCAGTACCCCGTTAATAACATAAGAGGCCCTATCTTCTTGTGTTTGCCGCGGGCCCACTTTTCCTCTCTGCGGCCCTGGGTTTCGGTATTTATATTATCAGGCGTGCTAACGGCCGGGTCTGTCTATTCTCACACGGAATGAACAACAAAATGAGTTGAACTATGCGCAATCTCGTTCATTTTTGGTCAATTGATCAGAGTAATAATGTATTTTATGGCGAGTTCCTGAATATTACTAACACAGTTGATTACACCTTAGATACCACCATTGAAAAAGATACTTTCAGTGAAAACCCACAGAATGGAAGTCAGATTCGTGAATTGGCCTAGTTTCTTCAGTATTCAAATAACATTTTTCCTCCTTTTGTGGTATCAACTTAACTAGTACCACTATTATTGCTATGAATCATTACAAGAAAAATGCTTTGTATACGTAAATTATGCACTAAAGCTCATTCATAAATTTCTTGTGCGCTGAAAAAAAAAGATACCCCGCAAAAAACGATCTTATCTTTCCACCCTCCCCCACCTGCTTTCTTCTCATCCAAATACATTGGATGTAGGTTAGCAGCAAAATGTACATATAATATTTTGGAAAAAATGTAAAAACCCTCCCACTGATGCATTTTAACTATATGAATTATTTCACGATATTAACGTGTCGATATATATTTCGAGAACCAGTACGAGATGAAAAATTTGGCAATATTTCACTCCAGCGTAAGATTTCAAATTAAATTCATGTAACATTCGCGATAATGTATGACTTTTGAGCGCAAAAATTTTGAATTAATTTTGGCAGATGTTCTCTCAACTGTAGTAAGGGATAATTTTTTTCCATATTTCGCGAAGTTTATTCAACAATTACTCATTTTTTTGGTAGAGGAGGGGGGTGGGGGTAAAATTCAAAATAAATACTATAACCATGCTTGCATGCATCCATCCATGAATGTAACAAGCGGAATATGCCCTTACAGCTATCGCTTTACATACGTAGAAATTACGAGTGACAGCTGGATTTATAAATATGGAAGTTATCATTTATTCATCTCAATGACTAAATTAATAGTAAGATTGATAGCGATTAAAGCTGGTACAGCGATATACTCATATCGTCGTATGCATCACGAGTATTACGATTTAGCGTTAACCATTACCTGCGGTTTTGTAAGAAGATGTGGCAAACTGTTTCATTATAATGGACAGCATGACTCCCGACGCTAGTTGCAAACCGTGATTGAGAATCTGCACTAGGACAGCAATGAATACGATAAACCAACCCCATCCTCCTTCCGGATAGTAATGTTGTTTCAACGTTGGCGGAGGCAGCTTTTTCACCGGGCAT
This sequence comes from Phenacoccus solenopsis, assembly GCA_009761765.1. Classification (NCBI taxonomy): domain Eukaryota; kingdom Metazoa; phylum Arthropoda; class Insecta; order Hemiptera; family Pseudococcidae; genus Phenacoccus; species Phenacoccus solenopsis. The sequence goes on from CM019755.1 coordinate 42,690,267, forward strand.
ACTATTTCGCTGCAACTCGGCAGATCGGAGCATGTCGCTAATCCGGAGTCGAAATCATCTGTAGCCATTAATTTTAGTTCTTGCGCGAAATTTCCACCCCTCGTTACTTACGTTTTCAGCTCCGTTAGCCCGACAAGCTAAAATCTCGCATCATTTTACGAGCACGAGTACGAGGGAAGCTCCCGGCTGCCGAATGCCTCTTTCCTGCGTTTCCTTCGCGTATTCATTTTACTCTTATATCGACGTCGTTCAATGGCTCTATCTCTATTCGCATCGGATTAGTTGGCGCATTTACATCACCAATTCACCGCATCGCATCGCATCGCGTCGTATATGTAGCAGTCCTTTTCGTTTTATCAATTTCCTTCGCTTCGTCTATGTACAGCGTAAAGCGTACAACGTACAACGTACTGAACTCGACCAGGCTACACCGCTGATTTGCACTATTTCTTTCCTTCCACGTCTTCTATCGGTCTCTATGCTATTCTCTTAAAACGAACTCGATTACGATTCTTACATACGTACAGTAGGTAGGTATCACTCTCGTTCGTAATCGTTCATTTTCGCGGAATTCTGTAACCAGCGAAGCAGCGTAGGTAAGGCATACGGCGATTTTTTGTCGTTTTGGAAGATCACAGCTCGCACAGGCACAAAGGCCTAGATGAATATGACGACTGACGAGACCACGCTAAAAGGAAACCCCCATGGCAAAATTCGAACGGCGTCAAGCAATCATTGTCAATCATCGACCATAGGTACGTACAATACCTTCAAATTAGCAAATGTATAGGCGACGCGACGCGCCGCACCGTGCCACGCCGTAAATAAATTCATACAGCTCGGATGGTTTTTACTTTTAAAACTTGTTAAGCGTTAAAATACGAGTACGCTCGGTCGAAGTAAGGCGACCTGGGATTCGAGCCAAAAAATTTTCAATTCATAGCTATACACGTTGAAAAAAAAGAGGAAAATTTACCACCGAACCAACCGAACTTCGTGTTTCACGTTCCACCGAGAAATCGAGAAAAGCGGGAAAAAACCGACGACATCGCGTAAAAATTTCGCTTTTATCGCGATCCGGGTCAACGCTCGTTAACCTTCTACACCGCGCTCCCACGTAACGAGCAAATTAATTGAAAAAAAAAAGAAAATGTGAAAAATTTAGCCTCCTTCGTTAACGAATGTACGAGCACACGGCAAGCAGCGGCACACAGTAGCCATGTGCTGTAGCCACATTGCCGCCTACGTTTTCAAAGCTTTTTAGCTGAGTTTTGAACTAAAAAACGACAGCTATTACAGCCTACCTGATTTGGGAAGAGAAGGTCGGGGGAGGATGGGGTCTTCAAAACTTTGCGTTTCAGACCATTTGTAACCATCTGGCAAATGTCCAACTTTTTGGTATATATACATATTTTCTCCCCCCACGTGTAGCGGTGGCGAGTATTCATAAAATTCGCTCAAAATTTGGTGAGAGACTTTTCTTGAAAATGCGCAGAACAGGCTTTTTTGTTTTTTCGATAAATTTCAAAATGACGGATCACTCAAATTTTGAGGGAGGCTGGAGAAGGGGCAAATGGCTCAAATTTTTTGTTTTTGATCTCATATGAAAGAGTGAGTCACGGACACCAACATACTTAAATTTCAGCTTTCTAAGTGCATTTTGAGGAGAGTTAAAGCAAAAACCTGTTTTTGAGGAAATTTCGTTTTTTGTGTCACTCGCCTTGCGCAGGCGGGTGTGGATAAAATTCGCTCAAAATTCGGTGAGGAACTCTTCTTGAAATACGCAAAAATAGTTTTTTGTTTTTTCGATAAATTTCAAAATGGCGGATCACTCAAATTTTGAGGGGGCTGGAGAAGGGGCAAATAGCTCAAATTTTTCGTTTTTGATTTCATATGAAAGAGTGAGTCACGGATACTAACATATCCAAATTTCAGCTTCCAAGTGCATATTGAGAGGAGTTAGATCAAAAAACGGCTTTTTGAGGAAGTTTTGAGTCATGAAATTTCTTGAATCTTCCATATCTCCCACCAAATCAAGTTAAAGAGGTCAAATTTTGTGTGTGAGGTTAGTTGGTGACCAAATATGACCTCTTGAATTTGGATCAAAATGGATCCAAAATGGCGGATTATCAAAATTTTGAGTAGAGCTTGAGGAGCCTCAAGTTGGTAAAAATGTAATTAATATGAATTCATATGGTTATTGGGATAAGTTGTATACTATATCCCAATTCACTTCCATACATGATGTTGGAGGGGGAAGGCGGGGTTATCAACCTAAAATAGTGGTGGGGTACAGGAGGGGTCGAAAATTTTTTATTGCTGTGTCATATGATAAAATGAGCCCAAGTGACAAACGTATTTTGATTTTAGCTTCCTCAGTGATTTTGGAGGGAGTTAGAGCAAAAAACGGCTTTTGGAGGGGAAATTGCTGCAGGAAATTTCATGAATCTTCCATATCTCATCACCAAATCGGCCTAGAATGGTCAAACTTTGTGTGTAGGATTAGTTTGTGACCAGAATATGACCTCTTAAATTTGAGTCAAAATGGATCCAAAATGGCGGATTATCAAGATTTGAAGATAATTTGAGGACCCTGAAATAGTTATAATTTGAGAAATATGTGTTCGCATGATTATTTCATGGCAAGAAATACTACATTTGTGCCAAATTCAACTTCTTAAGTGTTTTTGGAAAGGATAGGGTAGGGTTTTTCAGACTTGGTATTGGGTGTGGTCTGTAGTCATGAATGGTTAAGCAAGGTTATTAGTAAATCAAAACAAGCTCCAATTGTTAAAAACTCAGCTCCAGTAATGCGGCATGGCTGCTTACATTTTTTTTTTTTTATTATTTTGGTGCTAGAATCGTTGGGAAAGTTTGATAGATTTTACCGCTTGCATTGACGAAATTGTCTTGAAAAAAAGCCTTTCGATGAATAAGGTTCGTATTCGAGTATATGTGTTAGTACACTCGAATACCAGGCCGACGAGAAAGTTTGCAAAATGATTACTATGAATGCAACTTTCGGGTGTGACGGAGTCATAAAAAACGCGCAGATGAGAAATTTCGATTTTCGAATATTATAAAAAGTAGAGCAGGAGGCGGACGCGCTTATTCGCCTAGTCATTAGAGACCCGTAATGGTTTTTCGATTCATGTTGGACGAAAGCGGGAGAAGTGGCTCTTTTCCTACACTTCTCTTGGAAACGGCAAACTTACGTTTTCACCACAGACATAGACGTACGATGCGAGCTCGACCACTTAGTTGGGTTAACATTTTAAACGATCACGATCAGTCGACTCGATGCAATTCGAAATCATACTTCGCGTCGGATCGCGTCGCGTCGCGTCGTACAACATAGCGATTTAATCGAAGCGGGAATTTGCGGACGCGATAGTTAACCACCGAGAAACGCCATTAAGGCGAAAAATTTCGTCGCAATTTTCAAGATTTACGATCACCGACGCTGCTGTATCCGCGTTGATGCAGGCGGCGGCCGCTTTCTAAATGGCTCCGGCCACCCTACGCGCTGCACGTTTCTCCGTTCGCTTATTCGTACTTTTACAACCCTTCTTCGCCCGTCCGTCCGTCCAAATAATTAAAATTTTACAACATCCGACGACGCGACGCAGCGCCTAGCCGCGTCGCGCGAATTGATGCGATGCCACATCAGGCGTAATGCCGAAACGCCAACACATCCATGGAAGGACAACATGCGAAGGGAAGAGTGAAATTTCGGAGCTAGCACGCTCACAAGGTTGTAATATGTAGAACTGACTCGAGAACTTCTTCGCATAAAAAAACAAAAAAAATAGAATCGAGGTCGAGGTGGACAAAAAAGAGAGATGCAGTCAAAAACTCCAACCCTAAATTCAAACCGTTCGAAATCGGTTCAAGCCGAAAAGCTGTATTTCTGGCTAAAAACTTACGAATTTTGATGAGACAGAATGATTTCCATCATCGATACTCGCAAATTTCTATCTTGTTCCAATGCTACAAGCTCACTATCTTTCGCAGATTTTGAAGTAATTTGCTTTCTTGCACATCGTTGCGTTGTTCACAACGAAGTAATGGAGGAGTCGAAAGCAAAATATTCATCAAATGACTTTCAATAGACGTAAGAAGACTTCAGTCCTCAACGACGAACAAAATACCGGCTGCCAAAATCATACTCGAGTTTTGAAAAAATATATTTTTGGAGCATTTGTTGTTGTTGTTCAGTAGCGGCGATAGGCGGAAGTAGAGGAAGCAATGCTTACGGGCGCCGAAGGATGGGGGCGCCATCCCATGGACCTCGCTTCAAAATACTCTTAGTCGAAATTCCTTTCTTTTTTTTTTTTTTATAAACCGTATGTTCTTGAAGAATGAAGGAAAATCACGAAATAAGTACAAATTTTTGTTTTGTGTGGAACGTCTTCTTCCATTTTGCTTATGGACGCCAAAATCGTATCGCCGCCACTGTTGTTGTTGTTGTTGTTGTTGTTGTTGTCTTTAATATAAAGTTACATTTTGTTGCCTACAGAATGAAGAACTTTCAGTCTCCAGTGAGGTGCGTAGTTAGAGATTTATGCGTTTGTCCAATTTTTGGCTGACTTTACTTTCAAGTGAAATCCACATACGCGTTCGCTATGATTTTTGGTTTGTTTTTTTGTTTAATTTCCATTCTGCGACCATAACTCGAGTGAAAATCGACGCATTGACTCTAAATTTGGAAGATACGAAAAAGAAGTGCAGCTTAAGAGCCCTGGAAAGTCGAGCTTTCCAACTATTTGCAAATATCTCGCGAATAAAGGATGGGAAAAGAAAAATGTATAAAAATAAAGTTGCAGGAAATTTCATTCTCTACAATTTTGCTACGATCAATTTTTTATGAAAGTTCGTCAAAAGTTGAGCTTTGGAACTTGGAAGAATTTTTAGTTTTTTTTTCCAATATCTCGAGAAGGAGGCGTCGGAGAGAAAGTTCCTTTTCAATTATGCGGCATTAAATTTTATTTTTATTCCGTCGTTAATACTCGACATACGCATCAGTTAAGCTCCATTTCCCTGGCCCCCCAAGTATTTGCTAGGGGGTTGAAATTATGCACATCGTTAGTGCTTCGTTAGTGCTCGTTAGTGCACGCATTATTTTCGTTAGTGCTCACCCCCAAGCTTAGATCTCGAATGGGGGGCTGGGGAAATGGCTGCCCCCCAAGTATTAGCTAGAGGGCTGAAATTGTGCACATCGTTAGTGCTTCGTTAGTGCTCGTTAGTGCACGCACTATTTTCGTTAGTGCTCACCCCCAAGCATAGATCTCGAATGGGGGGCTGGGGAAATGGCTGCCCCCCAAGTATTAGCTAGAGGGCTGAAATTATGCACATCGTTAGTGCTTCGTTAGTGCTCGTTAGTGCACGCATTATTTTCGTTAGTGCTCACCCCTAAGCGTGGATCTTGAATGGGGGCTGGGGAAATGGCTGCCCCCCAAGTGTTAGCTAGAGAGCTGAAATTATGCACATCGTTAGTGCTTCGTTAGTGCTCGTTAGTGCACACATTATTTTCGTTAGTGCTCCCTCCCCGTTCCCCCTTCTCTATAAAACTTTATAATATGTACTATTCAATTTCTCAATGGCATAATAACTATGTATGTACTTGAAATAAATTAGGTTCAACCAAATTTAATTTCAGACAATATCATTGCTAATACATAATGTATATTATTATAACGCTTTTGCCGATTCTCCCCTCCTTCAAATTATGACTTTGTGATAATTTAGTGAAAAGGAAATCGTTAACAAGGTTAGTGAAAAACAGTTTCTTTAGGGGGGTGAGATGACGCGTTGTTTTGTTAAAATGGTTTTTTTTTCTTTTTTTTTTTACCAAAAATTAAACGTTGAAAAAAAATTTAAAACCTCGTGAATCTCTAAATTTGAAAGCTGTTCATAGGTACAAGAATATATCGAGTCTGTAATGCTAAAATGGTCGAAGTGCCATTTTTGATTTTTTACAGGAAAGCTAAAAAACGTAATAAAACTTGCAATTTTGGGGCTTTTGAGGTGAAATTTTGATTTTGATGATTAAGGTTATCAGTTTTCCTGTGAAAATTACAATTTTGTGAAAAAATATATGGCAAATTTTTTTTCAGCACTTAATAGACATAATGCTATGATACACAAATGTACTTGGACGTTTGTATCCTACAGATTTGTGTGTGATTATTAGTGATAATAAATTTACGTTTTACAATATTTAATGTTCACTGTAACTTCCATATTTATTAATTAAAAAAAAATATCAAGACAGAAAAAAATTCGAATGTAAAATCTTTTTAGGTTTCCATTTTTATAGAAGTGATGGACTTGGCACTTTTTAAAATCAGTCGTAGAGAGCTATAAGTTCAAAATTTTCATTTTTTGTTTTAATTTTAATCAATGCAGCTCGCTTCAGTGAATCCGAAACCATCAAAAATTCAAATTTGAAAAAATGACACATCGACCCTTTTAACATTATACGGGGTCGATGTGTAGAATGTCGCGTAGTTTCGCTTTTTATCATAAATAGGTAGTACCTAATAGTGTTGAGCAATTGATAATTTCACAAATCTACAAATTTCATAAACTTTGACAACAAGTGTTGTTTTTGGTTGTATAATTTATACATTAAGGATTACATTATGTACTGTACGGTGGTGGTCTTCAAATCTTTGCGTTTCAGACTATTTGTAATCATCTGGTAAATGAGCAACGGTTCGCTATATGCTACATCTATGCATAGAATGGATAAAAAAAAAAACATGCAATGATTCGCTTCGAAGTTCAAATCCGGTACGTCGAATTTTCGAAACATAAAATTTTTTCTACTTTTCTTAATAGCTGAATTCCTTTTGATTCTGTATTAGATTGAACCCACTTCTAATGCACAGAGCCCAAATTTCTTTCAAATTTATCAAGCTTTCTCTTAATTTTTAAGAAAGAAGAAAAGAAATAATCTAGTTATCACGTATCAAGTTGTAACGCGTATTCTGCATACCCTGAAAATTAAACTAGCTATTAAGGGTCTATTCTACATATACGATTGCATACTGGTTTGCCTGCCAAATGGCCATTTTCGTACATCTTTGATTCTCAAATACCAATTATCTGTTTCTCTTGAAAGGGCATGATGGGATAAGATAGTCGAAAATGCCCCCGAGAGCTTTTCGAACGGTTTTTAGGGCAAAAGGTGGCCCACATCGAAAAAAAATTTTGACAAAAATTTCAGGCTCCAGTTGCGCCTATTTTCGGAGATATAGGCAAAAACAAGTTTTTCGATTAAAATTTTTTTTCTCGCCATATTATGAAGGTGGAAAGTTGAAATTTTATTTATAGTATCTTGACAATAAAAGGGTTTTTCAGTAATTTTTTCAATTTTTTTCGATCAATTTTAAAAGAGTTATGCAATTTTTAAAATTTCAAACCGCCATTTCTATGGCAAGTTTTTGAGGTGCAATTATGAAAAAAATTCCATAAAATGTATCTTTTACCACCAAACATACCATAAAAATTTCAGAATTTTTGGAGTGGTGCAACATAGTCAAAAAAAATAAAAACTATTGCAGCGCGCTATAAACCAAGCGGTTCGGTACTATGCGCGCTGTAGGCCGAACGAACGTTACACGACGTTGCGTCGCCGCCTTAACAGTGCATAACAGCTTAACTGATCTTCTCGCGCTTAAAACATTACTTAGGCTTATATTTTTTCCTTTTTGGTTTACTTATAAGTGAACTCCTACAACTGATTAAATCAATTAATAGGCCTATTCCGTTTGTTTATTTGAAGAAAAAAATTCTTTCACCATAAAAATAACAAATATTAAAAAATTATAATAAAAATAATTATACTTATTCTTATTAATAGAATATGATTATTTTTATTATAATTTTTTAATAATCGTTAATTCGTATGGTGAAAGAATTAAGATATATCTTAGCTGCTTTGAGAAATGGCTACACACGCGACGCGATGCGATGCACTATACCCCTTGACCGCCAAGTACACTTGATTTGTTAGTATTATTATGTTGTTTTCTAATGACTTCGGATTTTTAAAGGTTGGTAATTTTTGTAATTTCGTATTTTTTATAACTTTTTTTTACATTAATTTTTCTTTCTCTTTATTTAACAATTTTATAATAAATTATAATAATTTTAAAATATTTAAATTTTTTTATAGCTTTAATTAATTCTTTAATCTTAATTTCTTCAAGAATAACAAAAACTTTTTAACCATTTTTAAAAATTTGTTTGGCATTACTATGATGTAAAAAAAAAAAAAAAAAAAAAACTCGAAACAAAAAATATTAAAAATCCAATTTTATATATTCATTAGATTTTAATTTTTGAAATGTTTGCGATGAAGCAAAACGAAACACTGAATATAAACACTACAAGTGCTTGAGTAACATTTCGAAACTATTTTTCTACAGTTATCGTGCAAAATATCACCATCATTTATTTTTTCCCCTAATATCTTTGAAAACTTATTCGCATCTTTTTCAGAATTGATAGTTTTTTAAATGTCGCTATTTTTTTAAAAATAAATTAGATCTAATACACTTTTCATTATGCGACATTTTCGAAATTAATTATTTGAATTTAGAATTTATCACAATATATAAAAGTCAAAAAATTTTGGTTAGTGTTCTTATAGTGAAGGGGTAACATAACAATTATAATATTACATGCAAACAGAAGCATGATATGTAACGATTGTTTTGCAAACTGAAGTGGTCTTCCTCTTTATTATAATAAGGAGGAGAAAAATATTAATAAGAATATAATTATTTTTATCATAATTTTTTAATATTTGTTATTTTTATGGTGAAAGAATTTTTTTCTTCAAATAAACAAACGGAATAGGCCTATTAATTGATTTAATCAGTTGTAGGAGTTCACTTATAAGTAAACCAAAAAGGAAAAAATATAAGCCTAAGTAATGTTTTAAGCGCGAGAAGATCAGTTAAGCTGTTATGCACTGTTAAGGCGGCGACGCAACGTCGTGTAACGTTCGTTCGGCCTACAGCGCGCATAGTACCGAACCGCTTGGTTTATAGCGCGCTGCAATAGTTTTTATTTTTTTTGACTATGTTGCACCACTCCAAAAATTCTGAAATTTTTATGGTATGTTTGGTGGTAAAAGATACATTTTATGGAATTTTTTTCATAATTGCACCTCAAAAACTTGCCATAGAAATGGCGGTTTGAAATTTTAAAAATTGCATAACTCTTTTAAAATTGATCGAAAAAAATTGAAAAAATTACTGAAAAACCCTTTTATTGTCAAGATACTATAAATAAAATTTCAACTTTCCACCTTCATAATATGGCGAGAAAAAAAATTTTAATCGAAAAACTTGTTTTTGCCTATATCTCCGAAAATAGGCGCAACTGGAGCCTGAAATTTTTGTCAAAATTTTTTTTCGATGTGGGCCACCTTTTGCCCTAAAAACCGTTCGAAAAGCTCTCGGGGGCATTTTCGACTATCTTATCCCATCATGCCCTTTGAAATATACACCTATAATAAGAATTTAAGAAACTTCACAACAGGTTTTTTTTGATTAAGTGATTATTTGTCGAGAAAAACGAAAAAATAAATTGACTTTTGAGAAGGCCATATTTCACCGCTTATAACTTTCTTATTAATTAAAATTTAAATTTTTTGTTCTGAATAGATTAAAGAAAAGTGTCTCCTTCATTTTCAAATTTCAAAAGTTTTCATAAGAAACTCACAAAGAATTTTACTCACAAAAATGTTACTTTTTTAGCGTTATGAAGTTTGGATTTGAATTTTTGATGGTTTCGGATTCACTGAAGCGAGCTGCATTGATTAAAATTAAAACAAAAAATGAAAATTTTGAACTTATAGCTCTCTACGACTGATTTTAAAAAGTGCCAAGTCCATCACTTCTATAAAAATGGAAACCTAAAAAGATTTTACATTCGAATTTTTTTCTGTCTTGATATTTTTTTTTTAATTAATAAATATGGAAGTTACAGTGAACATTAAATATTGTAAAACGTAAATTTATTATCACTAATAATCACACACAAATCTGTAGGATACAAACGTCCAAGTACATTTGTGTATCATAGCATTATGTCTATTAAGTGCTGAAAAAAAATTTGTCATAAATTTTTTCACAAAATTGTAATTTTCACAGAAAAACTGATAACCTTAATCAATCAAAATCAAAATTTCACCTCAAAAGCCCCAAAATTGCAAGTTTTATTACGTTTTTTAGCTTTCCTGTAAAAAATCAAAAATGGCACTTCGACCATTTTAGCATTACAGACTCGATATATTCTTGTACCTATGAACAGCTTTCAAATTTAGAGACTCACGAGGTTTTAAATTTTTTTTCAACGTTTAATTTTTGGTAAAAAAAAAAAGAAAAAAAAACCATTTTAACAAAACAACGCGTCATCTCACCCCCCTAAAGATACTGTTTTTCACTAACCTTGTTAACGATTTCCTTTTCACTAAATTATCACAAAGTCATAATTTGAAGGAGGGAGAGAATCGGCAAAAGCGTTATAATAATATACATTATGTATTAGCAATGATATTGTCTGAAATTAAATTTGGTTGAACCTAATTTATTTCAAGTACATACATAGTTATTATGCCATTGAGAAATTGAATAGTACATATTATAAAGTTTTATAGAGAAGGGGGAACGGGGAGGGAGCACTAACGAAAATAATGTGTGCACTAACGAGCACTAACGAAGCACTAACGATGTGCATAATTTCAGCTCTCTAGCTAACACTTGGGGGGCAGCCATTTCCCCAGCCCCACATTCAAGATCCACGCTTAGGGGTGAGCACTAACGAAAATAATGCGTGCACTAACGAGCACTAACGAAGCACTAACGATGTGCATAATTTCAGCCCTCTAGCTAATACTTGGGGGGCAGCCATTTCCCCAGCCCCCCATTCGAGATCTATGCTTGGGGGTGAGCACTAACGAAAATAGTGCGTGCACTAACGAGCACTAACGAAGCACTAACGATGTGCACAATTTCAGCCCTCTAGCTAATACTTGGGGGGCAGCCATTTCCCCAGCCCCCCATTCGAGATCTAAGCTTGGGGGTGAGCACTAACGAAAATAATGCGTGCACTAACGAGCACTAACGAAGCACTAACGATGTGCATAATTTCAACCCCCTAGCAAATACTTGGGGGGCCAGGGAAATGGAGCTCATCAGTTATTATTGTTCAACATTATCGTACAAGTCCGCTTTTTACGTACAGCAGTACTTAATTTTAGATTTCTTCGACATTCATTTCAACGGTGAATAAAGTGAACTTAAAATTCCTGATTTCTTCAACGTTTGTCTACTACCTACTCATGGTTAAATTGAGCAATGAATATAAAATTTCGCTGCGTTAACGAGAGGCACGAATCTTTGGCCAGCACTAACAACATTCTCAAGTCCATAGTTTTTGAGATCAACCTTCATGGCTCCATTTGGGTCATCACCCTTCATTTTTGACATTTTTCAACTTTCGCAAAGCATGATAGCTTTCCAAATGTAGCGCGGACGAGGTCACAATAATTTGTAGATGACGTCAAAAGCACGTATATCAAAAGTATAGCTATCTAATTTAATTTTTACACGACCGAATTTTAAAAAAATTTAATTACTCGTATATTATTGTAGCGTTTATAATAAATTATGAAGTCAATGTTTTAAAAATTGTCAAAAAAAAAAATAACTTTCGGGCAATTAAAATTTTTTTTACATATCGAACATATATTTTGTCATTCAAAGACTGAAAAAAATTGTAGCCGTTAATTTTCCAACAATAAGGAGGTATAAAATGTTTCGAAATTTTTTTCAAAAATTAAAAAAAAATAAATAACGATTTTAACAATGTTGATTGCATTAAAAAATGAATGACAAAGGGTAATATACTGGTCCTATGCGCAGTATGGACTTGCGCTTAATTTACACTCTTACCGACTCAAGGAGCCAATTACGCTCAATTTTTTTCGCACGCGAATACCTTAAAGTCTGCCTTACTGATGCTAAAATATTTATACGCAATTATACCGAAAGTTCGAAACAATAATACAATGTTTTGTGAGATAAAAATCGAGCATGGTTTTCCCATAAAGTCCGAAATAGCTTAAATTAAGCGTATGCGTTTATTATCTTTTTTAAATACGTATTTTGCCTTCATTTAATGGAGTGGGATTAAAAATTAAGCGAGGGGCTGAAATTTTTTAAAACGTTCTTTTGAGGTTATTCAGTATCTATTGTACTTAACTCACCTTCTTTACTTGTGAAAAAAAAAAAAAAAAAAAAAACGAAATTTGGTCAGCCTTAGCATAATATGCTCTCAAAAGAGCAGAGCATGCATAAACTTATTGTGAAAATACTGCAATTAATAACAGATCAAACTGTTTTATTTTACGCTATTATTTTTGAATTTTTAAAAAAGAAATCGCATACTTTTTTCAAGTAATAAAAGTTGAGTTTCGCAAACCACGAACTTCAACTTTGAATTTTTGAGACATTTTATATGTCACGTATGACGGATGTGTTTGGATCAGCCATTCCCTTCAACTTTCAATGGACTTTACCAGGAAGTCAGGGGCGTACCGAGGACATTCTTCAGGGGGGGGGGGAAGAAAACCAAAAACTGCCAACTAATACCATGCAATTTTACCAACTGTTGACCTTTTTTTTTTTTAGTCTTCAAAAAATGTAAAAATAGCTATAATAATACTGCGCAAGTGGTCAAGTTTACCAACTTTACGCTAAAACTCTAAATTTATCAACTTTCCAAAAGCCAAGGGGGCTACGTTCCTGGTTGTGCGCTATACATGATATAAGTTGGCATCAGTTCGAATTTATTCGAGTTCTTATTTTCCCAAAAGAAATTCAAGTTCCCAATTTCAGCGTTGAACAATTATAAATTTCCCAACTTTTCAAAACACCTGGGGGAGCTCCCCCCCCCCTTAGTTACGCCCCTGAAGGAAGTCAAACTTTCAAATTTCTTCCTTCAACGATAACTCGAATAAAAGCGAACAGATTAACTCTAGATTAGCTGATTCAACTTTAAAACAGATATATGAAATGAGCTTTTAAAATTCAAAGCTTAAAGAGGCGATTTTCGTTCCTCGAAGCAAAGTTTATTCAACGTTGATGGAATGGATTTAAATATCTCGCGAATAATGTATCGTAGGAAGAATCGAATGGAAATTCGATGGTGAAGAATTTTAGACGTGCAATTCTGATTCTTATCAATTATTCAAAATGTACCTTTCTTGTTTCGTAAAATAACGAATCCAAAATAATAAATCTTCAAAACGGTTTATTTTTCAGCAGCATTTTCGCTGTTTTGACTTACGCGAAACTTGTTTGAAGCGTTTATGAAACAAGAAATCACTCGCAATGATGGTCACGGTTCTTTTGGCTCTTTCTATTTCTCGTTGTTTCTTTTTTTTTTTTTTACGCGAAGGAAAGGAAAATCGTAATCTTCGGCAATAGGAGCTAGGCGACAAGTCGCGTATCGTTTTTCTTCGCTAATCGGGCGTCTTTTTCTTTTGCTACGATAATTTTAATCGACGCCAAGCGATGCGAAATGCGATACCGGATACGAGATGCTACAGACATTCACCAAACCGCACTTTTTCATCGTCGTTCTTTTTAATGGGGCGACACGATGCGCGATTTTTGACGATCGAAACTAAATTTTAATTGGTCGTCGTCGCTGGTCCGCGAAAATTTCCCTCCGAGGAGCAATTATTTTCGCATTACACCACAGTTCAAAGCTGAATCAGCCTAAAATTTTGTCGAAAAAAAAAAACAACAAAGGATACCACAAAACTATTCGCTGCTGTATTACTTGAACAGAGCGAAGGGAACGTTTAATTTTTATTATTATTATTATCATCGTCACTATAACTATTTACTGTTTGGTTCCTCTAATAAGCTTGGAAAAAATCATTTTCATGCGATTAGACGAGAAACACAGAAGAAGATAATGGTACCTATCAATTTACAAAAGCGTGATACACCACTCGATGCATCGATGAGATAACGAAATTTCTTTCTAATACACTGTACTGCGTACTCTTCCCTCGATGTTAAAATCGTTTCATCATTCTCTAGTACTAATTCGTTCAATTCGAATGGATTTCTAAACGACGCAGCACTGCATAGCAGTAACGATCAACCGCATATGACAATAGAGATAGGTAAATGAATTGAAATAACAAAAGCTTAAATACGTAATAAAACTCGAAATTTTCGTCAATTCCAACTTCGTTGTTTTTTTTTTAAAGTTTTGTCACGTGACAATTTTCTTAACTTTGATTCGAATAAAATAATTAGCCTTATAAAAGTGAAGTTTCTACTCATACCACGAATTACGACAGATTTATAATTTCAGATGGAAGATAGCAGATACAATTCGAGTCCGAGTCCGAACCTGAACCTAAGCCAGATGCCAAAAGGCGACAGCTCTTTCATTCGAATGCCAATTGCCAATGCAACCGTGTATAGGAATAGTACGATGGTAGTTCACAATTTACACAACTTTTTACAAAAAAAAGTCGGCCGCTACAAGTGTACACTGCTGTCGTTTCCGTTTTTTTACAATTCTTAAAAACTTCCTTTAGTATAGGAAGAGAAAATAGGCGTTGTAGTGAAACATCGTTCACTTGGCGCCGCAGCGGAGCGCTGTGCCACGCTGTACTTTATTATTTATTTATTTATTATTATTTTTATTTTTTCAAAATCATTATTACGATTTACAAGACGTTTCGCGATGGTCGTCAACGTCCATTAGGGCACAGAGCACAGCAAAAGGCGACGTAGCGTACGTGGCACACTTGTAAAATTGAAATGGCAAATCAGAATAACGGCAACATGCACTAGATCATCCAAATCGGACCATTACGAATTACGAATACGAATATACTGCTGAGTTTTACGTATAGTTTTTCTCCTTTTCCTTTTCCTTCTCCTTCATTAAGAGCAATAATAATAAAAAAAAAAAAACTTTTAAAACTAACTTTTCACCAGAAACACCGTACTATATGAAATTATGTAAACGTTGAAATAAAAAATTTTAATTTATTCGAAAAGTTTAAAAACCACATTTTTCGGTTTCTTTTCTTCTCTCTTTCTCTCTCTTTCTGACATTTTCTTTCGAATACGAAGGGAGACGAAAAGTTTAATTTAGAACCCGCGAGGTCTCACCACTCATCTTTTTTGCGCAGGGGAAACGCGATGAATGTGAGGCTACATTACTTACTACGAATAGGTTTTAAACTGGGATAGAGTAGGGTAGGGAAAAATTATTTGTCACGTAAATCGTAAAAATTCAACACTCTACGTACGCGCATTCGAGTATTTAACGCATCAACCACGATAGAAATGTGGTAAAATTAAGAACAAAAAGGGGGACGAGAAATCTCCATCTAAATTCGCTACAGTGCTAAGCTAACGGGAAAGAGGAAACCTCCAAAACGACAAAAATCACTAATCAAACAAACACGAACACCTCTACACGTACTAGTATAATCTGCGTTCGCGAATAACGCAAAACCAACCGATTTTCGAAACACTCGACAAACAGTAAAAAAATTTTGCGCGCCAATTTGTTTTTTTCTTCTTCGTTTATTTATCAATATTAAAGGATTAAATAAATGAAAAACAAAAAAAACAAAAAGTACTCGTTCGTTTTGCGTGTTTAAATCTAAAACGGCCACGAAAGTCACACAACAAACGTACAACTTACCGGCGCAACGTGTACTAACCTACGTAGACGACGAAGAGGTTTCGTATTTTTCTCGTCGTTAAGTACACGTGCGTCTGATACATCACGCATGCGCGAAATACTTGGTTTTTCACTATAATAATTATCTAGTAATATATGTACGACGGTATTTAGATAGCGATCGGCGAAAACGATTAATCTACACTCTGAATAATCGAATGATTAATAAATCGATTAATAATCGGCCAGTGCTTATTGTTAAGCTTTCGGCAATGTAGATTTATGGCTTAGATGAGATTCGTTTGAAGGTATAAAAGTATATGGAACTATAAATTATCCGGCAGCGTGGCCAGCATTTCTACAAGGAGAAGACGATGAGTGTAATGACAAATATTCTTGAACTTGTTTTTCCTATTTTTCACTTTTTTTCTTTTCTTTCAAGTTGTTTCAGTTTTATATAATACCGTATATATTTTTTTTAATGTTCATTTAAATCGCTGGTGAGTTTTTAATTTTTTAATTTGATTTTTCGTTTATCGAATTTATTCTTATTTTTGGTCGAAGATAACGATCGGCATCAAAACCCCACCAGCAGGGAGTATCATTGCCAAAGGAAAGAAGAAATGTAAGCTGAACTTCTGACCTAATGTTTGCTCATTGGAGCTTTCCTCACGGAGGAGACGAAGCGTAATCGTAATTTCGATTTGAATACATCTTCAATATCGACATTTCCGATTTGAAAAAAAAAAAATATATATATATATATATAGAAAAAATGGCACTTATAATCTCATAAATTATTCTATACACAGTTTTTGAGATTTTCTTTTCACTATAGCAAATTAGGTATCTTCTTTTTAGCTGAGTTTTTAATAAAAATGATAGCTATTACAGCCTACCTGATTTGGGAAGGGAAGGTCGGGGGAAAATGGGGTCTTCAAATCTTTGCGTTTCAGACCATTTGTAATCATCTGGCAAATGTCCAACTTTTTGGTATATATATATATATATATATTTTTCCCCCACGCGTAACGCCGGCGAGTATTCATAAAATTCACTCAAAATTTGGTGAGGAACTCTTCTTGAAAATGCGCAGAAGTATTTTTTTTGTTTTTTCGAAAAATTTCAAAATGGCGGATCACTCAAATTTTGAGGGGGGCTGGAGAAGAGGCAAATAGCTCAAATTTTTTGTTTTTGATCTCATATGAAAGAGTGAGTCACGGAAACCAACATACTTAAATTTCAGCTTCCTAAGTGCATTTTGAGGAGAGTTAAAGCAAAAACCTGTTTTTGAGGAAATTTCGTTTTTTGTGTCATTCGCCTTGCACAGACGGGTGTGGATAAAATTCGCTCAAAATTCGGTGAGGAACTTTTCTTGAAAATACGCAAAAATAGTTTTTTTGTTTTTTCGATACATTTCAAAATGGTGGATCACTCAAATTTTGAGGGGAGCTGGAGAAGGGGCAAATAGCTCAAATTTTTCGTTTTTGATCTCATATAAAAGAGTGAGTCACGGACATTAACATATCAAAATTTCAGCTTCTTGAGTGCATATTGAGAGGAGTTAGATCAAAAAACGGCTTTTTAAGGAAGTTTTGAGTCATGAAATTTCTTGAATCTTCCATATCTCCCCACCAAATCAAGTTAAAGAGGTCAAATTTGTGTGTGTGTGGTTAGTTGTGACTAGAATATGACCTCTTGAATTTTGATTAAAATGGATCCAAAATGGCGGATTATGAAGATTTGAAGATAATTTGAGCACCCTCAAATAGTTATAATTTGAAAAATATGTGTTCACATGATTATATCATGGCAAGAAATACTACATTTGTGCCAAATTGAACTTCTTAAGTGTTTTTGGAAAGGATAGGGTAGGGGTTTTCAGACTTGGTATTGGGTGTGGCCTGTAGTGATGAACGGTTAAGCAAGGTTATTACTAAATCAAAACAAGCCCCAGTTAAAAACTCAGCTCCAGTAATGCGGCATGGCTGCTTACGTTTTTTTTTTTTTTTTTTTCATTTATTAATGTGTATTTTGAAAAAATTCAGATGATGGAAACTTTGTCCAATCATCACTGAGGGTCCTACACGCGGGATCATAGGTTTCTTGCACGCCTCTTAGGCTGGGAATTTTAGACCATGGGCCAGATCCTAGTGGAGGCTCTTGGAGGTTCATTCCTGCAGGCAAAAATTTAATAAATTTACAAATGCAAATTCCAAAAAATTTTTTTTTTTTAAACATTAGGTATAAAATATAGGCACATATTAAATTTACATTTAATTAAAATCATACGTTACGAGCTTTTTTAATGCAAAATCATTAATTAACGATTTTAAATTCAAGCTTCAATAGATCTTTCGCCAGTCCATTTGGTGACCAGTGACCACTGGCCATCATCGTGAGAAAAATTATTCTCAAAAGAATTTCTGTATTAAGAAAAGTTTATTTAAAATTGTTTTTCATCATACGAGTAATAGTACGTAGAATAAGTTCAAAGCATTCATTATGGGTTTTTTCAAAATTTCTAATAAAACTGGTGTCAATGAATCAGCTGGTTTTCTAATAATGGCTACAAGTCTTTCGGATATCTTATAACATTTTGTGATTTGATTTTGATTTCATCTGGTTTAAGTCTTGAGCTGAGAGATAAGCCGAAACGATATCAGCTGGTCAGGGATTAAAAAAAAAATGTAATTGTAATTTTTACAATGAGACGAAGGATACATTCATTATTACGTGAAATGTGTAGTGTATACATTTTTTAGCATTTGTGGAAACCTCTTTTATTGTGGAGATCCTGAGGACCCTGGCCTCCCTAATTTTGTCCTGCTCTTAGGCTTTATACTGATGACTTTTGAAAAACAGTAGAAGTGAATTTTGCCGAGTAGTACTATTAGTAGACTATCACTGGTCTACAAATTGTTGTGAAGACTAGAAGAATCTTAGGACTCCTGAATGTTATAAACAATTTGGTCGTTTCAGACAAACCGGATAAGTACGGTGAATTAGCAGAACAAAGGTGACATAAATACTCGTACACTGCCCGTCACTCAATATTGATATCGAACATTATGAATGTATTACGCAGCAGCTTATTCATTGAAAAAAAAAATAAAAAAATAAATTTAAAAAAAAAATAGAAAAAAATCCCTCGAGGTACCAAATATCGAATACATGCAAAGCTACACAGATATTTAAACCCAATAAACCAATAGTAAGTAAATTTTGTTTAATATATCGATTAATTTTGTTCGTTGGTTTCGTCCACTTAGGTTATACACGACCTAGGTTACGCAGCACGTACGTATTTCGAAAATCCAGTGCCATTTATACAGCATAGGCACTATATTACAGTGTATACATACCAACGTTAACGAGATCCTAATTAATAGCTATCAGATAGCCGGCCGAACGCCACCGACACAAACATTGATTTAAAATTACAGTAATTACGAGCACCTTTAATCACCGCTTACGAACCTACGAGATACTAGCGAATTTCACTCAACAACGTACAACGTAGAACAGGTAACGTACTCGTAAAGCCATTAAACAAGGCGTTAAGGACGACGAAATTGCCAGAGCTAACGTTCAAAATGAGTTACGATTAAGAATTTGAAATAATCAGATTTGACTGGTTTAGAATCCGTTCACGGTTGATACCTTTTGCTGCGAACGTATCAATAAAAAAATAACGGCTAATCATATTCATGCATTTCGAGGCGAATTTTTTCTAACCTCGATGATAATTTTCTAATCGCAGATGCAAAATTATTTAGTTTCTCCGACTCGGTATTCGGAAAGCGAACTCGTGATCAAGAAATGATTGAAACGGATGTGATCTCCTTGAAGGAAAAACGTCCAAAGTAAAAAACTAAGAACGATTTTTACCTAAGTGTTTTTCTCTCTTCCTTTTTGCAGTAGGTAGGTTATGTATGTTAAAAAGGTCAACTTCTTATCTCGTAATACTTCGTTCTGCCGATTTTTTTGTCATACGTAAGTTTAACAGCAGTACTGTTTCTTATCAAGATTACATTCAACTGATAATGGTTTTTTGTTGCTCGATGCTTCCAGGCTGATGACGAATGGATAAAAGCAAAGGGGCAACTTCCCGACAACTAAAGTTATCAACCGGATAAAGCCATTTTTTCCTCTAGAATGAGAAGTACTAGGAGTCTCAGACGCAATACCTACGGTGTGATTATACAGGACGTTCACTCGCGAACATTCTTGCCCATCTCATGGTTTTCCCTCCTTAAAAACGAGTATAGTTAGGTCATAGAATTCTGTTTAAGAGTGGAGGTGAATTGGGGATATAGTATATTTCTTATCCCCAATAATCATATGAGTTCATATTAATTATATACGACGAAAAGAATAAAAAATTCATTAATACGTTCCTGATGATGCCGCCGAGACACGGCGAAACGTCGAATATTCCTGTAAATTTTGCATTTTTTGTCGAAATATATAATACGAGATTTCGTGTTTTTTATTAATTATTTTTTTGCCAATTTTAGGCTCCTCAAGCTCTACTGAAATTTTGATAATCCGCCATTTTGATCCAAATTAAAGATGTCCTATCCTGGTCACTATCTAACTACAAATATAAAGTTTAACCTTTCTAAGTTGATTTGGTGAGAAGATATGGAAGATTCAAGAAATTTCATGACTCAAACCTTCCAAAAAACCGTTTTTTGCTCTAACTCCCCTCCAAATGCGCTTAGGAAGCTGAAATTTCGATATGTTGGTGTCCGTGACTCACTCCTCCATACGAAATCAAAAATGAAAAATTTGAGCATTTTGTCATTTCTCCAGCCCTACTCAAAATTAGAGTGATCCGCCATTTTGAATTTTATCGAAAAAATAAAAAAGATTATTTTTTTGGATTTTAAGAAGAGTCTCTCACCAAATTTTGAACGAATTTCATGAATATCCGCCTGAGCTACGCGCGGGTAAAAATAATGGTGTGTATATATAGTGATCTATGGTCAAAGTGGCATCACTTTGCACATTCCTCAGAAGTGCATCTAATGTCACGTTAACGACACCACAGTGGCGAACGGAGTGTATGATTTCATAGGTTTTCTTGGAAACAAATTTTTAAAATGATGCCACTTTACCTGTAAACATCATAAAAATGAGGCTACTACGACCGTAGATCAAAAAAAATTTTTTTGTATGAAAAATATAAGATTAGTGGTAAAGTGGCATCCCCCAAATAACCACACCAGTGACGTCATGACACATAGCTGAATCGATGAGCAATGTGATGGTAAAGTGGCATCAAAAAAAAGATGCCACTTTGTAAAAAAGATGCCACTTTACCTGTAGACGATGAAAAATGATGCCACTTTATCCATAGATAAATCTATCTATATATATATAATTATCTATAACATGAAAATCAAAATGAAATCGGTTTTGAGATGCGCGCGCATCCTTGTTTTAAATAGCAGTTGCATATAAAATGTATATAAAGGATAGCAGGTATACAAAGGCGAAAAAAGGTGATCAATTTTAATAAAAGCTTTCTACATAGGCAAGGGTAAGGGTAAAGTTGTAAAATTGTTTAGAATGGCACGTATACAAAGGTATATAAGGGCGAGCCCATCCTGAAAGGAAGAACTCTTAGTGGGGGTAACAAGTAAGAATAAATTGGGTTTTGTAGTTTAGAATGTAGCAGCACTTGCCTAATAAAATAACTTTTTCTTCTTTTAATCTTTATTGTAACCCTCGAAGGGACGAGGAAGCAATGCGAGCGAAGCAAGGAGACCCCACTCTGCCCCGACCCTCCCTCCCCAAATCAGGTAGGCTGTAATACCTGTCGTTTTTAAATTACAAACTCAACTAAAAAAGACAGACAGCAACCACCCGACAGCTTACACAGATACGCTGCCTTCACAAAGTCGATGGGTAAAAAAAAAAATTGTAAAAAAAGAATAAAAACTAGAAAATTTTTTTCTGCGCACTTCGCCACCGCAACTTACTGTGTATAAAATTGTCGAACGGCTGGAAATTTTATTTAAAATGATGTTCGCCAAAATGACAATTCAATTCCGCAGATTCGACGATTACCACTTTTTATGGCGAGCATTTGGCGTCCAAATTGACACGAGCACATTGGCCGGCGTTTCATTGGCTCGACTTAGAATAGTCGGCGAAATTTTTTACGATTACGAGACGCCTGTTTCGAGCAATTTTTCGCTCACGACCATCGCTAATTTCGTTGCTCGTTCTGTCGTATATGGGAAAATCTCTTTCTTCCCCACATGTGACCTCGTACAACGTCATCAACATGGTAGATAGCTAATTAGCTACTAGCTAGATGCATGCGTAAGCAGCACAAATACGTAACGTATGCCAATTCGATGATTATATCGTATTAACTTTACGGAATATAGATTTTGTATATTAATGTATGGCCTGTTGATAGATACTGTACGAGTATTGAAGTAGGTGGGTAAGTAGGTATACGTAAGTTAATACACGCGTACAATTTGCATGTACAGCTTTTGTTAAATGTCAAACCGCACCAAACGAATCACCAACACCAATACAGTTATACATTTGCTTGTATATTTATACTTATATTTATAAACGAGTATTTGTACGTATTTATGGCTCGAGTCGTACTTACGCATGCATAATGCGTATTATACGCCACGTATTTATATTTGGATTTGAATTTGAATTTCGGTTACACGGTTGGAATTTAAAAAGTGTCCATTATTTCCCTTCATATGTACGAGTAGTTTGGCCAGCCGCGAGTGGGTGATAAAAAAAATCAACTTTTCGTTGTTACTATGGCCACGAATTGCCACCATGGTCATTGGTCACATCTTATACGAACGAGTACTTCGGCTTTATTCTAAATTTACACAAATCGCCCAACTATACGTATTTCGTATAAATTTTGCACAAATTTAAACGAATTTTTTGCATCATTCTTCGTTCTTATACTTTTACTATAAGTCGTAATTTGCGTATCTCGTTTTTATTACGGCAAACTGCGAATACGCTACTCGTAACAATGTGAAAACAAGAAACACCGCGCTTACCTTCGACAACTTATTTTAAGTTCATTTCGTAGTATTCCACGTATTCAAAATTAAATTAATGGAAATGAATAAAAAATTATTTCTACACTACAAATACCTCGAATATCAAACCAATATAATAAATAAAAATACCTTGGAGGAGCGCGGAGGGAGGAAGAAAGAGTTTTCATATCTTTGTATTTCAGACCATTCGATTGCGAGTATTGATTGGTAGATGAGATACTCCGGTTAGAAACTATCACAACCATTCAGTTAATTTCTGATCTGTGTATACGTGTATAATGCCAAACGATTGTGCGCAAAATTGAAAATTGTAACATTTTCAAACGACTGATTATCACATTGATTCATAATGGTAATGCTATGAAAGCGCATGAAAGATTGAAAAACTATTTTTATCGATAATGAAGTTAAATTAATTGAATTTCAAAAATTTTGTTGAAAAGAAGAGAAATAGAGTTCGATACTTGATTTCTTGAATTAAAACACAATATGACATAACCCTTCAAGTATGAGTTAAAATGCAATCGGAATGATTCTACCTCATCGGACAGCAGTTCCAGCTCCGGGTAATTATTTTGTGCTTATATAGTGTGTTTTATAATTATTGTATAATATATGTTTTGATATTTACTTGTTAATTAATATAACTAGATTAGTAGCGGGTCCATGTATTGTTATATTTTCATCTTAAAATTCGAATTTTGCATACTTTCAACGGAATAGTAATGTATATCGTCGTGAAAATGCATGTTTTATTGTTTCGTAAAGGTGTAATCAAAATTTATTTTTATTTTCATATGTAATCTAAGATTATCGTTTCATTTGTATTATTACTTCATGTTCTCATGACTAATTTACTAAAAATGTAACTTTGATGTTTTTATGCTATATAATGAGTAGAGATGTGATATATATTCTCTAAAAAACAGTGAAATATTCCCTTAAAAACCAAAAATATACATTTATATTTCCTTAAAAAGGGAAATATTCAAAAATATTCCTTATCAATATGGGTTATCATTTTAAAGGAAATTTTATTCTTGATTTTCTTTTGGTGTTATTATTGTATTTAAATGAAGTAGAGTTTGTATACAAGGGGAAAAAAAAACAATTTATATTCAAACTTATTCTTAGTCATTCTCATTAATTGACATGATAAAAATTATTAGAGTCCATCCAGGGAGTGCAATTCACAATGGTGTGCTGGATGATGCAAGGAACGATTTGAAAAAAATGTTTTTCGATTTCTCCATGTACAAGCATGTTTTTTTTCAATAATTTGAATTTTTTCCATTTTTTTTTTTTTTAAATATTCCCTAAAAAAAGTTAAAATTGCGAAAATTAGCTAAAATATACCAAAATATTCTCTTAAAAAGGGCAAAATATTCATTTACGCCCAAAATATGCAAAAATATTCCCTAACAAATGCGGCTTAATCGACTTGGAATTTGATGAAACATGAAGATATGATGGATATCCCTATTCATTTATTTATATATAAATCACAACTCTAGTAACGAGTGCACGGGTGAGAGGTGGGGAAGGGGAAGAGGTGGTTGTGCTGAAAAACCAAGAGGTAAAAAGCCTCCTACTACCTTCCAAACCGCCTATGCTTCGGGGACACAACAAATTGTAAGCAGTATTTCAAAATTAATTTCCGCCACCAGGTAAGTCCAGATTGGGGTACCAATGTTATGTTATTTCAAGTGCTTGACCGCAATGATAAACTTTTAAAATCAACAGAAAAATAAAAAATGTGTATCTGATCATGCGCTTGATTTATGACTATCATTTATGAAAAACTTATAGATATGTTTGTTTCAGCCGAATAATCGGATATGGCCTATAGACATGAAAGAGTTAGCAACGTTATTTGCGAACCTGAAAAGCTCCAATTAAGAACTCAGCTCCATTAAGGTGACAAGACTGCTTACATTTTGTTTTTTTTTTTTTTTAAATTAAAAACTTATACAAAAGTAAACACCAAATCAATAAGTTGGATTGGTGTTGGATGATTACAGGCTTTCAGTGTCACAAAAAAGGCTCCAAACCCAAATACTACCAATAAAAATAGGATGTAATTCGAATGTTTTGCTAATGGTAGTTGGTTATCAGGTTTTAACATAAAGTGATTTAAAATGTGTGTAATCTTTCTTTATATTAAAGACAAATTATTATAACTTGAGTGATCAAATCTAATTCATCATGTTGTTAGCTTAAATGTAGTAATATTTATAATAAAAATGTAGCATAAAGCGGGTGGTATGACCGAGTATGTAGCACTTATTTAGTGTATGTTTAAATGAAGTGTGCTAATAGGAGGGCATTTTGATTTTCCAAATACGTACCCATAAAATCACATTGCGCACATAGGCACAAATATTATATAGGAAATTTGAAGGTGAAAGGAGGAGGAGGAGAAGAAAGAAAAATGATAATTAAAAAGGTTTACTATAGTCTTGATTAAATAAAAAATTTGTTTTCAATAAATACTTCAATTAATAATGATGGTAAAGTGATTTTAACGAAAGATGGAGCAGAATTATTCGATAGTAATAATGCAACAATAATGAAAGCAGACTTTGATTTTGAAAGTTTTGATAAAGATGACAAGGTGATGAATTTAGAAAATAATTATAATCTGAAAAATGAAAATACAAACCCTTAAACGTTCTGTTAAGACTTCGAAGGGGCTGAAGTACACTCTGTCAATAAAGAAAAGGGGTCTTCTTTCTAATAACTTAAGAGAGGACAATAGTTAATTCATATTCTTCATTACTTTGATCTGTGAAAAATGTTGATTTTTAATTTATTTTTAATAGGCGTTGACTAATGTCTTTGGTTTTTGTATGTTTCAGAAGATGCCTAAAAAAATGTTGGACCTGGAAGCATTATATAGGGAACTGAATGCGGAAACCTTCGAGGGACAACTCCTTTACTTCACTATAAAATGGGCTAATTAAATGATTAGTTCATTTAGATTAACAAAATTCGATACTAGCGTAATTTCGTTGAGTACACCAATACTGACGAAACTTCCGTACGTTGAGGTCAAAGAGACACGTCTTCTTCATGAAATGATACACGTTTTCATACCAGGTGACTCCATTCGGGCACCCCAAGCGCAAAAATCTATCCGTAATAGAAATGAATTATGTATTTGAATTCCTTTTTATTTTTATGATTTATGATAGTACTTGGAATTACGGTTTACTTGTATAGTTGTAACTGAAAATCTAGTAACGCGGTAATATCGGCAAAAAAAAAAAAACAAACAAACAAAACAATAATTCGCCACCGACGCGACGTAATCAATCGATTATGGAAATTAGAATTTATTACATTTTAAACGTGGCCATTACGATAAACTGGATGACTAGCTTCGACATTCTTGCCTACTGGTTTAATCAGCCACCGCTGAATATTGAAGGAAAGTGGTTGCGTTCCGGCGGGAATAGAACGATAGCTGATAGGTAAATGCGGTATTTACTCTTTAGATATACACTCGTAGGTTTAGCGTACAACGCGAATGAGCTCGTTATTAGCAGTCAAGTTTCGCTCGGGTACCGATTAACCGAATAGATATTAAAACATTTAAACGCGCTAATAGGACCCGGCCCAACATAATTAAGGGCAACGTTTCATTTCGTTTGGTTTCGATGGCGTACCTCTACCTCTGCTCGTACCTGTACCTGTAACTGCACGGCTGTACATATATACGATATTATAATTACTGCTATTTGTGCGTAGCTACAGCTACATCATGTTGCAAGCGAAAATATCCTACTCCGTAATATTTGTTTTTTTTTAGTCGAATCGAGGTATGCCGGTTCGCCGAATCGTAAATCACTGCTCGTAAAAAAAAAAGAAAAAGAAAGAAAGAAAGAAAAAAAAATCCGCTCAAACTCGTTACGCGGCGCAACCGTATAACCGCGAACGAGAAGTCGAGAATACAGAGACTAGGCGCGGCTCTCGGTGCCAATGCCGGTATATTTGATTTTAACGAGAGTAAGATTCAACGTTCGAATTACTATTGTGGCCGAGTAAGCATTATGCAAATAAGCACAGGCAAGTAAAAAAAAAAAAGGGATCGTCTTATTCCCACAGTCGAAACGATTTTTTAATTGATGGAACTTTCTTCAGGCGACGCGACGCACGCAATACACGTATACGAGCAGAATAGGATAGGAGTAAATTCGTTTGTCAACTAGATCTCTGAAAATCTCGCGTTTTACCCTCAAAGTCAGGACCTACTCTAATATGCAGGCCAAAGAGCGAAATTATTGACAACGCAGCATCAGTTAAATTTGGGCTTTGGGCTCGCACGTGTACTCGTTTACATTCATCTTGGATTGAAACACAAGCTGAAGGTAATGAGATTGTAGCGATAAAATGAAGGAAAAACAGAAATTCGTGGTTATTTTTCAATAGCCGAGCACACGCGTACGACCCCAAAACATCGGCCGATACGTTATTGACGAGTTATGCTGTTTGGCCTCCATATACTACAGTTGCCCCTATCGAAGTACACGCTTAGGTACGTATGCCATGAATGCTCCGGTAAATTTATACCATATAATGGTCGTTTATATGCAGGAAGAATTCCTAACAATGATTTTTTCCACTCAAATATTTAGAGACTAGCTCCACTTACAACATACATAAAGTCCTCACTTGCGTAGCTGGTGCATATTCACAGTACGGATGAGGGTTCGAACTCCCCAAAAAGCGAATTTTTTGATATACTTTCCCACGGTATGATTATGGAGTAAAAATAGTTCAGTACAACTTTGTTCTACACCAAATTTCCTACCACTTTTGTACGAGTATTTTTTCTTCTATAATCCGCAATTGAAGAGTAAGGTGCGCTTTGAAATTTCGTACTTTAGGAGGTTCGACACAATTGTATTTGCGAATGGAGAATTTCATTGTTTCCTTTTAATTATCTTCATCAACCAAATGAAGCGTGAAAAAAAAATTTCATTCATATCATTCGTCATGAAAGGTAAAAAACAATTCTACTTTTCGGTCATTTTAATTTGTACTATTGGCGTGGACTTATTCAATGCGGTGTCCTTATTTAAAACGTAAGTCGAAGGAAATCTAAATTACATACTCTAGGTAAATGCGAAGATCCCTCGCAAAAAAACACTATTGGTTTTTGGAAAAACTAATAGTTTTACTATTCGTATTACTACTGAACTAATAGTATAATTCATGAATGAATAGTGTGACTAGAAGTGATGATGAAACTATAAATAGCGCTATAGTAGTAACAATGAAACACTACTAGTATCACTAATAGTAGTACTAAAAGTATTGAAAGTAGTAGTGGCACTATTAGTAGTTATCATAAAACACCACTAATATCCCTAATAGTATCTCTAAAAGTGGTGATAGTAGTAGTGACACTATTAGTAGTGGTCATAAAACACTACTAATATCCCTATCTAGTTGATTTTCAAAATATGTCGAATAGTTTCGGCATTTTAAAAGAAATTAATGTAATATAGTTTTATTTTTGGGACACGGAATTATACAAAATTTGTAGCTGAAGTTTCCATGCACATTTTAAGCCCTTTTCTACTTTGTTTAACCCCATTTTTAATTAATTTTTACTTGGGTTAAGTTTTCCAACGCTTCTCGCTGATAAAGTGACGCGCTAGATAATATATAAGGAAGTTCATAACAACTCTATGATACATGAAAATAACACTCTCGCAGAAAAGCACTACTGGTAAGTATTAGTGGAACTTCACTAACAGTTTTTTGGTCCAATAGTTTACTTTTAGTTTTGTGGTTGTTCACTATTAGAGTACTTCGAGTGATATTTATACGTGTAATACTACTAATACATTATCAGTATCACTTGTAGTACGCAGAACTAAAAGCAAACTATTGGACGAAAAAACTATTAGTGAAGTTTCACTACCTAGTTACCAATTACTAATAGTTACCAAGTAGTGTTTTTCTGCGAGGGTCCACCAACGATAGTAATGCTAATTTCAAAACCATGGTCAGATTATACATTTCTAATTACACGAATATTTGTTAAAAATCTGAAAAAAGTAGAAGAAATTTTAATTTTGCTCTCCTGTAAATTTTTCATAATTGCAAAAGGCACATTTTCGCTCTTAGCCGACGATTTCCTTCTTCATGTTTTAGTACGCATTTCCCAGGTATTGGGTTATATCCTGCCAGAATAAAAGAAATAGTATCGCCATTGAAAGTTATAGTTGATTATCCCGGCTCTGTCTTCACATCAGAGTGAGTTCATATGCATTACTTTTTAGGTACATACTGTATATTGCAATTCTTCCTAATCAATACTCAACTTCCACAGGAAGCAAATTAAAAGTTATGCTGTAAATAGTATAAGACCATATTATCCGTATCCTCTACTAATCGAATTACCAAAAAAAAAAACATATGGAAAAATATTTCGCTATCACATACGCCGATGCTGTGGTGGGGCCACCCGGCCCTCTCGATCGCTATAGATATATGTAAAATGAGTTGTACCTACGTAGCACTTCAATCACGAACCTATGGAGGTCTCAGTTCTCTCTCACCAATCGTCGCAAGTTTCGTTAATGAAGAATAGTGGTACCGATGACGATGATCATGAGGAAGAAGTAGGAAAAAAATATTTATACGAGAGTTGTAGAGAATTTAGTGTTGAACCGAACTGTACTAAGCTATTTTTGTCTCAAGATCAAATCTTCAGGAGATATACTAGTGTAAAGTAAAAAAGCCATTGGCGAGATGGGGGAGGGGTGATCGGATACGCACAACACCTAGGATTTGGAACTTTTACGGTAGTACGTTGTTAGTCGAACTACATATAATCTCTACTCATTTATGATAAAAATCTTTGTTGGAAAATTTTTCCGTAAAAAGTACAATAAGGTAAATGCACCAGTAGTGGACATATCTAAGAAAGTTGTTTCGCAATTTAATTTGTTAAAAATAGAAAAAGAACGATAATGAAACCAGTTTTGCACTAAATTATAGCAAACTGACTCCGGTTCAGGACAAACGTTTGTTAAAAACTCAAAACCTCATTTGTAATGAGAGAAAAAAAAGTTATTTCACCAATAATGGATCATTTTTTTAATGATGTATTCCAATAGTGAATCATTTATATTTTCCCAGCAACTTTTCAAGAAATAATATTTTGAAATACATATAATTAGAAAAATTTCTTTTAAAAAACTACAACATAAAGATGCCGACAAGTACGGCGAAACCTCGTTTTATTTTATGTACATCATATAAAAAAATTTTTTACAAGTTTTGTGTTGTATTTTTTTTTTTTTTAAGAAATTTTCCTGATTAAATTTTGCGGACTCGTTTCGTGCACAATTGTTATTTTTCTTTATATTTTGAAATATTTTTTGTAGATTGTTGACGAACTTATTCTAATATTTCTTTCATTTTTAAATCTGAAGAAATCAAGGTCTGCGGAGGAGGAGGGTTAGGCACCTCCACATCCGTCTCTTACCTCCGGAATTTTTCAAATACCTCCACCTCCTCCTTCTACCTCCAAAAAATGTGGTACCTCCTGGAGGCATCTTGGAAGTATCTCAAAGGTACCTCCAAAGACCTTAGTTGAAGTGCCTCCACCTCCGTCTCCTCCCTCCGAAAAATTTCATGTACCTTCACCTCGCAGTACCTCCAGCTCCGGCGAAATGGGTACCTCAACGGAGCCTCCTACCTCCACCTCCACCTCCGCAATCCCTGCTAAAAATGTATAAAATTTAGTGATTCATCATTGGTACATACAAAAATTGATCTACATGTAATAGCGGATATTTGTGGTTCACCATTAGTGAAATGGGTTTTGTAAGTTCTAGTAGACGATCGGAACATTTCTGACATGAAATAACGGTTAAAAAATGAATATAAATTTACGAAAATTATCCCCTTTTTGCGGTGAATATTAGTGACTTGGCGTACCATTCAAGATTTTTAGAAGTGTGTGAATAATGAAATTGGAATGCACTTTTCTTAGTTCATTTATTAAATTCTCAGCAAAAAATAGGCAATTAAAAAACATAAAAACGACAAAAAATTTTGTCACAGGTCCTTATCGTTCTGAAGTCATGGTTTCAAGTTACAAAGTATTGGAAAATGGTGCTTTAAGACTTTAGTCCAGCGTTACCAACTTAGCCCTACGTATCATCTTAAAATTAGCTATTTGAGGTCAAAATGATCCACTACTGGAACACAGTTCACTACTGGTGCATTTACCTTAGTATAGATTTATTGGAGTAAAATGTAAAAGTTGTATTGTGTTTACGATATTATAGGTGAAAAGTAGCGAGAATTAGCGCCTATATGAATGCAAAATGTGCATGCGGCTTTCATTCAAATACCATCCAACTAACGAACAGGTAGATCGTACACGTTCTTTACGACTATACCACTAACAATAAGAATAAGACGTGTAACGCCCCATCTCGTCATCTCGTCATCTCGAATAGCCGGTTCGCTGCGCTATGCAGGCGGTTTATCATCGAGCAAATGATACGTATACTCGTACTTATAGACATTAGTATCGTATAGAAAGTCACCTCAGGCTATACAGCATATTCCTAATTACTCGCAACGTAAATTCTGATTTGCATGCCTCTAGCCGCCAACCGCCACGTCCACGTCCGAGTCTTCGTACGTTAACGTTTTGAGGAACAATTTGGCGATGCAGTCGACAATAAACATACATTAATCTCAACTCGAAAAATAATCAGCCCACCGGTGGCACGTTCGCATGCACTACCTCGCAGGACAGGCGCGATGCGCAAATAATAACGCGAACGAGGCATGTTAATTAGTTCCCTATTAGTTTTATTTGTACACGCTGCATTTACATGCCGGCTCAGCGGTACAACTTACAACCCATGAGTCGAAATTATGAGCATATGTGTACAGTCGTAGACTAATCAGCGCAGTGTAGCGGTCGCAAAGTGGGTCACTTATGCGGACACCGCGGCTTTACGCATCCCTCATTTACTTACAAAGTACATACAACAAGACGTATTCCTTCGTCGTCTTCTTTCTTTTTTGTTTTGCCTTCGGTTTTTGGTTTTGCTGGTTTTACGCAAACTCACGCTTTATATTATGAGAAATCTGATACTGATACTGGACATCCGACTAACATTTCGTACGTATTGTATTACCGTTTTACTGACTGCTTCACCTTCTCTCGCAACACAGCGACAGCTTGTATAACTGAATACCTTATATATGTGTATAGCTTTCCCACTCAGCGAAAAGGTAGTACGTCCAAAAATAGCGATTTTGAGATGGTGGTATCA
The DNA here is from genome assembly GCA_009761765.1 of Phenacoccus solenopsis. Lineage (NCBI taxonomy): Eukaryota > Metazoa > Arthropoda > Insecta > Hemiptera > Pseudococcidae > Phenacoccus > Phenacoccus solenopsis. The sequence continues at coordinate 42,722,392 of CM019755.1, forward strand.
CTGAAAAGAGAATTTCAAGTTCTATCGTTTGGTAATATTGAAATTCACAAAAAAAAAAAAAAACACTTTTATTGTTCATTATTTTAATTCTAACCATCACTTTCTACTTTGTAATGTCGTTTTTTTTTTATTATAAAATAAAATGAAAATCGTTTTGAACGAATTTCTTATTGCAAAAAATGAATTTATTTTTGGTAATATGTCCATCTTAGTACAGGGAAATAAGCTCATTTTTTGACCAAACCTAATAAAAAAAAGGTAGTGAGCTGAATTTCACATTATATGCGCAGAATAGTGACCTTAACAAGGTATAAAAAGTTATCTCCCCTAGGAGGTGAGGCAGTCCCAGGAAGGGGCTAAAACCCCCAAAAAACAGTTTTTCATCTGTTTTTTGCTAATATCTTCGAAAAAAACGGTTCTACGTGAAAATAAGTTAAATTAAAAAATGTTCTCCGTTAAATTTCCTATAGAATGAGTGAAACAGTTTTCTCAAAAAGTCATTAGCAAGCCCGAAATGGGAAAGTCAAAATACACCGAGAAATGTTCGAAGCTGCGTGGTCATTGTTGTGGAGCTGATTGCACGAGTAGTATGGAGGTGGAAATGAGTGATGAAGAGGAAATAGATGATCCTGAATTGAGTTGAAACAAATATTTCAAAATATATTTGTAGTGCTTTTGTTTTATCATGGAGATCTGGAGAAGGATTTCTAAAGGAGGGAGAACGAAGGCGAGGAGGAATCATTAGTGAAAATAATTTGTTTATCTTCATCACCTACATAGATCACTTGATAATAGATATGAACACATATGAGACGTTCCCTATGAAAAGGGACACAGACAACAGAAACGTGATTGCGAGATAATCGCGAAAACAGGTTTGAAGGTCGAAATGACCGAAAATGGGTTTTTGACTGATTCTGATAGAGAATTTCATGCTTTTTCACGTGGTATAAGTGGCGAGTTCGAAATTTATTATGTCCAAAACCAGAGAGGTGTTAATTTTGACGAGTCTTGATAACTTGTAGACTAATTTTTGTTACTACTTTTATGTATCATTTCAAAGTACATACAAATAAACTTTTTTGCATCAATTTTTGTCTATTTAACAAAGAATCAATGAGCAAGGCATCCTACACAAAAAGTTATGGAACAAAAGGTATAAAAAATTTCTTTAATACTGTTTTTTCAAAAAAAAAAAAAATAAATAAAAAATGCGATAAAAATAATAATTATTTACAGATTGTCACCAAAATTTAACCACTTGTAGTCCTAGGCATGCTGAACTCGCTGTAAAATTTCTAGTTCAATCGGTCAAGTTTTACCCAAGTTATAGTCGAACAAAAATAAAAAAAAAAGTAAAAAAAATTTCGAAGTCGTTTTTCTCAAAAGTTTGTTTTTTGAAATTTAAATTTCAAAAAATCATAACTCATAGTGAAATTAACAAAAAGTATAATGTTTTTATATCATTTTGAAGAGAACTTCATCTACTTTCCGGTGGTGGGCTCAACTCAATTTTCACAAATCTGTCATCTGTGTTCGTTTTCATAGGGAACGTCTCATATGAATAAATTCTTCCAAAATGAATGTATTTTGGGCCCCCCATTTTGGGACCCTACTTTTTATACCTTGTTAAGGACGCCATTCTGCACATATGATGTTCAATTTAGCTCATCACGATTTTTTTCCAGGTTCAATACTTATTTCCCTGTAATATCTCTTCGGTAAATAATGGTAGTATATCCAACCTCGTCTTAGTTTTTTTCTTGGTTTTTATAAATAAATTATGAAGAATGGTTCAAAAAAAGATGTTGGAAACTAAGCTCCAATGTTGCGCGAATAAACGTTTTGATAAATCCCCACCCAATTTTACTTCATATTCATTTACTCACACTTACAAACCTTATTTCGTCGATATCTTAATATCACCTTTTTGGACATACTACCTTTTCGCTGAGTCGTAGCGATATGTATTATAACACGTTGTAGTCACATACCTAATATAAATGTTCATTATCACTTATCTACGCAGACATTGGCCACCATTCGCTTACCTGAAACAAATAAATTTTTTCCTCAAAATAATAATATACCTATCTAGGTAGGTAGGTACCTACTAAGCAACTGCGTAAATTTAAAATAAGCTAAAGACGTACTGATGGCGCGAACTCGTTGCAATACGATTTCTAACAACGTTTACGCGAGTATAATCGTATGGCACCCGAAGACTTAACATATATTGCGACGAAAAATCACTACAAAATTCAACACTCGCTTCGTCTAGGTTCTGCGTATTATATGCCATGAAGAGTCATGACACATGGGCGTAGTATTGTTCAGTTGAAAGCGTTGTTAGTCTTTTTTTTTTTCACCCTAATACAGCAATGGAATCCTCGGTGCACCCTAAACCAGTTTCTCCTGGCAACTTTCTCTCAACATACGAATCTCTTCTTTTTACTCAATTCTTTTAAGTATTTTTCAAGCATTCGAGCAACATAGTCATAGCTACGAGTATACAATATAATATACGTACACTACTCGTAAAACTGTACGGTATAGTCTGTAGAAGCATCGTTAAGAGTTGACTTACGTGATTTGGCACAAAAACGCACTTTTTACCGCCATTTTGTACGAACCCGGTCTCGACCACCAATAGGACTTTTCTTTGTTAGCGAGAAAAAAAAATTACCGACAATGCGAACGAATTTATGATGCCCACGATACGTGTTTTCGTCAGCATTTTAAGCAAGCTTTGATTTTTTTTCATTATTATTTTTTTTTTTACACATCATAATTTGTAAATCTCTTTTTTCGTGTTCTCAACTTCATCTACGACCCATCCCTTCACTTCTTCCAAATCCGCACAAAAGTTGAATTCGAAGCAACGAAATAATAATAATAATAATAATAATAACAACAACAACAACAACAATCTCGTTTCTTAGCAAGATATTCATAGAGAAATATAAAATCTCTATTTTCTGGGTATCTATGAGCAAAATAAGGTTCATGTTTGAGAGCTTTTCAGTAGGACTTCTCTTAGGTACAATGAAGAATCTGATTCTGAATCGTAACTCGCAATTCCTCATTCATTTTGCAATTCTCTATTCTTTTCTCGATTTGTTCACTTCTTTTTCAATTTTTACCATTTTTTTTTTTTTTAATATTATCATTGTATTACCTACATCCAAGAGTAAAATCATAAACAAAATAATACATAATTAGGAAAAATTAAAAAACTGACTTGATTCAGAAACCGATAAACCTTCCCTGGAAAAGAAACACACAAAATGTACTATAGTCTGTCCGTAATAAGGGTACCAGAAACAACGAGCCCAAAACGATGATTTTTAACTCCATCTAACCAAATATTCCTAAAAATAGACCTATGATGAGAGTTGGTTAAACGTTGTAAACTAAGTAAAGCAATTATTTCTGTTGTTAATTTTTTTTTATGTAATTAACAACAAAAATTATTGCTTTACCGAGATTTTCTCGGTGATTCGCCTGCTACATCCGAGCCTACTGGCTGCCCTTAATGGGGCCATCGTAACGCACCTCGAAGAGCGCCTTCTCGCCCATTGTACGACAAACTCTGGAGAAAATCATGCCAATCATTTAGCTTCGCAGCCGCCCTTCTCTTGCCTTTGAGAATAAAACAACAGTAAACACAACCTAATCAACTAAGGAACAAAGCATGGGCCACACCTAGCCAACTCACGAGGGACCGGTCAGATATGTAAGTCGCCGATCTGCTTGAATGGTTGCTTATACTGAAGTATCTCAGGCGCCTACCTACACGCCATATAAATCTCATCTGATACGGGTCTAGGTTTTTTGTAGGAGTGTTGCTGATGTAAAAAATTAATAGTGATGAAAAAGCAAAAATTTGACGATTTTGAAAAAATAAGGTGGGCACTGCATAGAGATGGATTAAATAAGTAAAATGAAGAAAACCGTGTTTAAAAAATTTCGCATAAGATTTTTTTTTTTCATTGAAAAATTTCCAAATAACTCAATTTGTATCATTGTACGTGGAAAAAGTAAGCGAAGGTGCGTGAGAAATTGCAACTATTCAAAATATATTGCGCAAAAAAGGTACGAAATTTGGTTTTCCGGATTTGAAACAAGAAGATAAGATTAGGGAAATAATTCCGGGTGTAATTCTAGACGTTCTAGATTCCAAGCAAAGAACACAGAATTTTTGAATACATTGGTGGGATACTTGCGTTATTGGAATTTCGAAGAAAAAAAGACGACCAATGCGCAGTTATTGACGACACCCCCACAAATCGTTGGTAAATTAGTCTTATATTCAAGTTAATCGTAAATAAACTAATTTTCGATTCAGCTTGGCGTCCATACTTATGAATGGGTAGGTACTTCGTTAAAATAATTTAGTTCGGCGTAAGAATCAAGAAATCCAAACTGAAGAAAAATACAATCAAATACTTTAAAACGATGGAGGGGGCGGGAGGAGTGAAAAACATCTCTGGTAATTATCCTCCGTTCTTAGTCGTTAAAAACATATAAATAAGTGCACGTAATTAGCGACCATTAAATAGCTGCAAAAGTATTTCGCGAAAAAAAAAATATATATATATATATATATCTCAAAGACTGTTACGAATACTCGAGTAAAATTAAAAAACTTCCTTAATACATATTCGCCAAAACGTAACGAGAGAAAAAAATCAACAACGAGTATAAAGAAAAAGTAGGTAAATAAAATGCATAATGCTGGTTAGATGCAGGATACACCGTCACCGATGCAGTGAGCCAGCCAGCCATGCAGCGAATCGCATAATATCATAAAGTTTCAAGAAAGTTGATGGCGAAGCATAGGCAAAAAAATAGGGTAGAAAAAAAATGCGCTACATTGTGGCAAAGTTTTACTAGCAAAAATTAACGTTATTCGATACGATCGGTTATCGGGAAAACATAATTTCTACGCTTTACTACAGCATTTGCTTTCTCAGTCGTTTTTTAATACCCGCTATCAAAAGTACCAACCAACTCGGTTTCGAGCCATTAAACATAAAATCTTTATCCAACGCGAGGAAATATTTCAAAAGAATTTTCCACCATAAATCATTCATAACAATTTGACTCGTTCATATTGAAAACGGATAGATTTAGGGAGTGGCGGCAGCAAGAAGGAAATGAACGGTCGAATTCGCCCTCTACGATCTGCGAAAATTCAAATGTAAGTTCGATTTGTTTGTTTGTTTGTTTTTTTTTTTTTTTCTTAATAACGTACACAACGCGTTCGTATCTAATCAACTGGAAACAAGGTATCGCATAGACGAGGGATATGAAAATTCTATTCTAACCATTGAGCATTCATCTGTACCATCATCATTTATCAATTTTTCAAAAAATTAAAATTAATATACCTCGAAGCGTTGCTCTCCAACATAACAAAAACACTCTTTGTATTTATAGTATATATGCATCATCGTAAACGTTACGTTTAGGTAATAGTTTACCGTAGACCAGCGAGTTTGCCGATAAACGATAAGGCTGATACCCCATACCCATACCCATACACGTACAACAACGAAAAGATGAACAAAAAAAAAGAAAAATTAATTTTAAAAGCTCTCGCCTGTTTTTGACATTACGCATTAAATATGTAGCCGAATAGAAATAATTGAAACGAACAATTCTTTTTTTTTCTTATTTTTCACCGTCAGGAGTGTTTTTTCTTTTTTTTTTATCACCCTCTCTCTCTATCGCCTTTTTTTTACTATTTTTTTAATACCATAGAAAGGTGGAGTACCTGTTCCTTAACCACCATTTTCATAATGCATTTTTACTGTTCTTTCCATTTTTTGTGTGTTCAGTTTTTTTTCCCTTCTCGTTTCTTTCGTTCTTTCTTGTTGTCTTTTTCTTTCTTCTCCTCGTCTTCTTCTTCTATTTCTCTTTATTTTTCCAAACTCTTCATATAGCCGAGATTTTTACGACAAACTTTACGCCAACCGTTTTTCAAGTTTTTTGTCTTTCAATTTCAGAGTCGTTATTCAAAATTTGTTTCCTCTTCAATTCGTCGCGATCATTACGAAATAATATAAGTTACCGTATTAAACGTAATATTTGCGTTTTTTAAATACGCCTAAAAACTGACGAACACGACTCAAACGTCGCCATCGCGCAATACCATAAAATACGTTATCATCCAACATGTTAATAGAATTGCATACACAATCGCCGCAAATACATACATGCCTTGCACCAACACCTCTTGTTAATAGAAGGCCTTGGCGCAAGTAGACGGATTTTGTTTGCATTCCTCATATAATTAAATACATACTATGGTAAGGAGGGAAAACCACTAATTCATTACTATGATTTTCTATGTAAATAAATATCCAATTATTGTCATTGATTGCTCTGAACAATCAGATGCTATAAAAGGTTCTACAATAAATAGCATTGAAATTAATTCTCAATGGTGGGACTTATTTTCAGTTGATTTAGTTATTCCTCATTCGTCGTTTAGTAATTACCTCTGATAAGGCTAAATATAATTCATTAAAAAATACCGTCAAACTTCTTACATATAAATGTTTCTGAAATTTAGTTTAAAAAAAAAAACGTAAGCAGCCATCCTGCATTACTGGAGCTGAGTTTTTAATTGAAGCTTGTTTTGATTTACTAATAACCTTGCTTAACCGTTCATGACTACAGGCCACACCCAATACCAAGTCTGAAAACCCGTACCTTATCCCCTCCAAAAACACTTAAGAAGTTGAATTTGGCACAAATGTAGTATTTCTTCCCATGAAATAATCATGTGAATACATATTTCTCAAATTATAACTATTTGAGGGTCCTCAAATTATCTTCAAATCTTGATAATCCGCCATTTTGGATCCATTTTGACTCAAATTTAAGAGGTTATATTCTGGTCACAAACTAATCCTACACACAAAGTTTGACCATTCTAGGCCGATTTGGTGATGAGATATGGAAGATTCATGAAATTTCCTGCAGCAATTTCCCCTCCAAAAGCCGTTTTTTGCTCTAACTCCCCTCCAAAATCACTGAGGAAGCTAAAATCAAAATACGTTTGTCACTTGGGCTCATTTTATCATATGACACAGCAATAAAAAATTTTCTCCTGTACCCCCACCACTATTTTAGGTTGATAACCCCGCCTTCCCCCTCCAACATCATGTATGGAAGTGAATTCGGGATATAGTATACAACTTATCCCCAATAACCATATGAATTCATATTAATTACATTTTTACCAACTTGAGGCTCCTCAAGCTCTACTCAAAATTTTGATAATCCGCCATTTTGAATCCATTTTGATCCAAATTCAAGAGGTCATATTCTGGTCACCAACTAACCTCACACACAAAATTTGACCTCTTTAACTTGATTTGGTGGGGAGATATGGAAGATTCAAGAAATTTCATGACTCAAAACTTCCTCAAAAAGCCGTTTTTTGATCTAACTCCTCTCAATATGCACTTAGAAGCTGAAATTTGGATATGTTAGTATCCGTGACTCACTCTTTCATATGAAATCAAAAACGAAAAATTTGAGCTATTTGCCCCTTCTCCAGCCCCCTCAAAATTTGAGTGATCCGCCATTTTGAAATTTATCGAAAAAAAAAAAAACTATTTTTGCGTATTTGCAAGAAGAGTTCCTCACCGAATTTTGAGCGAATTTTATCCACACCAGCCTGCGCAAAGTGAGTGACACAAAAAACGCAATTTTCTCAAAAACAGGTTTTTGCTAACTCGCCTCAAATGCACTTAGGAAGCTGAAATTTAAATATGTTGGTGTCCGTGACTCACTCTTTCATATGAGATCAAAACGAAAAATTTGAGCTATTTCCTCTTCTCCAGCCCCCTCAAAATTTGAGTGATCCGCCATTTTGAAAGTTTTCGAAAAAACAAAAAAATACTTCTGCGCATTTTCAAGAAGAGTTCCTCACCAAATTTTGAGCGAATTTTATGAATACTCGCCGGCGCTACGCGTGGGGGAAAAAATATATATATATATATATATAGTGATCTATGGTCAAAGTGGCATCACTTTGCACATTCCTCAGAAGTGCATCTAATGTCACGTTAACGACACCACAATGGCGAACGGAATGTATAATTTCATAGGTTTTCTTGGAAACAAATTTTTAAAATGATGCCACTTTACCTGTAAACATCAAAAAAATGAGGCTACTACGACCGTAGACCGAAAAAAATTTTTTTGTATGAAAAATAGAATATTAGTGGTAAAGTGGCATCACCCTAATAACCACACCAGTGACGTCATGACACATAGCTGAATCGATGAGCAATGTGATGGTAAAGTGGCATCAAAAAAAAGATGCCACTTTGTAAAAAAGATGCCACTTTACCTGTAGACGACAAAAAATGATGCCACTTTATCCATAGATAAATCTATATATATATACCAAAAAGTTGGACATTTGCCAGATGATTACAAATGGTCTGAAACACAAAGATTTGAAGACCCCACCCTCCCCCGACCTTCCCTTCCCAAATAAGGTAGGCTGTAATAGCTATCGTTTTGTTAAAAACTCAGCTAAAAATACGGATTCTTTCCTACTAACAAGATTAGTTTTAGTTGTCTGTTCACTCAATTTATTGAGAAAGAACAATTTCACTACAAATCAGATTTCGTTTTGTTTCGTTTATCATCCCTGTACTGAGTCGAATTTTTCAAGAATCGATCGTCTAGCTGAAAAGACCTGTACTGAAACATTTTCGTTCGTTGTTAGACGTAGGATATCATCGCTGTCATCGATTTTTCAAAGTTGTTTTTCCACACGTATGTATAATCACGAGTCTTTCGACTGTCGAAGAATGAGCTTGTATTTTCGTCGTTCGTAATAATAGTTGGCGGGCGAGGGTAAATTGTTTATTATTTCTTTGATGACGATAGTTGGATACTCAAGTCTTTGAATCTAATTTTAACGCAGTCATTCGCATAAATTTTAATTCATAGAAATACTACACATGATGTCACTTCTGCACAAAACTGACTTTTGAAATGTATTTACAGGGATACATATGTGATTTGAGTTCGAATTGCTTGAGATTCTATTCTTGTAGATCTACAGTAAATAGTTTTGTATTGTTTTCTAATGATTTCATTATTATTTCGTTACAGGTCACCATAGAAGAAAGATTCGCAGAATTAGAGGTAAAATACGCAGAATTAGAGGTAAAATACGCAGAATTAGAGGTAAAATAATTATATGTATTGCTTTCTGAATATAGAATAAAAAGGTTGTGATGTCGCTGTTCAACTAACAATTTGAACATTTTTTGCTGTTTATTTTTCAGGATGAAGTAAATCAGTTGAAATTAAGACTAGGATTCATAAATATTGGGGAAGCAGCAGCCGACATGCTTATAACTAAAAAAAAACCAAAATCTGCCCGGAATTCGCCAACTTCATCAAAATCTCCTCAAAGTTCGTCAAGTTCACCATCACCCACAAAATCAAAACCGCCTCCACCTTTAACTGAAAGAGAAAGATTTGACTTCGAAATATTCCGCGATGTTCGTGATGATCTTGTCCATCAGATGAGAGATAGTAGGGAAGAAGGGGTAACTATCCTAGAGCAAGAAGTTGAATCTGTTATAAAATGTGCTTCGAATTTATCCAAACGTAAAAAGTTGAAAATTGATGACGTCGCACGAGTAGAGAAACTGAAGAAAATAAAACTAAATTTTTCATTGCGTTATCACTACTGATATACACCAATCAATAAGCTTTTCAGTGTAATTTTCAGCCATTTTCATTGATGCGATTTCTCATTAACGATAAATCGGCCCGAATAAATTTATGATGATTTTTATGCATACATCTTCACGCAATGAAGTATGAAGGAAATGTATGGAAATAGAAAAAAGTTGAACATTCGCCAAATGATTACATTATAATTGGCCTGAAAAGCAGATATGAAGACCCCCCTTATACAACAACCCTTCATTCCTTAAATCAGACAAGCTGTAACAGCAATCGTTTTTACCAAATATAAATTCAGTTTAAAAAAGCTCGAAGAAAAAAAAAGTACGCGTTGTTGTAAAAATAACGACTTGATATCACACTACTCGTAGTATCGAGTCGAATACATTTATAAATAGCATTTTATTGGCCTTTTACGAATTTTTACAACCACGCTGCAATACATCCGTATACTCAACTAGTACTTAATACTTACAACTTATGTAACATTCGGAATTCGATTAACCGATTAAAGCATTCGCAACCGCGTACCAGGATTTAATCAATTCTGCGAGGCGACAACACGTACGTCTACGTATGCGTATCACTGAATTACAGTGCTATCATTTCGAGTATGTGTATAAATGTATATCTACGACTTCACGTATTATACGACCGTGTACCGCTACCGCTGTATCTAATTTAGAAATTGTGAAACAATGTTTCAGCGTTTAAACGTCGCGTCGGCCGATTCGAGTCGACGGAATTTCCGCGTTTTTAACACGCGACCAGCTACGCAAGTATAGCGTAAAATACGACTCGACGCGCGATATTCGTTTTCAATTCTTTAAAACCAAGAAAAATGCAATATAACGCGTTCGAATGTCTCCGCTTTCCGTTGCCTTTCCGCTCGTTACTCGTCACTCCTTTCGTCATTATTACTTTTCCTAAATTGGTCCGAGAAAAATGAACGGAAGCCGCAGTTTTTACTGTCTTCTCTGCCAATTACTTAAAAGGCCACGCTCGCTTCCCCCGTACGTTAGTGTACTAACGTAAGTCTACGTATGTAATACTGCGTGTATGTATAGCTGTATAGTTTATATTTGAAGTCTTGAAATGGTAGAGGAGGGAGGGTCTTCAAATCTTTGCGTTGCCCAATTTTTATGGAATAGGTACGTAAATAATTTTTTTTCACTTACGCGTAGTGCCAACGGTCATTGATGAAAATCGTTCAAAATTTGATCGAAAGACTCTTCGTAAAAATGCAAGAAAGGTGCTTTTTGTTGTTTTGTTGTTTTTTTGACACATCTCAAAATGGCATATTACTCAAATTATAAGGGGAGTTGGAGGAAGGGGGCGCAAATAACTCAAAATTTTCGTTATCGATCTTATATGAAAAAGTGAGTCACGGAAACCAACATATCCAAATTTCAGCTTCCCAAGTGCATTTGAAGGGGAGTTGGAGCAAAAAACGTTTTTTGAGGAAGTTTTGAGTCATGCAATTTCTTGAATTCTACATTATATCCTCACTACATCAATACAGAAAAATCAAACTCTGTATGTGAGGTTACTTGGTGACCACAATATGAGCTCTTGAATTCGGGTCAAAATGGATCCATAATGGCGGATTAATTAGTAAAAATGAAAATTAATATGAACTCATACCATCAGTGGGAATAAAAAGTAAAGTATATTCCAAATTCATCTCCACACATGATGTTGGAGTAGAGAAGGATGAATGACTCTCACCTTCGGACCAGGGTTGAGCGTTTTAAACTAAAGTGTTCAAAACACTGAGAAAAAAACCAAATGAAATTTAAAACATAATGATGTTAAAAACACGTTTAAAATGTTTTTAGCTGAGTTTTTAACCCAAAAACGACAGCTATTACAGTCCACCTGATTTGGGAAGGTAAGGTCGGGGTGGTTGGGGTCTTCAAATTGTAACATTGCACAATCCCAAAAGGGACATACAACGTACACATATGCCCAGCACCACGCAGAGGTGCTGGAAGATGGGGCCGGCTCTTAAGGAGCCACCAAAGACCAGCTGGCCGAAGCCAGCATCCGGACACCTATGGTGACCGGTTCCTTACGCGTTTAGTAAAACCAAAAATAAACAATTACGCAAAAATGCGTTTAAGAATTTTTATTTAAAAAAAAGGACCAAGGGAAGGTGACGGCCGAAAAAGGATGATAAACTTATTTCTAACGTTACCAGTTACTTAACTTCTTTTAATCCACTTCGGTTCCTCTGTGACTTTCACCGGAATCACCATACACTAGGATCCAAGAGGATCCGTCACAACACTCGCGTAATTAAGTTTATTAAAACGAACCGTCGCGAATATAGTTATATACAATTAAAAACGTGAGCAAAAACGACGATGCACGTGTGCACGACCGACCGACCAAAAAGTACGTACTATTCGATACGAGTTATAGATACGCACTCCCGAGGCGTGCGCTTGAGAAGAGACTCGACGCATAGGGAGATAGTAGGTAGCGCCAGATAAACCTATCAGGTTTTATCTGGTTACCTAATTTAGTAATATACTCGCCAACGAACGATGCCTTGATACAAGGGAAATATCGATTGAATAATCAATCGATTTTTCATTTTAATTTTGAATATGTTCGTTGGCTATTTTTCCAAAAAAGTTGGGACCCCCCATCGACCTATACCACAAAATCTTTGTAATCATCTGGCAAATGTGCAACTTTTTGGTATATATATATACCAAAAAGTTGGACATTTGCCAGATGATTACAAATGGTCTGAAACGCAAAGATTTCAAGACCCCACCCTCCCCCGACCTTCCCTTCCCAAATCAGGTAGGCTGTAATAGCTATCGTTTTGTTAAAAACTCAGCTAAAAAAAAGTGAGAACGAAGAACGTTGCCAATTTTTAGCGTTCCCGTTCCCTACGATGTCGTTCTCGTGAAACGCGCGTTCCCACGGCTCTTCATATTTTCGTTCTCGTTCTCGGGAACGTTTTTGGGAAAAACTGCGTTCTCGAGCGTTCTCGTTCGCGTTCTCGTTCCGTTCTTGCAACACTGGTCTCTTCAAACCTGGGAAAATCAAATCATGAACTATCGTTTTTTCGTTTCAAACTCGCTCGTAGAACAAGATAGGTTTTAATTCTAAATTTTTAGCTGTCAAGCGATCTTTGAAACGTGAATAAGAATTTTCATATTCAATCTAACGTTTATAATAAATCTAGAACGAATTTCGATGTGACCAAAAAAAAGTTTATTCGTTCTTACATGCTACGTTTGGACTTGAGTTTCGTATCGGATACGTCGAAATTCATCGAATTACCGATCTGTTGAGATTTTGTTATCATTCATGTACAATCTGTGAATTGTGTTTAGGTCAGGTTTTGAGGATAATTTTAGCTATTTCTCGAGAATACGTTTGATTTTTCAATTAAATCTCTACATCATACAGTTTAATGGGAGGGAATGCTCGATTATTTTAAATTCATTTTTTTCATGATGATAGGGAACGCGATCTAAATTAGAGCCAATGAGTACACCTTCATTTTCTTAAAAGAACTTTGAGAAAAAATTAATATGAAATGACAATTTGACTTCATTTTGAGTCAATCATGAGTCAATCAAGAGTCTGGCTACATCGAACTGACTTCGACTTTCGAAGCATCTATCTAATCGCGCAGCTGACAAATACACATTCGTCTTTGTCAAGTTTATCACAAATTATCGAGAAAGAAACCTTTCTTTTCTTTCGTTTCGCGGTGTAAATGTAAACAGTAATCGAAAATATATGATATTTATTGAGGATAAACGAATGCGAGGATTGATTTCTTTAAGAAAGTGTATTGAAGCATCAAAAATCGTATGTAATGAACGCTATTGTCGATGTACAAACGTGGGAATTTACTTGCTGTTTCAAACAAGAATATTGAAGCTTCGAAAATTGTAAATTAGAATAGAGTCTACCATAGTCTCCTACAACAACAACAACAACAACAACAAAAACAAATCATAAAGTGACAATTACTCTCTCTATATACATACTCTCTTGTTTCATCTCTACAACGACATATTTTTTTACTTGTCTCATTTTTTTCATTTCAGCCGTCAGCTGTAGATTTTTCCAAGATTTCTTTAACGTTGGAAAACATTCAAAACGATTTGCGAAAAATAGCATCGACTCAGAATGACCACATTATAAAAATGGATAAGGTCATTAAGAATGACGTATAGAATTATAAAATTTCAATGAATAAAGTCGTGAAAATTGACTCTTTTTCTTTCTCATTTTTAGCATCACGACCAATATTTATACTTCAAATCTCTGATGCGAGCACGTGATGTGCTAAAAAAGACTAGAGAAAAAGTACAGCACTATGATGAAAAAAAGTTCCAAAAACAGTTGTATTTATGTAAAGCTAAAGGGACAAGCTATACACCAACTGTCATCACTGGAAAATACGACAAATTCAAGAAAAATCTTTCTACTTTAAAAGAAGTTGAGCACAACATTAAGGAGACAAGAGATAAGGAGGGATATTTTTTGGATGAATTATCAAATACCTCCCAAGAAGAATTATTTAATGATCTATACTTATTAAAAGTCAAGCGAAAAACATACAATCACTGATGAGAAAATTCGTGCAATAATCAAAGTAGCCAAGTTAGCGGGCGTGCCGTCCAAAAATAAACAACAATAAGAAATTGATCTTAATATGGTTCTCTCAGCCTCCCTTTTCCACTTATCGAGGAAGCTTCCTTTCTCTTTTGCAGTAGCACTAGCCTACCAATTTATTTTCCTTTGAGATTTTTTATTTTGTGAGAAAAAAGGTTTCCAATTTATATATACTCATTATCGTTGGTTTAAATACTTCATGGAAATTATTTTATTTAGAGTTTTAATGCTGAAATAATCACAGATAATAGTTTATTAGCCTAAATATACAAAAGTCTCTGTCAGTGTACTATATATTGTTTTAGACAAGTGGTCTTGTTTTTTAAAACAATTGTTAAGTAGTCTCAGGATGAACAGTTGAACTATGGTATAGATAAAATATATATAAACTTCGTTTATACGGTAAATTAATTTAATGATTTTTTGTGATAATTATCAATGATAAAGCAATTGAACTGTGATACATTAACTTAATAACAATGATGTTTTTTACCATTGTGTGATAGTAACTGAACTGTGATAAATTGAATCTATGACAATTCAATAAGACTGTTTAAATCATGTGATTAAAATGGATTTATTTTTTATTCCTATTACTCTTTTTATCTGACTCATTCAAATTAATTGTTTCCCATTCATCACCTACATCTGGAAGGGTTTCTGGAAATTTGTTATTTTTAGAATTATTGTCGCCTCTACCTTCAATAGGTTTTCTATAGAATATCTGATCAACTTTCTTTGATAAACAAAATTGACCTAATCTATTTCTAGGAGTGAGAACATTTCTCTTTTTTGTTGCATGAGGAATATTCCATAACTTCAATTTTTTTCGTACAAAAGAATCTGACACATTATATTTTTTTACAAATTCAGATACTGCATTTTTCATGAAATCAAAATTAATCATCAATTCTTTCATTTTCTCCAGGTCCATTTATTAATAAAAAAAATTCTGTTTATGGTATACTGTATATAGTATGGTATACAGTTTGGTACATGGTTTTAAAAAATAAAAAATTTTTTATAATAAATTCTCTCAGTAATTAATAACTACTCAATTTCAAAAGAAAAAATGGATTATGTCAATTTGCTAGTTTCAAAGTATCCTGAAATAAAGGAATTGAAAGATACAATAAAATCATCGAGTCAAACTACTTTTTGGTATATATATTACCGGGTGTTTATTCGATTCGGGTACCCTAGAGCGCTAAAATCCTTAACATAATGTTGTTAATTATAATTATTACATAAATGGGTACACTATATGAGATTCGTGAAATATAATAATTCAAAGCTAAGAATTTTGAGATTTTTCATGTTATTAACGAGGCAACCAAGCGCGTATTTAAAGTTATTCGAATTAACTGAATAGCCATTTTAGGGAATTTTGCGCTTAAGGGTACCCGAATCGAATAGACACCCGGTATATATATACCAAAAAGTTGGACATTTGCCAGATGATTACAAATGGTCTGAAACGCAAAGATTTGAAGACCGCACCCTCCCCCGACCTTCCCTTCCCAAATCAGGTAGACTGTAATAGCTATCGTTTTGTTAAAAACTCGGCTAACTAGTTTACTTCAACTTTAACTATAACTTAAACTTTAAGTGAAAAGAATAAAACTGCTAACTTTAACTCTTATTTTTGTTTTGAAAGACTAAAACTTTAACTGAATTTAACTAATATACGTTTAAGTTAACAGCCCTGATCAAATCGAGAATATGTTTGATTTTTCAATTAAATCTCTACGTCATACAGTTTAATGGGAGGAAAGTCTGGCTACATCGACCTGATTTCGACTTAATATGAGATCCGATTTGTAGAGACCACCCAAATTAGCAAATGAAATGCGATTAATCTTTTGAAAAACGTCTATTTTCTACTCTGACGGTTATGTGAGAGTGGCGTTGAAAATCTCAAATTAAAATAAGGTATTCAGTCGTGACTCAATAAATCGTAGTTTGATTCTGCTCATCTTTTCGTTCGTTACAACAGTAGGCGGGCAAGGGTAAATTGTTTATTATTTCTTGGATGACGATAGTTCGATACTCGAATCTGATTTTGCGAGCGTACGAATGCTTACCTACGAAGTGTGAGGGAGTATCTTACATCTTTGGCAGATGCTTCGTCACATTTTCGGATCCAGATCTCGATGAAATTACAGCAAACTGATCGCTTTGAGGAATTTATTACGCTTTGCGCGAGAATTTTCATGTATGTTAACTGAGAGAATTCATTATATACTTCCGAGTTGAATACGATCGAATACCTGGTACCAATGAGAGAGTTTTCTTTCTAAAATTCTCTTAACTAAGAATTATGCGAACCTATTAGCGTTATTATCATTTTGAGTGATCTTTAACATATAAATAATGAAATGAATCTTGTGATTTTGAAGTTCATCAGAATTTTAACACTTCGTTTGTACAGCAGATCGATGGGATTGAAAAAAAATTAGCTCAGCACGGTTGAAAAAAACCCACCAATTATGGAGATGCTAGCAAAATTGGTAAGTAAATGATAAATAAACGCTCTTACTTATATGTAACTAAGAGTAATCCAAGTGAATATCTTTACATAGGAAGTCGATGTAGGACTGTAGGTATCCTAGGCGCCTGCTTTACCCGAAGTACATTGGAAACATTAAAAAAAAAATCACATTTCAATGTACATACCAGCAAGAGCCCACAAAACCGAAGCCATCATAAGAAAAGCGTATATAGACTTCTACAAAGATACCAGGAATGATGCCTCACAGTACGTGCGAGATATGTTAAAAATTAATCCGGGAACGTTCGCAGAACACTGCTGCCAAATATACAAAAATTGTTGCAATGTTATTCATGGAGTTGCCGAGCTGTACAAACAATTCAAATGCAGTATAGAAACCATTCGACAGTTAATTATAAATATTCCCGGTCAAACGGAAGAGGAACAAGCTTGTATTTCAGTTATCATATCTCTACCACATGCTTACCGTGTTCCTAAACCATCAGGATTACTTGATACTACTTATTACGATCAGGTTTGATGTATATCTAATCCTCTATTATATGTTTATAACTGTATTTTATTATTTTTTTGTATTTTTTAACTGAGCAGAGCCTCGATATTTGTAGTTATTTTCTTATATTTTCTCATAATTCAAACCCAATTGTCATACTGATCCATTATTTATTTTAATAATTATAATAATTGTAATGTTTATTTGTGATCGCAAATATAGGTTACCGGTTACGTAACTTAGTCACTCCAATTCTGTTCCTGCGGTCTCTTCCGGAAACAATAACACCCACTAGGATCACAAAGGATCCATCACGGCACTCGCGTAATTAAATTATAAAAACAAACCGTCGCGATTAATAGTTTTAATTCACAAAATAAAAAATGTTCGCAAAAACGACGCTGCACGTGTGCACGACCGACCGAAGAAAAAGTACGTACTATTCGACACGAGTTATAGATACGCACTCCCGAGGCGTGCGCTTGAGAAGAAGCTCGACGCATAGGGAGATAGTAGGTAGCGCCAAATAAACCTATCAGGTTTTAACTGGTTGCCCAATTTAGTTACACACTCGCCAACGAACGATGCCTTGATATGAGGGAAATATCGATTGAATTATCAATCGATTTTTGATTTTAATTTTGAATGCATTCGTTAGCTATTTTTTCAAAAAGTTGGGACCCCCCCATCGACCTATACCACAACTGTATATGGAATAAGTTTATAAGATGCTTACCAACAGCAATCTCATCATGCCGCTGACAACAATTTTGTCACAGAAATAAAACATCTATGTATCTATCTCCTTGTAATGAATGTGTTCTAAAATAAGAGTATGTTTTTATTCTTGTAAATATTAATAGAAACAGTCATCATCTTCAATTTTTTTGAAAGATTTTTTTGTGTTACTTCATAGCAAAAAAAAAAAAAACATTGGATTATAATTTTTTATTTCTATAATTCTTTCTATCTGACTCATTTAGATTGATTGTTTCCCACTCATCACCTATATCTGGAGGGTTGTCTGGGAATTCATTATTTTTAGAATTATGTTGCTTTGCAATATGATACTGTGTTATATTTTGCAAAGCAAAATGAGATTGGTCTGAGAGTGTATGTCTGACTCTACTTTTCATATGAGCTGTGTTAGTAGTTACTGTCTGATTAACTTCATTTGATAAACAAAATTGACCTAATCTATTTCCAGGAGTAAGAATGTTTCTCTTTTTTGTTGCATGATGAATATTCCATAACTTCAATTTTTTTCGTACAAAAGAATCTGACACATTATATTTTTTTATAAATTCAGATACTGGATTTTTTATGTAATCAAAACTGATCATCAATTCTTTTATTTTCTCCAGTTCCATTTATTAATAAAAAAATTCTATTTATGGTATACTATATATGGTTTATGGTTTGGTATACTGTACATAGTATATGGTACATGGTTTGGTATATAGTATGGTATACAGTTTGGTACATGGTTTTAAAAAAATAAAAATTTCTTTATAATAAATATAAACCAAAATGATTCTCTCAGTAATTAATAACTATTCAATTTCAAAAGAAGAAATGGATTATGTCAATTTACTAGTTTCAAAGTATCCTGAAATAAAGGAATTAAAAGACACAATAAAATCATCGAGTCAAAACATAATTAATCAATTACATGAAGTTTATTAAAAAAATAATTTAGATTTGACAAAATTTGAAAATGAGAAAATATGTATTTTGAAAGTTACAAACTTATTTTTCTGCCTTAGAGTATTAATAGCTGCAGTTAATAAAGCAGGAGGTCAATTAAAGAGACTATCTCAAGCTAATAATCAAGTAATGAAACAAAAAGATAATATAATTGAAGAAAATAATGAAACAATGAAACAATTAAATAAGGAACTAGAAGAAATGAAAAAAGAATTGAGTGAAAAGGGTAAAAAACAAATTGAATCTATGCAATTGAAAAATAAAAAAATAATTAACTTGAAAAATCAAATTGTTGTAACTCCAATGAATTTTGGTAAGGCTAAGGCTAATAGTGTTGCTGAATTTACTGAAAATTTAGGACTTTGTTTTTCTGATTTCAATATTGAAGATGGGTATATTAACATAGATAAATCTCAGATAATTGTAAATGGAAAATATATTAACGAAAAGAAAAAAGAAATTGGATTGAATGGAAGAGATGCACCAAGAGGAATTAGAGATAATGATGAGATAATTATCAAAAATAAGAAATAATAAAGTCGATTCATTTTGATCATATTCTGTGAAGGTTTATTTATTGAAGCTAATTCAGACATACATTTCAACATATTTTCAGATGTAAATTGAACATAAATTTAAATTTAATTTGAACGTATTTTTAGGTACATTTTAGGAGAGTATATTTTAGGAAGGTTTTGAGCATATTTTAGGAAGGTTTTGGGAAGGATTTGGACAGCTTTTGGAAAGGTTTTGAGAAGGTTTTATGTCTAATGTGTTCTTAATAAATTTGTTACTAAAAAATTTCCTATATAAATAAGAAGAATGAATCTAACTAAGAAAATTATTTCAATTTGTAAGACAATACAAGATGAGAATTTATTTTCAGCTATTGATGCTGGAGAACTTCATCTGTGTACAAAATATCAGGAATTCAAAAAAAGTGATGATTTTGGGAAAAATCAATATTGGTGTAAGGCATGTAAAAATTTAATAATGAAAAAACATAATGATGAGTTAAAATTAGTTGATAAACTGTGTGAATGTGGAAGAAAAATAAATATAAGAAGTTATAACACCCATTTGAAATCAAATTATCATAAAAGAAGGTTAGATTTGTTAAAAGAGAACAATTTTAAACTAGTTACAGAAAAATTAATTTGGATTTTTTTGTTATTTCATACCAAACAAAATTGGGTTATTTCTTATTCCTATAATTCTTTCTATCTGATTCATTTAGATTAATTGTTTCCCACTCATCACCTATATCTGGAGGGCTTTCTGGAAATATATTATTTTTTACTCTACTTTTACTAGCTTTTATATGAACTGTGTTGGTACTTACTGACTGATTAACTTTATTTGATAAACAAAATTGTCCCAATCTATTTCTAGGAGTGAGAACATTCCCCTTTTTCGTTGCATGAGGAATATTCCATAACTTCAATTTTTTTCGTACAAAAGAATCTGACACGTTATATTTTTTAATAAATTCAGAAACGGGATTTTTCATGAAGTCAAAATTGAGCATCAGTTCTTTTATTTTTTGAACGAGAAAATCATTTCTGCTCTCGTTCTACAAACTTCACATTTTTCATATTCAAAATATACTATACAATTGAATTAGTAACCCTTCCAATTTTAGTTTCGGAGTGTTGAATTCCAATCAATTCAAGAGTATTTATGTTCAATGAAACTTACTCCTAATCACACGATACAAAGGCGTATTTACATACACTTGTCGAATTTGGAAGACGTAAAAAAAGAATTCAAATTAATGCTACATCTTATACAAAAATATTTTTCAGATAATTTCTTGAATATTCCGGAAGATAGCACAAATGATATTTTGTGTACTCTGAGAGATGACGAAGTACTTCCGAGAACACCCGATCAAATCCACACTATCAAGGTTAAATTAGTTGTAAACGATCAACCTTATCCCTCCCGATAATTATTGAGAAGGATATTTTAAAGAAACACAATCGAACATCAGCTACGATCACTTTAAAAGAAGTGGGATGTCAGCATATTGTTTTAGACAAACATATGATTGATTCAAGTACACCAAGTATAACTTCCGATGAAGACATGTTTCCTCCGTTGAAAAGATTGAAAAAACTTAGGACTTGTCAAAAGAAAAAAAAATCAGGAACTTTATGGTGAACTGAATCGCCATCAGCCAAATTCGTCAACATGGACGGACAATGTACTTATTGCATATTAGTTTGCCTGCCAAATGGTACACTTTGATTTTCAAATACTACTTATCTGTTTCACTTGAAATTTGAAATATAGACCTATAATAAGAATTTAAGAAACTTCACCAAAGGTTTTTTTGATTAATCGATTATTTGTCGAGAAAAACGCAAAAATAAATTGGCTTTTGAGGAGATCATACTTCATAGCTTATAACTTTTTTATAAATTAGAATTTGAATTTTTTGTTCTGAATAAATTGAAGAGAAGTGTCTTATCTTCTTTATTTTCAAATTTCAAAAGTTTTCATAAGTAATTCACAAAAAATTTTAGTCTCAAAAATGTCACTTTTTTAGCGTTATCAATTTTGGTTCCCATATAGATAACACATAGTGCCTGCGAAGTTTAGTTATACTAAAAAAAAAGAACCGTGTATGTGAAATATACCCATAAATACCAAGACTTTATCATAAGTCTGAAATCTGTTACAAAAATATCTGGCCACCAAAATATTTCATGCATCAAATTTGCCTTTAAAATTATTTTTTAAGTTTCAATGTGGTGGAATCATACAAAAACAAAGTTAATTTAATCAAAAATAGCTAATAAATAAATTTAATAGATATTTTGCGACTAGAAATGAATTATAGAATGAAAACTAATCTTCTAGTTTCGAATACTTTTCACATTAAATTAAGTACTTATTTTTTCAACCCCGATTCTCGTTCCCAAATTGATTTTTTTTTTTTACTCAATATTTAAGGAACAATTTTTTGAATTGGAAACGCATAACATTAGAGATTATGAACTTGAAAGTTGAAATTAGAAAAAAAAAAAAAAAAAAACTGAAAGCTGAATCCCTCTACTGTACGGGCTCAGTTGAAGCTTTTTAGCTGAGTTTTTAACAAAACGATAGCTATTACAGCCTACCTGATTTGGGAAGGGAAGGTCGGGGGAGGGTGGGGTCTTCAAATCTTTGCGTTTCAGACCATTTGTAATCATCTGGCAAATGTCCAACTTTTTGGTATATATATATATATATAGATTTATCTATGGATAAAGTGGCATCATTTTTCGTCGTCTACAGGTAAAGTGGCATCTTTTTTACAAAGTGGCATCTTTTTTTTGATGCCACTTTACCATCACATTGCTCATCGATTCAGCTTTGTGTCATGACGTCACTGGTGTGGTTATTTGGGTGATGCCACTTTACCACTAATATTCTATTTTTCATAGAAAAAATTTTTTTTCGGTCTACGGTCGTAGTAGCCTCATTTTTTTGATGTTTACAGGTAAAGTGGCATCATTTTAAAAATTTGTTTCTAAGAAAACCTATGATATTATACATTCCGTTCGCCATTGCGGTGTCGTTAATGTGACATTAGATGCACTTCTGAGGAATGTGCAAACTGATGCCACTTTGACCATAGATCACTATATATATATATATTGAGTTACGTATAAAAGTTGGATCCCTCGAAAAACAGTGAAAGTTGGATCCACCTTAAAAAATGGTTGTAAGAGCTATTTGCCTCCAGCAAACAATTAAATGTTATGTTTCCGTTTTATGAGTGAAAAAAACACATTAAATCGATAATTAGAATAGAATTTATGATAAAAAATTTAATTGGAAGTATATGTGAGAGTTGACTCCATGCTTCAAAAAGGCAGTTATAAGTTGGCTCCATGAGAAAGTGGATACCGTATATGGAGCTGTATATTTAAATATACATTTACAGAGAAAGTCGGCTCCTCCTGCCAGGTATGCCACTGGATAGAGGGGGCCTGGGCGAAACTAATGCATGATTTGTGAAAGTCAGCTCCATATACGGTATTCACTTTCACATGGAGCCAACTTATAACTGCTTTTTTACATAGCGGGAGCTGACTTTCACATGTAACCATAATTATATATATATTTATATATAGCCCTCACATAGCGCCAGTGGGTATTCATAAAATTCGCTCAAAATTTGGTGAAAGACTCTTCTTGAAAATGCGCAGAACAACCTTTTTTGTTTTTTCGATAAATTTCAAAATGGTGAGGAGGGCTGGAGAAGGGGCAAATAGCTCAAATTTTTCGTTTTTGATCTCATATGAAAGAGAGAGTCACGGACACTAACATATCCAAATTTCAGCTTCTTGAGTGCGTATTGAAAGGAGTTAGATCAAAAAACGGCTTTTTGAGGAAGTTTTGAGTTGTGAAATTTCTTGAATCTTTTCATATCTCTCCACCAAATCAAGTTAAAGAGGTTAAATTTTGTGTGTAAGGTTATTTGGTGACCAGAATATGACCTCATGAATTTGGATCAAAATGGATCCAAAATGGCGGATTATCAAAATTTGAGTAGAGCTTGAGGAGCCTCAAATTGGTAAAAATGTAATTAATATGAATTCATATGGTTATTGGGGATAAGATGTATACTATATCCCCAATTCACTTCCATACATGATGTTGGAGGGGAGAAGGCGGGGTTATCGGCCTAACATAGCGATGGGGGTACAGGAGGGGTCGAAAATTTTTTATTGCTGTGTCATATGATAAAATGAGCGCAAGTGACAAACGTATTTTGATTTTAGTTTCCTCAGTGATTTTGGAGGGGAGTTAGAGCAAAAAACGGCTTTTGGAGGGGAAATTGCTGCAAAAAAAAAATTTCATGAATCTTCCATATCTCATCACCAAATCGGCCTAGAATGGTCAAACTTTGTGTGTAGGATTAGTTTGTGATCAGAATATAACCTCTTAAATTTGAGTCAAAATGGATCCAAAATGGTGGATTATCAAGATTTGAAGATAATTTGAGACCCTCAAATAGTTATAATGTGAGAAATATCTGTTCGCATGATTATTTCATGGCAAGAAATACTACATTTGTGCCAAATTCAATTTTTCAAGCGTTCTTGGAAACGATAGGGTAGGGGTTTTCAGAATTCAGACTTGGTATTGGGTGTAGCCTGTAGTCATGAACGGTTAAGCAAGGTTATTACTAAATCAAAACAAGCTCCAGTTAATGCGGCATGGCTGCCTACATTTTTTTGTTTTGTTTTAAACATGTTTTTTATTCTCGTGTTTTTTTTTTTTTTTTTTTTTTTTTTTTTTTTTTTTTTGTTAAATTTATGGTATTTAACCAAAGAAATAGGAATACGCATACCAGAACCCTAACGACGAATAATTTTTCTCGCTGTTGAGACATTTAGATTTCAATTTTTTTTTTCAAATTTCAATTTTCAAATGTTTTGAGAATTTGAGAAGTCAATGCCGTCAAGGGGAATGGCCAAACGTGAATTTTTGAATTTAATTCATCTCATTATAAGTAGTAGGGATACCTCTTGATGGTATAAGTATAGAATTATTTCTACAAAGTCAAGGTGGATGGAATAAGTTTACTTATTTGAATTTCAGGTGTTTGACAAAAATTGCATGAATGGAGAGTGCTTAAGTGAAGATTAAATAATTATGATTCCTAATTTTTAGCTGAGTTTTTAGTTAAAAAACGACAGCTATTACAGCCTACCCGATTTGGGAAGGGAAAGTCGCTAAAAAAACACACACACACACACCCTAAACAGTTTTAAACTAGTTTTAAATATTGTTTTTCACGAAGATAGATTTTCTGTTTAAAACAGAAAATCTGTTTTTAAACAATAAAAAACGGTTTTTTGTTTTTTAATAAATAAAAAAAAACTGTTTTTTAGCAAACCTGAAATTTTATAGAAGTATTCTGCTAGCGAATTCTGTTGGTGAGCTATTGCTACTCAATGACGAACAGTGGAAGCAGCAGATGGCGAAAGAACGCTATCTAGCATCGACGAAATGTATTTTCACATCAAGTCGTTAAAAGAAGAAATGATTTCGCGAAAAAGCGTTTACGTAAGTTCCGTTGTCTGGGAAGTGGGAACTGGTGAAGTCGCACAGTTATACTACTGGTACACTGCTCCGACTTCCGTCGGTGATCGGAGAACTAAACATTATGTATTTTCGCATGGTAATGAACATCAATACGATACTGGGGCCCATCATAAAAGTACAAATTCTGTCGACAGCAGAAGTCAACGGAATACACCTTCGAGCTACCTAATTCGTTGTGAAGATTAGCTCAGGGTTTCCTAAATTATTCTCGGTGTTCGGTGATTAGAAATGGCGAGCCTTTTTATCTAGACCTAGCATTAGTGCATTACTTATGATTAAATCAGGCAAACGCACTAACCTCTCGCGACGTGAGAACGCAAATGAGAGCGCCCAACAAGACAGCTTTCGTGATAGTCGACACGACGGTCGACGGTAGGTAATATTTTAATATCTCGTTCGTAGCTACATACGAGTAAGTATAAATCTGCGCCGCGCCGTACCGCACCTCAACGAGCATTCGGAGCGCGGCACAGCGCATAAATCAGCGAAAGCGTTCATTTAAAAGGATTAAGGATAGTAATTTAACGTTTAAAAGCTTTAAATCGGTCAAGTTTTAGTCGCTTCGTTTTACAGTAATAATACGATTTGCTTGGGAGAACGTGTACTTTGGACTCATTCGTATCATATCGTATCCTATCGTGCGCGTTACTATCGGCTGCGCCCTGATCTACGATAGTACGAAACGATTATTTACGGCATGGTAGCGCGGCTCAATTTCGACACCGGTGTTGGTGTTTACGTAGTATCGTCGTTGACGTTTGCGACTCCTATGATGACGAAGGAAAACTTCAAGCTGATTCGCTATCATTAATATTTTGTGATCAATTACCTCCACATACTGAGCGTTTCATCTCAATGGAACCTCGCCAGTTCGTACAACATGTAGGGCAACTTTTGTGACACTCATGAATTAGTCGAAATGTGAAGTTTTGAATGTTTTTTCACTCGGTGATCAATTTTGAAGTTTTCATATTTCATTATCCAAAGCAGATGAAAGAATGCTGCCTATGCCTACACTTGGAATGTGCAATGTAGCGTGTATTATTGACAAAAAAATTATGGCAGTGGACTGGCCAAATGTAGGGAAATGAAGAAAAAAGTATAAAAAATTAGTAATTTCTTTTTTTAAATTTTTTTTCTTCCTTTCAAATAACTATAAAAAATGCTCCAATAGCCCATACTTTTTTAACTTTTTATTGCAAATCACCCTACATTGCGTAGCTTCATCAATTCAAATACTTACATTACATATGAATATTTTTATTTGAAATTTTTATCTAAAAACTCAAGCTAGGTAGGAATATATTACATATTTACACAAAAATACGGAGTGGGGAACGTAGTGTTACTGATAAAAATTTATGCTAATGGAAGGCATAGATGGGAAGAAATAACAATAAGTGTGAAAAAAATTAAGGAAAAATACTTTTTTTTCATATTTCTGTGGACAACTTTGAAAAATGTTGTATCAACTCCGTCTTTTATTAACTTTTTATTGACTGCACTTGTACGCGTGAGATGGACGCTACCTCAATAGTCTTAAAAAGCACGAGAAAAAATTCCAGATGAAGGAATTTTTTTCAATTTATTACACAAATGAAATGAAATTTATTTTTGAATTCAATTCAAGAAAAAATATGAATATATAAAAAAATATAAAATAAATTATAAATACACGTTATACAGGGTGTTCTATCTTGGGCGCATCACCCGCAAATGGCAGATAGATTAACTCAAGTCGCATACATGTATCATGGTTTGCCTGCCTAAAAATCGGAAGGGGCTAAAATATGCCAGCTTGAAAAAAAAGTGCTCATAGTGATCATGAAATAGAAAAATTTATATCTCACGAACTATAAACGATAAAACTCTGCGGCTTGCTTTGGCATGTGAGGTATGCAATGAAGTTTCCCTGGTGTAAAAATGGTGGGGTAGGGGAGCTAGAAGAAGAGATATGAAGATATTTGTACTAATAAACATGCGAAAAATGAGGTGATTTATTTTTTATTTTTTGAACATAATTTTTGAAATTGCTCTATCAAAGATCGTCTTTAAAAATTTCTTTTTGATAAAAAATGTGTCCCCTACACAATGCGACGAGTTGAAACAAAAATTCTCAAAATAAATTTTTTGAAAGAAAAATTGAAGAAATTAAATTTTTTCATGTATTTTTTTTTTCATTATCAAAACCATCTAGGGGATACTCACCCACTATATTTTATAGGGAACACATTTCTCATCACTAAGAAATTTTTAAAGAGGAATCTTGATAGGTCAATCTCAAAAATTATTTACAAAAAATTAAAAAAATCACCCTTTTCTTCGCATGTTTTTCGGTACTAATTTCCTCATATCTCTTCATCTAGCTCCCCTACCCCCACCATTTTTAGACCAGAAAAACTTCATTGTATACCTCACATGCCAAAGCAAGCCGCAAAGTTTCATCGTTTATAGTTCGTGAGATATAAATTTTTCTATTTCATGATCACTGTGAGCATTTTTTTTTTCAAGCTGGCATATTTCAGCCCCTTCCGATTTTTAGGCAGGCAAACCATGATACATGTATGCGACTTCGAGTTAATCTATCTGCCATTTGCGGGTAGTGCTTCCGAAACGGAACACCCTGTATAAGTAAAAATGTTTTTTTCTCAACTTGTATAGTAACCCCATCACTATGCGTATTGTTGCGCGAACGTGGTAAGGATTATCATCATGAAAAATAACAAAGAAAAAGAGAACACAAAAAAATAGGAAATTTTTATGGATCGATGAAGATTTTCTAGGGGTACGACTACAATGTGTTTAAGAGGATGGAATAAGAGTGAGTAAAGAAATTAATTCAATAAAATATTTTTCAAAGTTATCTGCAAAAAAATAAGAAAAAAATTCACATTTTCCTCATTACTTTTTTTCACCTATCCCGATCACTGTCATCGTTTTTTTGTCAATAATACTACACTAGTGCCTCCTCGCCCCTTCGGAGGTCGCAATAAAAATTAAAGGAAGAAAAAAAAGTTATTTTATCAGACAAGTACTGCTACATTCCAAACTACACAACCCAATTTATTCTTATTTGTTACCCCCACCAAGAGTTCTTCCTTTCAAGATGGGCTGCCCCCTTTGACTATATACTCCTGGACCGCTCGAACTCATTGTTTAGAATAGCACAAATTTCTGTCCATATCAAGTGAACGCTCATAGACCAAAATGCGTCTGCGCATGCGCTTGTTCAAAGTTATCAATATTATTTCGAGTTTCGAGCATAACAAGTTCAACTGCTATCAGCTATTCCTGTTCTTATCTTTAACTCGCCCGTGCACAGACGCATTTTGATCTGAGAGTGTTCACTTGATATTGACAGAATTTTTCTTTACAATTCGAGCGGTCCAGGGGTATATAGTCAAAGGCTCTCCCTTTATACCTCTGTATATCTGCCATTTTAAACAATTTTATAACTTTACTCTTGCTCTTGCCTATGTACAAAGCTTTTATTGAAGTTTATCACCTTTTTTACCTTTTGTATACCTGCTATCTTTTATACTTTTAATACCTGCTAATACTCAAAACAATTTTATGACTTACCCTTGCGCATGTACAAGGCTTTTATTAAAATTTACAACCTTTTTTCTTTTGTATACATGCTATCCTTTACATACTTTTATACCTGCTATTCAAAACAAGGATGCGCGCGCATCTCAAAACCGATTTCATTTTGATTTTAATATGTAGAGAGATATATAGCAGACTCTGCATGTTCACATAAGCGGTATACTTTTGTCTGTTTTGGATTATGAAATCAATATGTGGACTGCATTACGCAACAATGTTCTAAGTGAAATGAGGCGCCATAGACTTGTTGATCGATCTTATTTTTGTTTTTAATGAGAAAAACTGGTAATGAATAAAATCATTCATGTTATTTAAATAATTTCAAAGACAAACAAGCAAAATTTGTTCAGTTTGATTGACTGGCTTTGTTATAATTTACATTACATCAGAAACTTGATGTAGTTGAAGTTTATGGCGCCTCATTTCACTTAGAACATTGTTGCGTAATGCAGTCCATGTTCAAAGTTGATCATCACCAAGTTGAAAAAAAAAATCTCCAAGTTTCATATTTTGACTCTTTTAGTGATCAAGGTAGGCAAATCATCATACACGAGTGTCAAAGAAGTTGACTTTGATATGGTACGAAGAAAGTGCCACTAAAATAAAATATCCTGTATGCGTATTTGACTCAAAAAAAAAAAAAAACAAAGACGTCGATACGTAATGTTGATCATAAATTCTACGCAATATGCACCTTGTTTGTGGATTGGCTTAAAAAAATTACGTTTCACGCTTCGTTAAAGCAATACTCTATATCTCTTCTTCGAATAAGTAACTAAATAAGAGATATAGGACACCCTGCACTCGCAACACGTGTTATTGTTTGTTTCGTTTTCAAATTTCATCGTAAAAATAAAATTATACGTAACAGCTCTTAGTCTGACCCGAGTATAGAGTACATAGTAAAATACACACATGTGATGTACTTCGTAAATCGCATGTCAATTCGAAGTCGTAGAAGTACGTTAACGAGCCTGGCCAGCAAAAGCATCATAGACATTCCATACTGAATCGAAATTTGTGGAGCATATACTACTACATACATGTATTATAGACTAGCGATTGGCCTTAGTTCGCCCATTTCCTATTCTAAAGTCCCATTAATTACTCGAATGAATCGAAGTGTAGAAGAAGATACATTTCACGATCGTAGATATAAATCAGAGACGCGATGACCGTACTGACTACGTATCGATGATATTAAAAACTCGTGCCTGCGTCTGCGATACCCCAAACCTTTTCGTCTACGCACTGGTGCACCACTCTTTATTTTTTGTACACATTATTCGTAAATGGTGGTATGGTGGTTTCGTGACGGTCTACGTCCATCATACTACAATAGAGCGGAAAAACGATAAAAATATACGGAAATAGTGAAGTTCTCTCGTATCAACTTTGCAATGTAATGTTAAACAGTAAAACGTATCTACTAACCTGATTTTTTTCCTTTCCTTTCTTTTCTCTTTTCTTTTTTTTTTTCTCTCCCCATTGCAAATAATAAATCAACGAGTTGCAGTGTTTGCTGCGTATGTATACAATAAATCAAAGGCGATGGCTCGGCGATAGTGTGTATGTGTGATCGCGATCGTAATTCTCGCATTCGCTGTTTACTCTATATAATATGTTTTATTGCGAGGTACACGGCAAACAATTGCAAAAAATAACAGTACCTTTTTCTTTCTCTTTCTCTCTCCACTTTGATACGATGTACCTAACTTAAGTAAAATTCTCTTCGTCACAAATCTCATTCGTACATCCCAGAACCGAAGGCGAAAGCTATTTCGATTGCGGTTTTTCGCTTATCCCCAAAATCCTTCGCGCGACAAAGAGAATAATTTTTAGCACCATTCGTGATTTATTCAACGTAACTTCGCGAGCTATGACAATGAGCATTTCGTACGAAATTTACGAAAGAGTTTTCATTATTATGTAGAAAAATATACGTACAATGTAAATATGCATCGCGTATCAGTTGTGGTGATATTTTAAGAAACTTCTGTACAACTTTTTCACCAGTGCCAGACGAAAAGTATCATCTTGTTCTATCAGCCAACTCCAAAAAATTTCAGCCTCATATAATGAACTGAATATTTCATGAGTTTCTCTAAAGTTTGAACGATTAAAATTCTTTTTCCGGTTGAAAGAGTATTCAGAAATACATTACTTAGCTTTCTGAAAGCGAAAAAAAAAAATGAATTCTATCTTTTTAATATCAAGGTATCACAAAATTTTTCCCACTCATGCAAAAAGTATGACTCTATTTCATCATTGGTTAAAACAAAAACGTAAGCAGCCATGCCGCATCACTGGAGCTGAGTTTTTAATTGGAGCTTGTTTTCATTTACTAATAACCTTGCTTAACCGTTCATGACTACAGGCCACACCCAATACCAAGTCTGAAAACCCCTACCCTATACTTTCCAAAAATACTTGAGAAGTTGAATTTGGCACAAATGTAGTATTTATTACCATGAAATAATCATGTGAACACATATTTCTCAAACTAAAACTATTTGAGGGTGCTCAAATTATCTTCAAATCTTGATAATCCGCCATTTTGGATCCATTTTGACTCAAATTTAAGAGGTTATATTCTGGTCACAAACTAATTCTACACACAAAGTTTGACCATTCTAGGCCGATTTGGTGATGAGATATGGAAGATTCATGAAATTTCCTGCAGCAATTTCCCCTCCAAAAGCCGTTTTTTGCTCTAACTCCCTCCAAAATCACTGAGGAAGCTAAAATCAAAATACGTTTGTCACTTGGGCTCATTTTATCATATGACACAGCAATAAAAAAATTTCGACCCCTCCTGTACCCCCACCACTATTTTGGGATAACCCCGTCTTCCCCCCTCCAACATCATGTATGGAAGTGAATTCGGGATATAGTATACAACTTATCCCAATAACCATATGAATTCATATTAATTACATTTTTACCAACTTGAGGCTCCTCAAGCTCTACTCAAAATTTTGATAATCCGCCATTTTGATCCATTTTGATCCAAATTCAAGAGGTCATATTGTGGTCACCAACTAACCTCACACACAAAATTTGACCTCTTTAACTTGATTTGGTGGGGAGATATGGAAGATTCAAGGAATTTCATGACTCAAAACTTCCTCAAAAAACCGTTTTTTGATCTAACTCCTCTCAATATGCACTCAAGAAGCTGAAATTTGGATATGTTAGTATCCGTGACTCACTCTTTCATATGAAATCAAAAACGAAAAATTTGAGCTATTTGCCCCTTCTCCAGCCCCCCTCAAAATTTGAGTGATCCGCCATTTTGCAATTTATCGAAAAAACAAAAAAACTATTTTTGCGCATTTTCATGAAGAGTCCCTCACCAAATTTTGAAAATTTTTATAACCGCTGTAATAGAAATCATTTCCACGGAGAGTATAGCAGTGTGACCCCCTGCCATATACCTTCATCTACCTAGAAAGCTCAAACTTCAATTCGTTATCATTCTCAAAATGTGGCTAGGGTTAACGAAGCATTTGAAATTTTCATTCTCGATTTCGTTTGCTAAAATGAGCTGGCTACGAAGTTGTAGCTCTATATTCGCAATTCGACGTAATAAGTGGTCTTCAATAGGACTAAAAATTGTCGACACATAGTGAAGGGTTACGCGGTTACATGACATTGGATGCTGGCGTGAAAACACGTGCCGGAGACTAATCGTTCGAGGGTGTTTTTAACAACGTATCGCGGTCGCACCTTTTGCCTGCTCGTACGAGCCAAAAAGCTTATTTAAGCATTCGCGACGTGTGTATTCGACGTGTTTATGCTGCGGCTCGGCTATTAATACCAATTAAAACGTTAACGTTAAAGGTAACGCGCCACGCTTCTTTAACCTTAATTTCCAGTCACGAATACGTGGACAACAAGTGAGCGCCGCGCCGCTCCGTTCAATTAACTAGTGCAGCGGATTTTTCTCTAGTTCTTTGGCAGGGGTGCGGTAAACCCCTTGCGCATTTGATGAGTTAGCCCCCAATTTTCAAAAAAAAATCCCCCCATGTGTATTCTTTTCCCCCCTCCCCAATAAATTAAACAAAACGAAATAACTTCTTTTATTTAAGTAATAAATTGGAGTAAACACTACTAAATAACGCAAAACGATCAATTATCTCTTCGTTTTTTATGGTATTCAAAATTGTAGCTTCTGTGGCCAAAATGAGCATGCAGTTCATACACGGATCCAGCATGGTGCTTCTGAAATAATTTTTGATGATTTTGTGCTTGCTGAAGCACCTTTCAGCAGAGCATGAAGATATAGGTAATGTTACCAAAATCTTATATAATGAACGTAGACGTCAAAGTCTGAAGCGTTTATACAAGGTATCTGGATGGTAAAGAAAAAATAAAACCGCATGCTCGCTGGTCACTGAAGTGTTGCCGCGTCTATGAAGCTTGTTTAAGATGCATTATTATTGCTTCATCTTTCAACACATTCAGTCTTGAATTGAATATGAATCTGAATATTTGGGAGGGAGATTGTTGTTTGGGGGGAGGAGGGAAAATTTTTCACTTCCCCCCCCCAAAAAAAATACATTTGATGAGTTACTCATCAAAAAGTTACTGTCACCGCACCTCTGTTCTTTGGCCACCATCACGACCATTTCCATCATTCATCTTGTGACGAGAAAAAAATTAATATCTATCTTAATTGTAAAATGAATCATTTGAACTAGTCAAAGCACTAGCAAAAAAAAGAAATGGAAAATACAACACATATAAATGATCACGATGAAGTCCGGCTTAGCCAGAAGTCAAGTTACGCCTCGAACAAAATTTACGTTCAAAAAACGGAAACTATTAGAATACAATGCTGAATACCTTCAGTCTACACTACATATTACATATACAGCCATTAGCCTTGCTAAGCTAATGATTCCATATTACTCGTATGCCCAGCCAGAGATGAGCGCAAATATGAAGTTGAAATACCCTTGCATAGCATTGTTTTCATTTGCGACCAAATTTAATAGATACAATAATTATACGAATACATAACTACGATACGCTATATTAGACAGACAAAAGTACCCTACGAACAGTATGAGTATACATAATAATACGTACTCACTCGTGCACTATACTCGTACAATCGTATGAGCAGAAGCTTAGAGGTTTTTCGCACAGTCTCCCAGAGCGTAGATAACTAGATAGGTACTCGTATCTGTTCTTGTACACGCGTAGTGTTGAAAGAAATGAGGACGTTACATTATGCATGCATCGTAGGTACATTGTACTACAAAACCTTATTTTGCACCATACAAGCAGTAACATTGGTCGTATTTCCACTAATAAAATATAATCGACAAAAAAAAAAAAAAAAGAAAGAAAGAAAATAGAAAAATGAAAAAAAAAAACCGAATTGTACATTCTTACACGTGCAACCATTTCTGTACTACTTCATCGCGTCTCAACATAATACAAAATACATATATTCTTTTTCAGCAAAGCAAAGATTTTTAAAAATGAGAGAACTCTAACTGTAGCTATGAGGTTTGAGTGAATCAAGAACGAATGGTGTTGACGATGGAGAAATTAGCACGCGTTTTTCAGCACGGATTTTAGTGATAAGAAAAATTCGCACTAATGAGCGTAGTACAGCAATGTATTACTTGTCTGAATATTAAATTAGTACGAAAATTATTGAATTATTATTATATAATTGAACTAATTACAACAAGATAATAAAGGAATAAAAAACAACACATTTTAATTAGGAAATGAAACAAATTGAATGAATTATCAAAAAACCATTGGCCTTCGAATATGCATATTTCCAAACTGTACCCCCAAACTGGCCAAGGTCAAATTATATGAGGTGATAACAATATTCACGTGTGTAGATTGATTACTTTGTGCATTTGAATATTCTTTCTAATGCGGTTTGGTCATCGGATCGCTGTGGCAGAGTGGTTTGAGTGGTATGTAGGAACGTAGTGTATGTGTCCGTGATTCGAATCTCTTAAGGATAATGATTTTTACATGAATTTTTTACAATTTTTTACTTTTTTTTTTTCTAGTCAAGTCCTTACCTCAATGCATTCATCCTTTTTAAACATTCCTTATCTCAAGAGATGTTTTTTTTTTATAGAAAACTCTTACCACAATATATACCTAAAAGCTACATTCCTCACCTCAACTTATCCTTTTCGTACATTCCTTACCTCAAGAGATTTTTTTATAAAAAAATCATACCATGAGAAATTTTTAAAAACTACATTATTTTCCGCGAGTTTTTTTGTATTTATAATTTTTATTCAATAATAACATGATTGTATTACGATTACTTATGTTACAACACGAAGTCACGTAAGGTTGGATTTTACCATCAATAAGTTTATTAGTTTACTACGAAAGGATCAATTGCTTAGGCTTCTTTATTCAGTTTTTCATGCATATCGGCTCAATCATTTGAGTGGTGATCGCATATGTTGTCATTAGCGAGGAGAGATGGGGGCGATGTAGCGGGTTTGCTAATGAATTGAAGCTGGAAGTTTTGTGTACGGGTATGGGTGATAGATTGAGCCCCAATTTCGTATTTAATACAAGAGTATCAACCAACTGAAATAAAGAACTCAAAGTCCCCTCCAGAATATGGTGACATAATATTTACCTAGTTAGTAGTTACCTACACGTGTGTTCTTATATCATGAGCCAAATTCTTACGATGCGATGCACTCAGTAAAAAACGTATAATATAACTACGTATTAAGACTATTAGACATCATAGGCATATAACGTATTATCGTATCGACATCACGTTCAACGATACGATTACGCGATGCGACATTTATTTACAACATGATGGTGACCGTTTGATCGATCATGTAATTTGCGAGAGAAAAAGACCGCGCGTATCAGACAAAAAAAAAAGTCAGAATTCATCCTCTCTCAGCACCTTCTATAGGAAGCCGCATAAAATCGCACTTCGGTATCTTCGTTGTTGTAACGCATAAAAAGTAAGAGCATCTGGTTTCGACGTTAAATTTAGGTACGCAGTAAATAGGCGACGGAGAAAGGGGGAAGGTAGTGAGAAATAGCCTTTTTAGAATAAAATTGATATTTGTCGACATCGAAGAGCTGTCTTCAGTGGTTTCACGAAGAGACGTAATGCCACGACGCGACGATATAATAGTCTTAGATTCGCGCCTATACCGCCCAAACGAAATGGTCATACACATGTGTAGCACTTGAGACCGAAAGCATGTTGCCCAACTTTATCTCGCAATTAATTGCGTTCTTTGACGACGTTGGCTCGGCCACGATCACGAAGATACACGCGTCTCCGTTTGGGCTAGTCCTTAGCCGCTGGCCACGGGCCGTATCCTACGTAAATCAAAAGGCTATTCGGTGGCGGTCGCCAACACCGTTTCATATATCATTCGCGTTAACGCAGCTCGCAGATTTGCGTGTTAAGCTAAATCTGTCGTAAAAAGATAAAACGTCGTCTTTGGTGAAACTTGAATCGCAAGCTTGAGGCTTTGACAACAAAAAATATCCTACCGCGATCGAGCCTTCTAAAGCCAAAGGCCTACCGCTGTCTCTGCCTCTGCCGCACCGTATTCGTACGTGCACGCGTGCATTATTGCGGGTAGCGCGCGCGGAAATGAAAACATTTTTTATTCCGTTGCCGTTGTCGAGAAGTTTTCACGTACGATATCGCCGAAGCCACTAAACAGTACACACGCGACTACAGTTGTCGTACTCGACCGGAACCGGAATCAATTATTTCGCCTTTTTACGCCTTTTAGTTTCGCACTATAGAGAAAAAAAATGCTATTTGTTCTCAAAACAAGCAGCGCTTTAACATTAACTCGCAATTCTCTCACGTCTGAATTTGTCGTCAGTTTTTTTCCAACCTTTCTCGACTGGTGTTTTTCTTCCTTTTAAGGTCAATATTTATCGTTTCGACTTTGGACTACTCGTACACAGAAGCTGGCAGGTGTGACAAACATATCAATTTTTTTCTTCTTCATTTACCACAACTTGTCCACGCATTTCACGTGAAGCATTATTTTCTTTGAAATCATTTAAATAATAATACGCCTGACTTGGATACGCGTATGTATTCTCGTACCTACATTACAGCATAGTATACTCAGAATAATTTAACCGTTGATTCTTTGCTGCCATAATAATTATATCAGGTAATTAAGCAGTATCTATGCATTGCGATGCTTTTTTTAGATTTTAAAACGCCAACATGGCTATAAATGAGCTGGTGAAAAAATTCCTTTTGCCAAATTAGAAAATACTAGTAATCTATACCCATCCTTCGGACGGGGTGTTTAAGCATGTGTTTCTTTATACACTGAAAGGGGTTTTTTATCTTTATTGTCAACTTCTTCGATGGTAATAGTTCTTCTTCGCTTTGTTTTGCGAATTATTAAAGGAAAAAAAATTTTGAAATCACGATGGTAGATTCTATCATTTCTTTAACCAAAATTTTTAAAAATTGAAAACTAAATTTTTGTCCCATGTTATTTTTAATTTTTTTTTTTTTTTTTTTCAAAATTTGTGATCACGTTCAAAAAATAACTTTTTGCTTACTACTTGTTTAATGAAAGGAGCAATTGAAAAATTAAATCGATGTACAAAATTTCATATACATACATAAGTAATGTTATTATTCATTAAAAAAAATTCTATTCATTTAAATTATATTCACGACGTTAAAATTAATTTTTTTTTCTTTAATCTCAGTTAGCCACAAATTAAAATTACTTCAAAAAACAAAATAAAAAACGTTGATACGTGTACAAGTACATCGGAATTTGTTGAATTATTTCAAAACATAGACAGTGAAAAAATGTCTAAAATAATAATTTTGTTAGTCAACCATTTGGCATAAGATGCCATTCGAATTCATAAGTTGAGGTTTCATTTCGTTCGCTAACCATTCAACGTGAGGTACCATGAGGAGGGATCCTTATGCTTTTTACTCCATATTACAAATGACCATACCACTACTTTATCACAACTACAGCTGGTTCAATTAAAGTTCACACCATATTAGAACATGAGCTGGTTGAATGAAACTTGAGGACATCCTCTCACCTCCTGCTACATTTATAAAATTTTGCTCCATTTATCACGTGGGAACTAAAATACCTCCACTCATGCTCCGGCAGCGCCAACTCACAGTTCAATGAAACGTGAGGTCACGCAAACTCACGTTTCTGCAACACTAAAAAACTGCGAACTAAAAGACCTTGACTCATGCCCCGTCACGCTAATTCACGGTTCAATTTTTCCGTGAGCTCACACAATCTTACATTCTTACTACATATATAAAATTTTACTCCATAATATTGAAACGTGAGGTCACGCAATCTCACGTTCCAAGTCCAAAATTTAAAAATTGCGAACATCATAGGGAGATCCTGGTGGATAATTTATTAACTACTCTTCGGGGTTGTGGAATGACGTTTGGTCGAGCGTCATAGATATGTGTACAACTTCTTCGGCTCATTTACTGGACGTTTCTTTAAAGCTTTTTTTCGAACTTCATGGAGCTTTTCGTGAGTTGCCTGAGGCGTTACGAATGATCTTTTCGTTCAGCCCTATCACATGAAACCACTCGCAACTTTCATCGTTGCGTGTATCTCGGCTTTACCTCGGACAAAGTCTTACCCTCCTCAATTATATAGTAGACTAGATAGTTGTTGGTGTTAGGGACAATCATTTAATTAGATATACAGTATTGTATAAAATTTTGTTATGTATTGATCTACCTTTTTTCCTCTTTTCAAGTCTCATGCATATATTTTTTTGAAAATGGTATTTAACGGATTGACTTAACAACAGGCATAAAATTTTTTTGAAATCTTTAAAATTCGCCATATGCAAAATAGAGATTAAAAATTATTGAATATAAGTACATATGTGCAGGCAGAGAATATAGCCTATAATTATGTTATATGCCCATATCTACTTATCATCAATAATTTTTAATCTCTGTTTTGCATATGGCGAATTTTAAAGAAATGTAATGCCTGTTGTTAAGTCAATCCTTAGAGCACTATTTTCAAAAGAAAAAAAAAACCTTAAAATCTCGAAATACCTAATAAAATTCATTTTTATTATCACCATCAGGGATGGGAATCTACGCGTAGAATAACCTATTCTACACTTGATGTAGAATAGATGTAAAATGAGTAGAAAGAGCAAAATTTCCATTTAAAAAGCCAAAAAACCAAAATAATTTTACCGCTTTTTCCGTGTTCAGTTTCTTAATTGTTCTCTATCAAGTGTAAGTGTCAACTGTCAACGTGTTAACGAGAAACATTCCGAATATTTGAAAATTAAATTAATATTCGGTGTCAACAATTTATTCTGAAATTTACAAACGAACAATGATAGTGTTACAATTACGACTAATTTAATACAGGTATTGGAGCATGTTTAATTAGTAATTTGATTTGAGAATTGAGATCGAGGGTGGGGTGAACGTGAAGAGTAATATGATTAATCATGTAATGATTCCTTTCGTTCTATTCATTAGGAAAATTTTGAACAATGAGTGATAAAAATAAAATCAATATTCAATTCAGCATTTCAGCTAACTTATTATCAATTTATCAATTATCAACCACAATGCTAATTTTGTAGCATTCTACTCATTCTACTCATTCTACGTAGAATACAAAGCTGTTCTACATGTCTCATTCTACGCGCAGAATAAAAAATATTTTACGCCTTTTATTCTACATCCAACCCTGATCACCATACCACACCGAAATCACATCATTCAGATGTTTTCCTAAAACATACCTTGGGTATCCCTGTGTGAAAAAATTGATAATATTTCATCTCCTATTGCTTAAAAAGTTCAAATCAAAACCATACCATGCACATTACCAATAAATTACCCATTTACGATTCGTTTTAAAAAATGAAAATTTCGTTGCTTTTTCAAATAAATAAAAAATAAAAATAAAAAAGAAAGATATTATGAGGATCCAAATTTGCAAACAAAATTATAGCTATGATTTTTTAACGAATTTTTGAAAATGTTGCTTACATTTCGCCCAGTAACTTTGATGACATGAATTTTCTCAACTTTTTTTGCGGACATTTGGAAAAAAAAACAAAAACAAACTGTATTTATGTCATCTTAGTACGCACCAAGTACACAGATAAAGGAATAGAAGTGTTTTATAGGCCATACTAATAATTGAAAGAAGGAGTAATGGACTCGAGAAATTGAGAAACGTTTATTCTACACCGTGTTTAATTACCCCTAAATTGTTAACTTTCCAAAGATGAGAAACTTTTCCGGCACCATCACCAGAGCTCGCCTAAATTTCCGCACGAAAACACCTATTCGTAACTACACCACGGTAAGCGACGAAAACGAACGTAAAAACGTAAAGATAAAACGCGTCGTCGTACCAATTAAAGGAGGCGCGATGCTAGTGCTACAATGTTCTCGTCTCGTGACAAGCGGCTTCCTAAGCGTAAAAAATTACCATCAAGATATTATACGAATACACGACGCGTAAATTGAAATAAGCGATGCCTACTTAAGCTACAGCAACACCAACATCCTTATACAGATGAGGGAACAGTGTTCACTTCGATGGCACACGATACCGCGATACAAGCAACGATGCATAATGCTAAAAATTTTGCACACATTTGCCGCTACCGTAGTACGTTATTGCGTGCATTGAGTCGCCGAAAAAAGAAAAAAAAAAAAACTCTCCTCCTTTCCCAGGTTAAAAAAACCTT
This sequence comes from Phenacoccus solenopsis, assembly GCA_009761765.1. Classification (NCBI taxonomy): domain Eukaryota; kingdom Metazoa; phylum Arthropoda; class Insecta; order Hemiptera; family Pseudococcidae; genus Phenacoccus; species Phenacoccus solenopsis. The sequence goes on from CM019755.1 coordinate 42,762,960, forward strand.
ACACATCGCGTACCAAATTCACACGTTACTTTGCGTACGGCACCATTGCTCCATTAACTTATCTCGACCAAAGTTATAACTATAGGGTTTTCAATGAAAGTTTCCGCACATACTACATATTATACAAACCACGTACGAGTAGGTAGGTCGGTGGGTACCAGGTAGGTTTCGATTGGTAAGGTTAGGTACCATTACGGTAGCGGTAAAGAAAAGCCATACCGAGCGTGATGCGAAGAAAGAAGAGTAGGTAGTATGGAGTATAGGGTATACCAATAATTGAGTATTAAATTTGCGAAACATTCTTCTGCGTTTTGCCTTTAGTCGATAACGATAAGCCAAGTCGGCATCGTTTAATATCTATAACTACCCATAATGATAGAATCGTATCGTTATAGAGATAAAGCGTGGGCGTCGTGACGCGCGCTAAGAAGCTCGTGTTAACTTTTTTCCCCCCGTTATGACGATATAGGTACATTCGCGCGACGATGAAGATTAGGGAAGTTAAAGGCGAAAGGGAAGCGAACCCATTAGAATATATACGGTTCGCTTTTTCGTTGCAACAACGGAAATGCAAGATCTTTCTCGCAGTCAGCTGCAATTTCTTCCGCTTCCACAACAAAATTATATCGTGTCGGGTTTTTATCGCGCCGGCAGCGTATTATTTTAAAGCTCATTTCGTTTACATATCACATACTAATTGATGTACTCGTCGTAGCCCAACTATCGTCAACTGTGATGGGCAATATTTGATCATCATGTACTTGAAATTTTTGTCGCCTTAGAAAGTCATATATTTTGTCGTCTGAAGACTGAAAGAAAAGTTAGCAGCTAATTTATTTAGCTCAGTTTTCAACTTAAAAACAATAATTATTGAGAAGCAAATAACTCAAATTTTTCGTTTTTCATTACATCTGATAGAATGAGTCGCAAACACCAACATACCCAAATTTCTACTTCCTAGTGTATTTGGAGGGGAGTTAGAGCAAAAAAAAAAACGTAAGCAGCCATGCCGCATTATTGGAGCTGAGTTTTTAACTGGGGCTTGTTTTGATTTAGTAATAACCATGCTCAACCGTTCATCACTACAGGTCACACCCAATACCAAGTCTGAAAACCCTTACCCTATCCTTTCCAAAAACACTTAAGAAGTTGAATTTGGCACAAATGTAGTATTTCTTGCCATGAAATAATCATGTGAACACATATTTCTCAAATTATAACCATTTGAGGGTCCTCAAATTATCTTCAAATCTTGATAATCCGCCATTTTGGATCCATTTTGACTCAAATTTAAGTGGTTATATTCTGGTCACAAACTAATCCTACACACAAAGTTTGACCATTCTAGGCCGATTTGGTGATGAGATATGGAAGATTCATGAAATTTCCTGCAGCAATTTCCCCTCCAAAAGCCGTTTTTTGCTCTAACTCCCCTCCAAAATCACTGAGGAAGCTAAAATCAAAATACGTTTGTCACTTGGGCTCATTTTATCATATGACACAGCAATAAAAAATTTTCGACCCCTCCTGTACCCCCACCACTATTTTAGGTTGATAACCCCGCCTTCCCCCTCCAACATCATGTATGGAAGTGAATTCGGGATATAGTATACAACTTATCCCCAATAACCATATGAATTCATATTAATTACATTTTTACCAACTTGAGGCTCCTCAAGCTCTACTCAAAATTTTGATAATCCGCCATTTTGAATCCATTTTGATCCAAATTCAAGAGGTCATATTGTGGTCACCAACTAACCTCACACACAAAATTTGACCTCTTTAACTTGATTTGGTGGGGAGATATGGAAGATTCAAGAAATTTCATGACTCAAAACTTCCTCAAAAAGCCGTTTTTTGATCTAACTCCTCTCAATATGCACTTAGAAGCTGAAATTTGGATATGTTAGTATCCGTGACTCACTCTTTCATATGAAATCAAAAACGAAAAATTTGAGCTATTTGCCCTTCTCCAGCCCCCTCAAAATTTGAGTGATCCGCCATTTTGAAATTTATCGAAAAAAAAAAAAACTATTTGCGCATTTTCAAGAAGAGTCTCTCACCAAATTTTGAGCGAATTTTATGAATACTCGCCGGCGCTACGCGTGGGCGAAAAAAAAATATATATACCAAAAAGTTGGACATTTGCCAGATGATTACAAATTGTCTGAAACGCAAAGATTTGAAGACCCCACCCTCCCCAGACCTTCCCTTCCCAAATCAGGTAGGCTGTAATAGCTATCGTTTTGTTAAAAACTCAGCTAATAAGCTACTCAAATATTGATTTCTGTTCCAGATCATACTGTCGTGATTGCTCATTGTTTCTTACAAGTACGGTTTATCAATCTAGATTTTGTGGATAGGACGGAATTCGATGAGGAAACCAGAATTAAAAATGTTTGTAAACATTATCATAATTCGAAAGTAGAAATTTACTATGATTTATACCATTAACATAAATATCATTTCAACTTTTTTTCAGGCATGTGGTTGTAACGCTGGAATATTGAGCAATTTCTATTTTCCAACTGACGATGCTGGTGTATACACAAAGGAAGTGTATTTGCAGATAAACACAGTCGACTAGGGTATCGTGGAAGAGGTAAGACTTGGAAAACTTCTGATGAACTAGTAAAACTAGATAAAAACTAATTTTATAAATAATTATCTGTTTCAGATAAAAGCTAATTTGAATACTTTAAAGGTGGAAAATAGAGAAGTCAAGATTCGTACATTCAAGGTGTACGCGTACCAGCGTGGAAAACGTAGTCATTCTCGTTCTACCAATTGTACAGTCGCTTCTAGACAATCTACTCAAAGCTATTCGACTGTCCATGACGCCCCAAGCCCCCGTCGCTTCGATACGACCAGAAGATCTCGAAGTAGAAGCCAATCTACGGTCCTGAAAAGATCTCGAAATCGAAGCCAATCTCGAAGTCGATCACCCATCGAACGTAGTAAGACTTATTGGTCAAAAACAAGAAGAACATATCCGAAAGGGTCTTCTCGCAAGGACTACAGTCGGTTCTCTACTTCTTCTCGTCACAAATATAGTCAAGGTCATGGGAGTCATAGAAGTCATGGGAGTCATTATCAAGACTAATGAAGGATGTTCTCATAATTTTTTCTTATAATAAGAGATCACAACTATTAAACGTTTGAAAACTCGATTGTATAAGGTATTTTTAATGAATTTGTTTTATTTTTTAATAATTCATACAATTTTTGAAAATAGAATAATGTCATCCACAGTTTCAGAAATTAAACTATTCTTGTTGAAACTCTCTTACTTGCTAGTTGATGACTAATGGAAGAAAGAATGGAAGTAGCCTTTTAGGAAAAAATACGTCAATTTTAAATTTAGAGTAGAGTAAAGGAACATTCAATAGACTACGTATGATAACGAGAGCGAAATAAAATTTTGACCAGGAGCAAAATCCGAAAATTCTCGTGCCCGAACCTACATACAGTTTCTCAATGTTAAACTTGAAATATTCCGATTTTCTCATTTCTAAAATGTCTTCAAATACCTAAAAAATTGCTTCAAAATGAGGAAAATTAGTCTCTGCGCTTGAATGTGTCTGACTACAACAGAAAGAATATATCTCATATTTGTATTAAAAACAGCTAAATATTCACGAATTGGAAGATTTCAAGGATTTTCAAAGAGGTTGAAAAATGGAAAAAATGTGCTCTGAGCAAGAGAAATGAGTAAGACTACTGGAAAATGAGCGAAAAATGCAAAAAAAAATTGTGACTGCGCTTGACTGTATCAGAAGGAATATGACTTCAAATTTTAATAAATTTCCACTTTTTCTCAATTTTCTCATTTCTAAAACTGTCTTCAAAAACTAGAAAATCGCTTCAAAATGACATACACCTAATTTTTAGAGGGTTAAAAAAAGAGAAAAACGATAGAAATTTGATACAAAAGTTGTAAAATTTTCGAACCAGTGGAGAAGAAAATTATTCATATTCGATTTAAGAACAGTAAAATATTCAGTGCAGAAATTAGAGGATTTTCAAGAATTTTTAGGGTTTGTTAGAAACGTTGAAAAAATGAGAGAAATTAGCCTCTGAGCTTGACTGCACTAGAACATATATAAGGTATCATTTTTTTCTTCAGAGGTGAAAAATAGGGAAGAAAGTGAAAGAAGTCTTCAACTGTCACAGATTGATGATTTCTATAAGTAGAGGGTTAAAACAGTTAAATATCAATATGAAATTTTGTTTTTTCTTGAGTACTGAAAAAGGGGGGAAAAAGTAAAAGAAATCTTCAAGTGGGCCAGAATAAATATAATGTATCATTTTTTTTCTTCAGAGGTGAAAAATGGGAAAAGAAGTGAAAGAAATCTTCAACTGTGCCAAGAGTATTATTACCTATCACAGATTGATGATTTCTATGAGAGAAAGAGTTGAAAGATAAGAAATTGATATAATTTGGATACAAAATTTATAAAATTTTCAAACTAGAGGAGATGAGAAAATAGGATGAAATTATTAAAATTATCCTTAAAAATAGTTAAATATTCAATACGGAAATTAAGAGAATTTTTATTTTTTCTTGAGAACTGAAAAATGGGGGAAAAAGTAAGAGAAATCATTACTGCGCTAGAACATACATAAGGTATCTACTCAAATTCAATAAGGAAAAAATAGACATAAAACCGACATGAAACCTTCCAAGACATAAAAACCAGCATAAAATCTTCTCAAAACCTTCCAAGACATGAAATAGACATAAAACCTTTTTAAAATAGTATGAAATTATAACCATCTAAATAATATGTTCAAAATAGACCTTTTCTATAGTATTAATTTTTTGATTTTTTAGGTTTTTGATTTATGACTGATTTTTCTGACTCACTATTCTTTGCATAAATTCTTTCTATCTTATCTTTAGATGGTATATCTGAATCTTTGACAGCAACTCTTGTAAATTTATTACCAAAATCTATTTTCATTTCATCTACCTTCTTTTGAATTTTCATTAATTCTGAAACTGGTAGTAAATTAAATGATTTTGTTGTTACAGATATATCCAAACCAGAATCATATTTAACAGGTTTAATTTGAGATTTTTCATTATATTTTTTAAGCAATCTTGTATTCTCTTCTTTCAATTGATGATTCTCTTCTTCCAAATGTTTACTATTATTCAGAACATTTATTGAATTATTTGATAAATTTTGATAGAGTATATTATTACATCTTGCTTCACAAGCAGGAGCAAAAATTGCATTAACAAGTTTTCTGTAATTCTTCTTAGTTTCATCATCAAAATTTTTCTCATTAATTCCTTTATGAAATTCTTTGATCAAGTCCATATATGATTTAGCAATATCTGATGTTGATTGATTTTCATAATAATGTTTCAAATTTTCTAGATTAAAACTTATCATCTCTTTTACATCTGCACTAAATGAATTGACTATTGAAGTTAATGTAACTAAAGATTTTTCATTTGCCATTTATATATAAAATTTTTTCGATTTTTTTTTACCATTTACCATTCCACTTTCCATTCCATTTTACCATTTCCCATTCCCTTTTCCATTCCATTCCATTCCATTCCAGTTACCATTTCCCATTTTCAAAAAATTTTATAAATAAATAATAATGGATCATACAACACTAATCAAATTGATGAGAGAATATGATTTTATAAATAATTCCAAAAAATCTTTTAGGGAAAAATATAATATAAGCCTGAAAACTATTAATAAATATCTAATAAAATATGATATTCCTCATAGAAGAAATCTGAATATTATAAAAAAACGTAAGCAGCCATGCCGCATTACTGGAGCTGAGTTTTTAACTGGGGCTTGTTTTGATTTAGTAATAACCTTGCTTAACCGTTCATCACTACAGGCCACACCCAATACCAAGTCTGAAAACCCCTACCCTATCCTTTCCAAAAACACTTAAGAAATTCAATTTGGCACAAATGTAGTATTTCTTGCCATGAAATAATCATGCGAACACATATTTCTCAAATTATAACTATTTCAGGGTCCTCAAATTATCTTCAAATTTTGTAAATCCGCCATTTTGGATCCATTTTGACTCAAATTTAAGTGGTTATGTTCTGGTCACAAACTAATCCTACACACAAAGTTTGACCATTCTAGGCCGATTTGGTGATGAGATATGGAAGATTCATGAAATTTCCTGCAGCAATTTCCCCTCCAAAAGCCGTTTTTTGCTCTAACTCCCCTCCAAAATCACTGAGGAAGCTAAAATCAAAATACGTTTGTCACTTGGGCTCATTTTATCATATGACACAGCAATAAAAAATTTTCGACCCCTCCTGTACCCCCACCACTATTTTAGGTTGGTAACCCCGCCTTCCCCCTCCAACATCATGTATGGAAGTGAATTCGGGATATAGTATACAACTTATCCCCAATAACCATATGAATTCATATTAATTACATTTTTACCAACTTGAGGCTCCTCAAGCTCTACTCAAAATTTTGATAATCCGCCATTTTGAATCCATTTTGATCCAAATTCAAGAGGTCATATTGTGGTCACCAACTAACCTCACACACAAAATTTGACCTCTTTAACTTGATTTGGTGGGGAGATATGGAAGATTCAAGAAATTTCATGACTCAAAACTTCCTCAAAAAGCCGTTTTTTGATCTAACTCCTCTCAATATGCACTTAGAAGCTGAAATTTGGATATGTTAGTATCCGTGACTCACTCTTTCATATGAAATCAAAAACGAAAAATTTGAGCTATTTGCCCCTTCTCCAGCCCCCTCAAAATTTGAGTGATCCGCCATTTTGAAATTTATCGAAAAAACAAAAAAACTATTTTTGCGCATTTTCAAGAAGAGTCTCTCACCAAATTTTGAGCGAATTTTATGAATACTCGCCGGCGCTACGCTTGGGGAAAAAAAATATATATATATATACCAAAAAGTTGGACATTTGCCAGATGATTACAAATGGTCTGAAACGCAACCTCCCCCGACCTTCCCTTCCCAAATCAGGTAGGCTGTAATAGCTATCGTTTTGTTAAAAACTCAGCTAAAAAACATTCGCCGCATAAGTACTTAGCTAAGGGAGAATGGAACGCGACGTCCAAATACGCGCACCGACCACTGACCGTTACATTTGCTACACGACACTTAGAAACGAGAATAACGCGATAATTGCCGAGAAAATGGTATTTTTATACGTCGACTGGCAGAATATGTAGCGGAAATTTCTTGAAACTTTTCGCACGCGTTTTTTCATTCGCAAAAACACCAAATACGAAGCTGTCTTGTATTCATGGTACAATTTCTTTTTTCGTAAGTGTAAGTTTTCAAGCATTGTCCTCCATTCGATGACTGAACGGACCAACTGCTACCGCATAATTATATCGAATACCAGATGTCCAGATACCGACGCGACGCGACGCACGTTACGTTCGTCCACATGGAGTGGTGTGTTGTTCGCTTCGCCTCGGGCTCTATTACAGTCGCCCATAAATTGTCATTTCATTACGTTTATTAAAGGCAATCTTATACCTTGTGTCTATCGTTGAGATTGAGAAATATGAACGCGAACCATTAAACAAGTAGTAAATACATACCATATCGTGCTATATACCGACAAACCCGATTGACGCACTGTTCGCAAGGTTACGAACGTGCGACTTGGAAATGTTGAAAAATTCTAGTTTCACCGATCATAGGAATAGCGCAACGATTAGAACTTACGAATTTACCTATCACTATCCAACATCATATTTTACGTGTTTTTCTATTCTGCTGAATATTATTTAAACATGCTGGAAAATTTTGCACAATATTTGGATGGTGGATGAGGGGAGTCGAAGCAGCCAAAAAATGAGAAAAAATTCCACTCGAAAGACAAACAGAAGAAGTAGAAATTTCCTGCAGCAATTTCACCTCCAAAAGCCGTTTTTTGCTCTAACTCCCCTCCAAAATCACTGAGGAAGCTAAAATCAAAATACGTTTGTCACTTGGGCTCATTTTATCATATGACACAGCAATAAAAAATTTTCGACCCCACTATTTTAGGTTGATAACCCCGCCTTCCCCCCTCTAACATCATGTATGCAAGTGAATTGGATATATGGTATACAACTTATCCTCAATAGCCATATAAATTCATACTAATTACATTTTTACCAACTTGAAGCTCCCTAAGCTCTACTCAAAATTTTGATAATCCGCCATTCTGGATCCATTTTGATCCAAATTCAAGAGGTCATATTGTGGTCACCAACTAACCTCACACACAAAATTTGACCTCTTTAACTTGATTTGGTGGGGAGATATGGAAGATTCAAGAAATTTCATGACTCAAAACTTCCTCAAAAAGCCGTTTTTTGATCTAACTCCTCTCAATATGCACTTAGGAAGCTGAAATTTGGATATGTTAGTATCCGTGACTCACTCTTTCATATGAAATCAAAAACGAAAAATTTGAGCTATTTGCCCCTTCTCCAGCCCCCTCAAAATTTGAGTGATCCGCCATTTTGAAATTTATCGAAAAAACAAAAAAACTATTTTTGCGTATTTTCAAGAAGAGTTCCTCACCGAATTTTGAGCGAATTTTATCCACACCCGCCTGCGCAAGGCGAGTGACACAAAAAACGCAATTTCTCAAAAACAGGTTTTTGCTAACTCTCCTCAAAATGCACTTAGGAAGCTGAAATTTAAATATGTTGGTGTCCGTGACTCACTCTTTCATATGAGATCAAAAACGAAAAATTTGAGCTATTTGCCTCTTCTCCAGCCCCCTCAAAATTTGAGTGATCCGCCATTTTGAAATTTTTCGAAAAAACAAAAAAAGCACTTCTGCGCATTTTCAAGAAGAGTTCCTCACCAAATTTTGAGCGAATTTTATGAATACTCGCCGGCGCTACGCGTGGGGGAAAAAAATATATATATATACCAAAAAGTTGGACATTTGCCAGATGATTACAAATGGTCTGAAACGCATAGATTTGAAGACTCCACCCTCCCCCGACCTTCCCTTCCCAAATCAGGTAGGCTGTAATAGCTATCGTTTTTATTAAAAACTCAGCTAAAAAAAACTGACGATTTTGGCTTTGGGCAATTTGGAGTTCTCAAATTAGTGATTTCGCATTTAAGTAAAAATCAGACAACACCGTCAGGAACAGGTACACTGTAATAGCTCAGTTTTCTCATCAGAAATTCATCTAAAAAGAAGCATGTTTATTCAAAACAGTCATAGAAACATTATAGAAGTCATAAACTAGATTATGTACGACGCAACTAGACACATATGCACATGCACAGAATCATTAAGTTATCGTGAAAACGTGACGAGTTCTAGGTACGTACGATACTAGGCGTTAAACTCTTAGCTGTGATACGCGAATAAGGAAAGGCGCGGACGGTCGGTGATGCGTATTTTATACGTAGATCTAAAAAATGTGTAACATCATTTCGTGCGCTCAGCATGTCTCATAAACGTTTACGTGTATTTCTTTTTCTTTTTTTTTTTTTTGGCTGACCTCTCGCTTCTATACGTCGCGTTGTATATTTTTATTATTATATGGCGCATATACGCGAGTATTCGGTATCCGCTGTCCATAATCCAAGTATCGGATACGTTTACGTGTACTTGTGCCAGTATACATGCGAATGGCATAGGTACAATCATTCATTAGCGTTTATCCGCGACCAGAATACGTTCCTTCGTCATTACATATGCAGAAAGCAGTGCATCGAATCGCGCGCCTCAACACACACAAATCGACGCTAATTCAGTAACGGAGATAGCTAATTGGACTTCTTGATGAGGTGTTTTGAAGTTTAAATTCATCTGGTCGCGCGTGAAAACTAAAAACAATTGGAAGATAGCGTCGCGTCGCTTCCCAGTATTCTCATAAGCGTCAAGTATTATTTAGCCAGTTTTTCGTTCACGATACATTGCATTAGACATTTGTATCTGCATATACATACGTGCACATGCAGATACAGTACTTCCACCTACTTTTATATGTACGAGTCGAGTATACTATACGTACCTATGTGTATTGTGTACGACTCCACGTATTACAATCGTATCACGGTTGACCGAAATACCAGTAGATACATACGTGTTATGGTTAACTTTAAGAAAATACCGAAATTTCGACCAACTCCGCAACTCGTACGAATAAGAACATATGTAAGTATATATACGCCAAGTCAAGGGATACGTAATTTCTCTCAAGACTCGTTAACGACTATCGGCGACATGTGCGAACTGCGAATGTGTAATACGAGTAATACGCGCGCATAAAACAGCGACCGCGATCTCGCTATTACGCGAGATTGCAGGTACATAATTTCGAATTCGAGAGACGAATTTACATGTTTCAAAAATAAATCATCGCTACCACGAGTAGGGTACTAGGGCTGCTGTACAGCGTTGCATTACGACGCGACGCGAATTATTCACCACTTCACCATACACTATACACGATACGCGTACTATACGTAGAAATATGAAAAACGACCTATCGACGCTTTATTATTTTTCTATACACTCGATCGTCTTAAATTATGCTCTCGTATCATTTTCGCTACATACTGATATTACTGATATTATCAGGCACTATAGGATGGGGGTATAGTAACGATAACGATAACGTTAAGGAAACGTATCTATTAGAACACCTATCCGCCTATCCAACCATCCATCGACCCATTGAGACATGCAGTTGTCGCTTATCAACCTGCACTATTTATAATCATTATCTTTCGGAATACGAGTACACGAATGGAAAAAAGAAAAGGAAAAAAAAAATGAAAATCATGACATCCTACCTGCCGAGTAGGTAACTCCTGGTCCGAATTTTCGTACACATTCGCGCACCAATACGCCGGAACCGATTTGTAATCCGTGCGTCAACGTTTGTACGGCGATGGCGCAGCACATAATAACCCAACCCCATCCGCCTTCCGGATAGTAGTGCTGCTTGAGGGTGAGTAATTGCTTGAAATCGCCTTGCGATCTGTGCGCATTCCCTTGCTGCTGGCCACCGCCACATCCGCCACCGCCACCGCCGCCACCGTCGCTGAAACTGCCCACGCCAGAGTCCGTACCGTACAGCAATTGCGGTAATGAACGCGATCGAAACAAGCCGGGCGCTACGATACCGCTGTTATCCAACATTACAACAACAACACAACCACATAGTAAATCATAATCGTTAAATTACCTCGATCGACCATCTTCGATACTCGACGTACTCATATTATCGCAGCCGTCGTCGTCGTCAATCGTCATCGTATACGCATCGTAATTACGTATCCGTATTACTATTCGCTCTATCATTAGGTATTACTTAAAATTTGTACGATCGCGTCGCGTCGCGTCGTCTTTGCAGTACGCTGCACTCTATTCTTGATCGATTCTCGATTGATTAGCGATCACTGTTCGCCCGTTCTCCCCAACGAATTCACACGCCATACTTGATACGTATCGATATTACCAGTTTAACCATTAAAAGTAACTACCGACATGTGGTGTGGTGCGCTACCATTTATCCGTTTATACGTACGACTATACGTATTACGTATTCGTCATATACCAACCTCGTACATCATACATAACGCATATAGCCCGTGCGTCTATAATTATATCGTACGTGTTAGCTTGCAATTTTTTAGCCGAGCTTTTAATAAAAAACGATTCCTACTACAGCCTACCTGATTTGGGAAGAAAGGCTGGGGGGAGGGGGAGGCTCTTCATAACGTTCGCCTTTGAGCGTATTATTTTGTTATGTGACCGTACGTTATTCGTTTAACAAATATGTATTTAGTTTATATGGACAATATAAACCATACATTTTTCCTCGTTCCTTACGCTGCGCTGGTGGATGTGGATGGAAATTGGAAATCGTTCAAAATTTAAGATACTCTTAATGTGCACGGGTGTGCTATAAGAACTTTTTTTTCAGACTGGGATAGAATTTAAGCCTGCTAATGGTACACTGTAAAAATGTAAAAAATACTTTAGTTTATGATGTGTTGTAGTAAAAATCGCTCTAAATTGTATCCACAAAAGCATAATATACTGATCATAAAAATGATGCTAAGTATTTCGAAGCAGTGATCAGGGACGAAACTAAGAAGGGGTATTGGGGGTCAAAACACCTCCCCAATATTTTCGACAAGGAAAAATTCGGCAAAGGGTCTCTCCTGATAAGATAGTGAAAACGGCCCTTGACCCAAATTCAGTCACAAGTGGTCCTAAATGTTGCCCTCGATGAAAAAACTCCCCAGAAAAATTTTTGACCCTCTACCCCCACCCCTTCCTGAGAAATCGACTCCCATATGTCGAAAATTCAATATTTTTCAACTCTGGATGGGATGGATGAAAAATTTTGAAAATTTCACCATTGATAGGCATTGTATAAGTACATTTGTAGAAATTTTTTCAAATTTTTAGTTTTATATTTTCTTGAATTTTTTAGGCTTTGAAATTTTCAAAAAATTGTAAAAATTTTTTTTGAGGGGTTATATGGCTGAATTTTTTTCCATAATTAGCTCGTACTCTATAGTACAACATGATAATATTTTCAACCGCCCGAAGGCAGGTGGAAGTTGTTCAAAAAAAATGAAATGTGTAACAAGAACGCCTCCTAAATTCACTTTTTTGCATTTTTTTTTTTTGCGAACAACGCGTTTTAGAGAAAAAGTAGTAAAGTAATAAAATGTTTCTCATTAAATTCTCTATAAAATAGGGTCTTATAATTTTTTTCGTATACCCATTAGGGGAGAAGATAGGGGACTACAAAGTTACTCCTAATACTAATAATTATTATGTAAATTACACTATCGCAAAATCAGTAAGGACTAAACAAGAAAAAAATAATAATAAAAAATAAATAGAAAATGAACATTGGGAAGTGGTCCTGCAGAGGATGAAGCCTATTATCATCGAAAAGGGATTAATCCCTGATACACAATTTGGCTTCCGCGAAAAGCACTCCACAATCGAACAAATTAACAGAGTAGTGCATACGGCTACCCAGGCGCTAGAAAATAAAGAATTTGCTCCCTCCGTATTTTTGGACGTGAGCAATGCATTTGACAGGGTCTGATATCTTGGTCTCCTGTACAAGCTTCAGCAAGTCTTCCCATTGTGCATCTGCAAATTGCTATAGTCTTATCTAAGCGGCCGCGAATTTTGCGTGAAAATCGGCTCAGCTTCTTCACCATATGTAGGCATTGCAGCTGGAGTTCCCCAAGGGAGTGTACTGGGGCCGATGCTGTTCCTACTTTATACAAGAGATTTTCCCACTTCGGATGGCGTAACTACATCTCTCTTCGCAGATGACTTTTGCATCGTCGTGCGTGATTCAGAATACGAAACTGCTGTGTCTAGGCTGCAGTCGGCTACCGACAAGGTCTCGGATTGGGCACGTAGCTGGAAAATCCAGCTAAACGAATCGAAGTCGGTCAGAATCGACTTTGCCTTGCGGAAGCACGACTACTGCCCGACAATCCTAAATGGGAAACCAGCGCTATTCGTGAACAGCAACGCTACCTCGGTCTACATCTCGACAGTAAATTAAATTGGCAAGAACACGTCAAAAAAAAAGGGAGCAACTTAACCTTCAGTTTCGGAGCTTTCAGTGGCTTATTGGGAGGCACTCGAAGCTGAGTCTGTCGAATAAGAAGCTAATATACACCTCAAAATTTGTGCCTATGTGGGCCAACGGGTCTGAAATCTGGGGTACCACCCACAAATCAAATAGGGCTGTGATCGAGTGCTTCCAAAATAAATTTATGCGTGCCATCACGCAAGTGCCATGGTTCGTACGGAACGAAGATCTAAGGAGAGACATACGCCTACGTTCTGTGGATGAAGTCATCCACAGCAGATCCACGCAGTATATACGGCGGCTCCACGCTCATCCAAATGTGGAAGCGGTGGTGTTGCTCGATGTATCCGAAGATACCTGTCGCCTCAAAAGGCTTCACACACTAGACCTAATTTCTGCCTAACCTAAAATGCAAAGGTGAAGGCACATACCCGCGTAGTTAAGTCTGTATATCATATTAAATAATTATTGGCCTAATTCGGCCAGATGTTATGTAAATATATGTAAATTAAAAAAAAAATTTGTGTGTAAAACGTGAAAAATGAAAATGCTCCCATAAGAGCTAATGTATTTTTTTTTTTTTTTGGAATCTTTATCCTATTTTCAATTTTAGACTAAATTTTTTTCGTGGTAACTGCAGCGCACTCTACACATTTGTGGACAGGTTAATTTTTCCAAACTCAGCTTCTTAAAATATCGTTCGATTCCTTCTTCATAATTAGGTTGTTAAGGGCATAGGAGGATAAGAATGGTGAATCTAGCCCGGAGCCCAATTTCGATGAAACTTGAGTGGTAGGTAGATAGATACCCTTTAGAAACTTCCATTGCCAAAGTTTCAGACCCCCGCCCCTTGTTTTTGAGAATTTAATTTCTAACTGAAAATCCAATTCGAATTTTTCTTTTACGCAATATGCAGTTGACTGATTTTATTGAAAATTTAGTATGTTGTACTGTTTCACAGAGGTTCTTTTGGGAAAAATCAGCAACCCCCAAAATGATTTTACCTCCACTAAAAACTGTTTTTTAACTTTATTTAATTTTTTTCCCCATGATAACGCTTAGGCATAATTATGAAATCGATATTTTTAGATGTCCCCTTGACTCGCGAACCACGTGGAATTTTTTCAGATTTTTCACTCTGGTATGCCATGTTGAAAAATGGCTAAAACTGATAATGGTTCCAAAAAAATATCATTAAATGCGAGAACTGGTAGCTTTTGAAAACAAGAAGAACTGTTCAATTTTCATCGTTTAAATTGAGCTACATATCTATTCGATTGTTATTTTAATGAATCTTTTAAAAAAATCGATGTAATCGTTAATTTGTGATAGGATAAATAGATATTATTATTTTTGCTTTACTGTTTTTAGCTGAGTTTTTAACAAAACGATAGCTATTACACATGATGTTGGAGGGGGGAAGGCGGGGTCATCAACCTAAAATAGTGGTGGGGGTACAGGAGGGGTCGAAAATTTTTTATTGCTGCGTCATATGATAAAATGAGCCCAAGTGACTAACTTATACTGATTTTAGCTTCCTCAGTGATTTTGGAGGGGAGTTAGAGCAAAAAACGGCTTTTGGAGGGGAAATTGCTGCAGGAAATTTCATGAATCTTCCATATCTCATCACCAAGTCGGCCTAGAATGGTCAAACTTTGTGTGTAGGATTAGTTTGTGACCAGAATATAACCACTTAAATTTGAGTCAAAATGGATCCAAAATGGCGGATTTACAAAATTTGAAGATAATTTGAGGACCCTCAAATAGTTATAATTTGAGAAATATGTGTTCGCATGATTATTTCATGGCAAGAAATACTACATTTGTGCCAAATTGAACTTCTTAAGTGTTTTTGGAAAGGATAGGGTGAGGGTTTTCAGACTTGGTATTGGGTGTGGCCTGTGGTGATAAACAAGCCCCAGTTAAAAACTCAGCTCCAGTAATGCGGCATGGCTGCTTACCTTTTTTTTCCATTGCACACGAATTGCTACTCCATAAATTGTCGACTGCAGTGATGTAATATAAAAAAGTGAGTCGGCAAAAATTATCATTTAAACGCTACTGAGTGGGCAAAATTAAAGGTATTCCACCCCCCAACATATCATCCTAGTTTCACCCGTAGCAATGATATCATTTTCTAAAAAATTGTAAGTTTTTGGAGAACAAAATTTTCATCTTCAAAATCAGTCTATCTTTACGAGGAGGTGCAGAGAGGAGAAATTATTTTCGTGTCCGTTGATCAAAATCTTAGTTTTTAAAAAGATTTTCAATTTCAGATGAATCGATTTTCGTTAATTTTTTTCTTTTCTAAAAAAAAAAAAAAAAAAAGAAAAGAAAAAAAATTAAAGCTCCAAAATTAATTTAATCTCAGGATCAACTTTTGCACCTTCCGGCCCTGGGCATAGAAGGAGGTTTTCAACTTTGGTATTGGGTGAGGTATACGCACCAAGATGTTGGCAATATTATCTGCAAATCTTAAAGAAGCCATGGTTGAAAATTCAGCTCCTATAATGCGGCATGACTACTTAGATTTTTTCTCTGTTGTAGCTTACATTAGAGTTTCAATCCTACTCCTGCCAACAGTCTACACAGTATACGCCATATTAAGGCACTACACGTGTTCTTATAATTGATATTATCCTGGCTTTGGCATTGGCGTTCGCATTCGCTCTGATTGATGCGTTACGCGATAATGGTACAATTGGTACAACAGTAAAAGAGCTCCGCGTATGAACCGCGTTTCAATTACTTTAATGCACTCACTGACTTGACGTACCGGCGCAACGCGGCGTGGCGTAGCATAGCGATTTCGATTCTTCATTCTTGATTTTACAAACGTTATAGAACAAATTCAAATTTCATCCATCATCTATTTGTTTTTCTTTTCGATAAATACACGAGTACATGTACTGAAACGATTTTTTTTTCTTTCGATATTTGTTATAAATTTTCAAGCACCTGTAATATCTACTTTTAGTTATTATAATATACGTAACTAGGCACACTTTTTCTGCACGCGTGGCTACTGTATTCCACTACCATCTAATATACAGCACAATTATAGCACGTTGTAAAATATTCGAAACGAAA
The DNA here is from genome assembly GCA_009761765.1 of Phenacoccus solenopsis. NCBI lineage: Eukaryota > Metazoa > Arthropoda > Insecta > Hemiptera > Pseudococcidae > Phenacoccus > Phenacoccus solenopsis. Next base: position 42,779,647 of record CM019755.1, read on the forward strand.
TCTAACCGAAAGTTGAATGATGAAATCGTAGCGCATTTATATCGTACCATCGCATTTATAAATACACCAGAGTACGTTTTTTCGATCAAAAAAGGAAATATCCGAGTACGTTTTTCGTGCCACTATCGCCGCGTACGAATAGTCGCATATTTCTCCAAATACGAGTGAGTACATCGCACACATCGAACGTACATATTACATACCGCATATAGTGCATACTGCATACTGCATATATGTACGGTACATTGTACATATAATATACAAATACAAAATTACGACAACTGTCGAGTATAGTTCTATACCGTGCCGTGGAATACCAAGCGACTATACGACTATACACGTTTACGTATAAATGTATACGTATACCATATAATAACCTTTGAGAATGAAATTCATTTAAATATCAGCGCGTGCATTTTCAACTTGGGCGACTATAAATCACCGCCACTAACCCAAGCAAAAGTTATTCGCCTGCTTTCTGCAACTGATGAAATCGTACCGTGAACTCGTTTTCGCATACTGTAAAAAAAATATACGCTTAAACGATATCTATCCACTTCTTATACACGAATTCGTCTTTTTTCGCTATTTTTCACGTACTATAACCTTTTGAAAACGATCGCGAATTCGCCAGATTTTATGATTGAATTGATTCCGAGTACGAGTACGTGAAATAAAATATATATGCTCGCGCATTAGGGGTGAATTCGTTAAAAATAATAATAAAAAAAGTACATTCGAATTTTCTGTCTCCATTTTTATTGGAGTGAAAAAACTGTGAAAGTATTCGAGGTAACTGAGTTAAATTTTCAATAAAAATACGCCATTTTTACTCCACTATTCACAATTAGAATTCAAAATGTCTCCCATCGAATCATTCGCGAACGAAATCGTTCTAGAACAAATCATTATCTGAATACTAAAAGCTCACCTCATAATATCGAATCGTTTTCGAACGAAATCACGATAGGTACATTGGATACAAGTCCATTAGGGTGGCACCTTTGACTATACATATATGGACTGCTACTTGCAGTGTAAATCGGCACATACAACATGGTAAGAGGCAAATCGGGATTTGCAGTGTTTCCATTGGTTCCCACTGTAAAAAATGATTTGTGATAAGTCCCCTGAGCCGCTGATTGGCTGATAGCATATTTTTTCAAGTATTGACGCATGCGCATTGTGAATCCCGATTTAGCTCTTATTGAAAATCACAGATGTTGTATGCGCCAAACTGTAATTTTTTACATGTGTGGTAGCAGTCCATATATGTATAGTCAAAGGGTGGCACGCATTTGTATAGAGGAAAAAAATTTGGATTCTTTTGGTAATACTGGGCTGCATTTTGTTTATTTATATAATGAAAGAAACAATATTACCAAAGAGCCTCCCCCATCAAGTAGGTGAAATTGGCCCTTCACACAAATTTGGTCAAAAGTGGTTACAAATGTTACTTGGGACCTAAAAACATTCCACCCGAATTTTTGACCCCCTACCCCAACCACTTCCAGAATTATCGCACTTTACATGCTGAAAATTCAATTCGCGATATCTCCACAAAGAACAAGGAAAAATTTTTGAAATTTTCATAGATTATACGCAGTACATGTATCTTCGTATGATAGTTTTTTGAAATTTTTTTTGAAATTTTTTCCTTATTTTTGGGGAGGTTGAAATTTCAAAAAAAAAATTAAAAAGATTTTGGGGGGAGGCCCATTGCTGAATTTTTTTTCATAACTTCGTAATACTCTTAGGTACAACAAATAATTTTTTTAAAGTTCCTTTAGGAGGTGCAACATGCTGGAAAAAAATGAAGTTTGAAAAAACGTGTATTTTTCAACTACCGTCCGCAAGGATAACTCTTATAGCCAAGTCATTTTAGGTTCGGAGCTAGAAAAAATTACTGAAAAGCTGATTTTTACAATACATGCGAAGAATGCCTTTCTAAGTAATATACCAAGAGTTGCATCCCTAACCCCTCTGGCAAAATGCGTGAGGGGGCAATAACCTGTGAAAAAAGTGATTTTTTGCTTATAGCTCTGAAAGGAGTAGGGGGAGCGGTTAATTAAGTCAGTAAAAACATTTTCTTCGTTCATTTTCCCTATAGGATTACGCCCAAAATGGAGGGTGAGGGAGGGTAAAAATGACCATTTTTGAAAATTTTATGTTTTTCGATAGTAAAAACAAAATTATTTTACACTGTATTCTCTATAAAAATAAGCGCTGATGCGGGTCCAAAATATGGGAGTACAAGTAATCATCTCCATATCTTTCATACTTACGTATAATGTGTATTCATTTGAAAAAAAAAGAAGATAAATTTAGAGAATCGTTAGATGATTTATTTGATGTCACTTCTCAAGATGCTCTGAATCAAATAAAAATCGAAGAAGATAAGTTATTTTTATTAAATCAGCGTAAAAAGGGAAGTGCAGGTTGTATGATTGGGGTGGATCGGAAATCAGCAGGTATCGAGGGAAGAAGAAAAAAACGCGATGAAGTAATGGAAATGCGTAGTAAAGAAGCAGGTATTTACATTTTTTAATAAAATATTAGATCGGAAGCTACATTTTTCATGCATATTAAATATAATTACGTTTTCAGAATGTAGTAGTATTTCACAGCCTAATACTTCATCTCAAACTGAGGATTTTGGTGAGTAATTTTTTGTGTATCTATCATCATAAAATTTGAAAAAAATCGAATTTAAGTTTGTAAATTTATAAATTACATTCAAATAACTCAACTTATTCGAAAAATAAAAAATAAAAATTTGCGTGCCACCCTTAAGTCCATATAGCTAGTGACATGTTTTTTTTTTTTTTTATCAATATGGGTAGTACATAGATACATTATGTACATAAATATGGTATATACAGGGTGTCCCGGAAGTGACCAGTCAAACTTTGCCATTAGGTAGTACGCGATGAAGCGAGTAAAAAATGTTGCATACATGCATAGCCTATCGTGAAAATTGTGGCACGAGATAAAATTAAAGAAAATTATGTTCCTTCGACTGTAGGCTAGGCAAATAACATTCATGATGACCATCCTCGAGAGCAACATTTATTTATTTCATGAACTGTTGTGCAATGTTATTTGGCTAGCATACAGTCGAAGGAACATAATTCCAATTGATTAACTTCATCTCGTGCCAGCGCCTGCAATTTTCACGATAAGCTATATTTCTTACTCGCCTCATCGCATACTACCTAATGGCAAAGTTTGACTGGCCACTTCCGGGACACCCTGCATTTACTCTAAAGACTCATCAACCACAAAGTTCTATTCACTCTACATAGCATACTGATAATTTCCATTCATTCGTTCACCCGTTCACTTTCACTCGAATTACTGCCTGAAGAAAGAAAATTTGAAACAAACGAAAAGAAAAGACTAGAAAACTGTGATGATGATATAAGCCGATTCAGATCTTCAAAGAGTCCACTAAAAATTATAAAGAGCAACTTTAAATCCCCTTGAAACGCGAATAAAGGGTAAAATCGTCTTAAAACACTCTCGTGGCTGATACACACAACTGGCAGCGCGTTGCGGTCGCGGTACAACTCGTTCGTATAAATATTTACGTCGACAAAATTAACCGTCGCAAGTTTCGCCCTTTATTTTCATTTCATTTAGCATAAAACGTTGGTTTTTCTTTTCTTTTTTTCCGCTATCATTTTTTACGAGCTGTCAATACGAACAAGTTTACTCGCACTTTGCGCGAAATTCCTCCACCTCGCCCCCCCTCCACCCCTCAAATCATTCGTTATAGGAAATCGTCGATGTAGCGATATTCGTATAGGACTGGCGGCATAATGCGGCGCGAGATGCATTACAATTCGTACACGTATTACGTACATCGGTAATACGAGAAAACGATGCAAGCACGAGCTTATCGATTGGTCGTTAACGTAACGAAAAAATTTCCTTCTACTATACGTACGTCGTACGGTAAGTTATACGATACGGTGCGCCTATTGTGCATGCCACATGCTACGCGTAAAACGCCGCCAACAACCGTATGAAACTTTCGGTCGAATTTACGAGCGTTGATTAACCGTTTTCTATTAAAACTTGCGCTCCTCGGGAAGCTTTTAAATAGCGCCTCGTTCGCGATAATTGGCAATACAGATACACAAGCGTAACTTACGACCACGCGTTGTCTCCGATTTCACGCGATCATATCGTAATTCGTTGGACGCGTAGTCGCGTACCTCCACCGCTGCACCCCTGGTATACGGGTACCATCTACATGTACAACACACATGCACATACTTATAACCAGCACTCTTTTAAAAAACGAACAGCGCGAGACGCCCAGCTAATCAAATCAGCCTGTACGATTATTTCGAACGATCAGTGGTCAGTGAACAGTGGACAGTGGATACTGGACACTGCAACATACGTTGCGTAAGTTATTAATACCTATATAAAAATCGGTTTTCTCTGATTCCCACGACGCGCTACGACGAAAGGTCGAATTATCGGCAATTCATCAAACAGTTCGAGCTATCAATGCTACCATATCCTATACCACAAGCTGCAGAATGATAATTGGCATTCCACGTTCGCCTTTCGCCATTCGTACTACTACCACCACACTGGTAATGTGAATTTTACCTATTATAGAAAATTTTCATCACTGACAAGCGTTTAAACGACCATGTCAAGTGTATGACATAGGATAACCAAACTCTATTCTGATTTTTCCTTCTCACGTGATTTGGAATGGATATTACTGCAGAAAATTTCACGAATCTTCCATAATTATGTCCTCACCAAATTAATCTAAAAAAGTCAAACTTTTTATGTAGGGTTAGTCGATAACCACAATACGAACTCCTGAATTTGTGTTTAAACTGATCCGAAATGGTGGATTATCAAAATTTGAGTAGAGCTTGAGAATGCTCAAGAACTTAAAATTTGTAAAATATTTGTGCTTGTATAAATTATTGCATGGCAAGAAATACAATATTTGTCCTGAAGTTAACTTCTTGAGCGGTTTTTAGAAGAGATGGAGTAGAGGTTTTCAGACATTGTATTGGGTGTGGCGTGTGGACACCAAGAGATTAGAAACTTTATTTGGAAACCTGAACAAGCCCCGGGTGAAAACTCAGCTCCAGTAGTGTTGCGTGATGACTTGCGTTTTTTTTTTTGCTTCACTTTCATTACTAATACAGCTTCTTTGCTTCGCCTATTCGCATAATATTTTATATTATTCTTTATCATATTAAACTGCATATCCAATTATCCAATAGGGAACTCCTCGTCCGTAAGACGGGTAGCAACACCTTGTCTTTTATAATTTGAAAATTTTAGGTAACTGCATGATAGAAGGCTGGAACAGCAGTTATTGTTTAGCTGAGTTTTTAGCCAAAAAATGACAGCTATTAAAGCCTACCTGATTTGGGAAGGGAGGGTAGGGGGGAGGGTGGGGATCTTCAAATCTTTACGTTTCACACCATTTGTAATCATCTGGCAAATGTCCAACTTTTTGGTAAATATATATATATATTTCCCCCATGCGTAGCGCAGGCGGGAATTCACAAAATTTGCTCAAAACTTGGTGAGAAACTTTACTTGGAAATCTAACAAAACGATATTTTTTATTTTTTCGAAAAAATTCAAAATGGCGGATCACTCAAATTTTGAGGGGTGCTGGAGAAGGGGCAAACACCTCAAATTTTTTGTTTTTGATCTCATATGAAAGAGTGAGTCATGGACATCAACATACCTAAATTTCAGCTTCCTAAGTGCATTTGGAAGGGAGTTAGAGTAAAAAACGTCTTTTTGAGGAAGTTTTGAGTCATGAAATTTCTTGAATCTTTCATATCTCCTCACCAAATCAACCTACAAAGGTCAAATTTTGAGGGTTGGGGTTGATTGGTGACCAGAATATGACCTCTTGAATTTGGGTTAAAATGGATCCAAAATGGCGGATTATCAAAATTTGAGTAGAGCTTGAGGAGCCTCAAATTGGTAAAAATGGAATTATTATGAACTTGGATGATTATTGAAGATGAAAAATTTACAATATTTCCAATTCACTTCCATACATGATGTTGGAGGAGTAAAGGAGGAGGTTATTGACCCAAAAATGTGGTGAGGGTATAACAGTGGTCGAAAATTTTTTATTGTCGTGTCATATAATAAAATGAGCCCAAGTGACTAACTTATACTGATTTTAGCTTCCCAAGTGAATTTGGAGAGGAGTTATAGTAAAAAACCTGTTTTGGAGGGGAAATTGCTGCAGGAAATTTCATGAATCTTCCATATCTCATCACCAAATCGGCCTAGAAAGGTCAAACTTTGTGTGTAGGATTAGTTTGTGACCAGAATATAACCTCTTAAATTTGAGTCAAAATGGATCCAAAATGGCGGATTATAAAGATTTGAAGATAATTTGAGCAGCCTCAAGTTGTTCTAATTTGAGAAATATGTGTTCACATGATTATTTCATGGCAAGAAATACTACATTTGTGCCAAACTCAACTTCTTAAGTGGTTTTGGGAAAGATAGGGTAGAGGTTTTTAGACTTGGTATTGGGTGTGGCCTATAGTCATGAAGGGTTTAGCAACGTTATTATTACCAAACCTGAATAAGTCTCAGTTAAAAACTCAGCTCCAGTAATGCGGCATGACGTTTTTGTTTTTATTTTTTATTTTTTAAATCTATTCAGTTTACACTCAATAGTTGCAAAATGATCACAACGAACAGTACAAAAGTCAAAAATTTCAAAAATAACGATCATCTTTAGTCGTAGTACAAAGACTGAAGAAAAATTTGTTTATAATATTTGATTTTCAAAGAGTTCAAGGATTTATTCAAAAACTCGATACCTCAAGTACTCGTATTTTCTTGAATTAAGAGCGTAGAGACGAGTTAGGTATAATTGTTACCTTCCAAGGGTTCTCAAGATGACTCGAATTCTCCACATTAAAACGAATAAATTAGGTACATACGTATTTGATTATTAGTATCGAATAAAAGATGATATAAAAAGCCTTAAAAAGTGAAAACTGATCTCAAAAATAATTTTTCTTCTATATATTCAAATTTATTATAAAAGAATAAGAAAGAGAAGAATAAAAATAAATATTTTAATTACCTAATCTTGAATAGGATCTTTCATGTGGAGTCTAATGAAACAGAAATCAAGTCACTATACATATACAATCCATTCAAGTGATGAATTTTATCGATATTATTATTACTGATATTATTTTTATCGTTTTTTTTTTTTTTTTTTTTTTTTTTTTAATGACACATTGAGTTTTTTAGTGAATTTAGAAAATAATTTGATTACTTTGAAAATAAACATAAAATTTGCATAGAATTTTTAAATGGCATTTACGTGAAAAAAGATAATTTACGAAGGCACAATACCTCAAATTACGAAAAAAACAATTTCATAAAATTATTTTCAATAACTTTAAATTGTCCAACTTTGAAATCGTCATGACTTATGAGATAAAGTAAATACTGATCGACAATCAACAAATAATGAGATTTTTAAATGGAATAATAACAGTCGTTACGAGATATCACAATTTACTATTAAAATTCCACAATGTCAAAACTATAGTTCGGTCCACGAAACTAGACCCTCATGTTTATATACAAAAAATAAAATTTTTGCATTTATAAAAAAAACGTTGCCAAATCTCTTCAAATTAACCAGCTATTTGATGAAATCGAATTGTAATTTGCATCAAAGGTTCGCTCATCATTCATTTCAATAATCATGTGTTGGCTAAAAAAGAGAAGGATTTCGCACTTTCTTAAATAATTACATTTTTTCAACCAAAAAACATACGGCTACCATACTTTTATCTCCATAATTATTAGTAATAAATATGGCAACAAAGTGTTTATCAGGAGGGTCTGCTTCACAAATATTGTAAACCGTGAGTACATTTTTTTTTTTTTTTTTTGTCAACACCTTGTAGTCTTATCAAGAAAGGGGCTCGAAAACGAAATTTCGAAATTTAAATCGAGTAAATTTTCTAATCCATAATCGTCGAAAATTCCTTCATTTGAAGATTGAAGAAGAAAGAAATTTACATTTATCACTTTAATGACGTAAAATGGTAACTTAAATTTTCGATGAAATTTTTTGCTCCCTTCCACAGATAAAGAAGACGTTCCCATTACGAACCCCAGTCGAAGTGGAACTATTTAGCTTATACTCGTATTCGGCGAATCTATAAGAAAACCGTTTGCGTACAGGAAGGGCAAAAAAAAATCGTCGTCATTATCTTTTTTGAAGAAAGGTTTCTGAAAAATGCGAAATACTTACATCGCTGGTTGGGACGCGGACACAGAGGGTGACGCTGACGGTGACCGTATACTTGGTAATGCGTATAAAAGGAATAAACTGATAGAAGGTAGCGGAACATTTGCGTATCGGAGCGTGATTTAAACTACATTTATATCGTTTTGATTAATCTGCTTCGCCATACGAAAGGAACATCTCGCCATCGAGATCGGACTACACACATTTGTTCGTTTCCAGTTTTCAGTTTCCACTTCTCGTTCCAATATGCGGTATATAAATTGCGCCACGTCGCGTCGCCACTACCCCGCGCCGCCGCACTCATTCAACGTTCCATGAGGAGGCTTCCCTTTCCACAGCGGTTAGCTTCTAGCCTTATTCGAACGGAATACGCAAAGTCGAAAACAAAAACACCGCTTAAGACAATATAAACGAGACGGCTCGAAGCAATTACAATATTTTAACAAGCTTTTCAACTTTTTCTGAGCCTACGTTTGACTGTTTTTTTTTTTTTTTTTTTTTCATTATTAAATAGACGAGAATTCACGAGCACTTCGCGTCGCCTCAATTCCAAACACCTTTTTCAAGATATCTCGATTTACCGGTAATTTATTTTTTCGCAGAATTAATGGAGAACTTAACCAATAAATTTGTGATACTCAAGGTTCATAGTTCAAGACGTAATTTGTAAACACGAAAGGGACCAAAAGATGTTGAAAATACGAGTATTAGCTTAATTTACAGTAGAATTTCATCGAAAACTTACCAAAAACCTCTAAGAACATGTATTTTACGGCAGTGGTAACTTTAAATTTTCATCCAGCTCTACTTATGATGAAAAAGCTGTCTGTGGATTTTCGAGTATCTTAAATGCACGCACATAATATTGAAAACAATCTCAACGATAGTCGGTGATAAGTAGCTAGATGGTTGGGCTTGGGACCGATCGTCGAGTACTATTTATTCGCAGCGTATTAATTACGCACGACGCGTCTGTCCTATTTGTATGCAGCAATGCTCGAGAGAATTCGATTTATAGTATGTTTGGCAAAAAGGAAAGCGCTCGCAAATTATAAATGTGTAGCGGTGTAGCAGTGTAGCTGACTATCTGTATTGTGTTGCATCATATTCGTAGCCTATCTGTATTAAAACGATGTATCACTGGACTCTATTTTGACGATATCTCTCCGTGCTTCGTACGAGAATTTGGACGATACTGCGTGATTTTACGAGAGTTTCGAGGTTTGTTCTCGGATTACGATGCGGTTGGTTGTTAATTAAGCGCGCATCAAATAGAAGGAAAGTCGTTGCGCAGCGTTGTCACCAACAGTTATCGCAAATAGTTCATCTTATGTATAAGAAGCGACAATACATATGCGAGCACGTCTGCGTTTACACCCAAGTATAATAATTACGTATAAGTATATACCTTATTTTGGGACTTTCTTCAAATTCTCCATTTTTTTAATATCAATTTTTTGTGTTTACTTTCCTCCCCTCATTTTCGATTAATTTGATACTTGAATATTTTTATAACTAATTCCTTTTCTTCGTTTTTGATAAATTTTTCCTTTCTTTTTTTTGGGGGGGAAGGAAGGGGAAGAGGGGGAGGTTCTCTGATTTTCATTATTGTGCTATTTTCCATTTTTCAACATTTCTTCACTTTTCATATGATATCCATACATGATCATTTTCTTTGTTACTGTGTATTTCTATTTTTTTAGACATTTTTCATTTTTCTTATTTTTGGAAAGTTTTTTCATTCCTGTATTTTTTCCTTCTTTATATTCTCTCATTTCGTCCATTTTTATGTTTGTACAAATCATAATAATTTTTTTAATTCTTGAAAATTACAATATTTCTGAAAATTTCCTGCTTGCGCAGCAATTTTTTATTTTTCAAAATTTCTATATTTTCAATTACGTTCTTTATTTTTAGTCAAGTTTTTAATAAAAACAATAGCTATTACAGCCTACCTGATTTGGGAAGGGATGATCGGGGGAGGGTGGGGTCTTCAAATCTTTGCGTTTCAGACCATTTGTAATCATCTGGCAAATGTCCAACTTTTTGGTATACATATACATAAATTTTTCCCCCACGCGTAGCGCCGGCGAGTATTCATAAAATTCGCTCAAAATTTGGTGAGAGACTCTTCTTGAAAATGCGCAAAATAGTTTTTTTGTTTTTTCGATAAATTTCAAAATGGCGGATCACTCAAATTTTGAGGGGGGCTGGAGAAGGGGCAAATAGCTCAAATTTTTCGTTTTTGATTTCATATGAAAGAGTGAGTCACGGATACTAACATATCCAAATTTCAGCTTCTAAGTGCATATTGAGAGGAGTTAGATCAAAAAACGGCTTTTTGAGGAAGTTTTGAGTCATGAAATTTCTTGAATCTTCCATATCTCCCACCAAATCAAGTTAAAGAGGTCAAATTTTGTATGTGAGGTTAGTTGGTGACCACAATATGACCTCTTGAATTTGGATCAAAATGGATTCAAAATGGCGGATTATCAAAATTTTGAGTAGAGTTTGAGGAGCCTCAAGTTGGTAAAAATGTAATTAATATGAATTCATATGGTTATTGGGGATAAGTTGTATACTATATCCCGAATTCACTTCCATACATGATGTTGGAGGGGGAAGGCGGGGTTACAACCTAAAATAGTGGTGGGGGTACAGGAGGGGTCGAAAATTTTTTATTGCTGTGTCATATGATAAAATGAGCCCAAGTGACAAACGTATTTTGATTTTAGCTTCCTCAGTGATTTTGGAGGGGAGTTAGAGCAAAAAACGGCTTTTGGAGGGGAAATTGCTGCAGGAAATTTCATGAATCTTCCATATCTCATCACCAAATCGGCCTAGAATGGTCAAACTTTGTGTGTAGGATTAGTTTGTGACCAGAATATAACCTCTTAAATTTGAGTCAAAATGGATCCAAAATGGCGGATTATCAAGATTTGAAGATAATTTGAGGACCCTCAAATAGTTATAATTTGAGAAATATGTGTTCACATGATTATTTCATGGCAAGAAATACTACATTTGTGCCAAATTCAACTTCTTAAAGTGTTTTAAGAAAGGATAGGGTAGGGGTTTTCAGACTATGTATTGGGTGTGGCCTCTAGTCATGAACGGTTAAGCAAGGTTATTAGTAAATCAAAACAAGCTCCAATTAAAAACTCAGCTCCAGTAATGCGGCATGGCTGCTTACTTTTTTTTTTTAATATTTTGTCTCTTTATTTCTTCCTTTGTTTTGAGAACTTTTTTGTTCTTAAAAATATTTTCAGTATTCCTATTACAGGGTAATCCTAGAGTTTGCCAGGCCCGTATTCGCTAGATGCAAATCCCGGAGGATCTATTGAGTTATTTTCCTTTTTATTCTGCGATTACTGTCTTACCTAAAAAATTGATTTTTAAAAACTTTTTTTTTTGGAGAACATCTTGGTAAGAAACAAATTATTTTTTGAATTTTTTTCACACAATACTGGCAGGGTATATAGAAGAATAAAATTAATCGATACTACGTTTTGGTGAAGATGAAATTAAATTGGTCGTCGGTATGTTTAAGAATAGGTTTTTAAGCACTTGTTTGCGAACAATTTAGATGCGGAATCTCTTAAACATAAATTTCTTCGACTGTAAAAAAAGTTATACGTTCACGATACGGTTACAGAATTACGGTTTTAAAAAAACGTTTTAAACGATATGAAATCGCGTTGTTCGTAAACTGCTCATTGTGATGGTAATGAGTATACATGAAAACTTGTTTGATATTCGACTAACAAAATGTCAGAATCGTTGGCGTACACTTTCATACAACGATGATTAGTCAATGTGCACCGCGAACGTCTCGTCCAGACGTTGACTGAGATAGCGCTGTAAGTACATATTATAAACGTACGTAGGACTTGCGATTTGTATCAACTTCGGAACGACCAGTCCTAGACAGCCAAATGTATAGCATCGTGTCATCGCTCAGGAAATATTCAAAATAATATGATTATTTTAAGCTACACGGATTGACGATCGTTGAAGGCAACGAAGAATGCAGCTGATCGTTTGGGATTGCATGCATATATTGGTAGCATGTGTACATTTTAATGCATACGTAAATAGGGCAAGGCGCATATTCGTTTCGCGTATATTCGTAGATATTACGAATTCGTAATGGCGTCAGAAATCGAATAAAAAATCACGAATGCGTTGTCGAACATGTATGTAATGCACGTATAATTATAAATATATTTTACTACTATGTATGTAGTAAAATATACATACATGATAGATGTATAGTTACTTGATAAAGACGACATTTTAAAAAAATAGCAGGAAATAATCCTTCACGGTAAGATGGCTTTTTTTTCTTTAAAAAAATGAAATAATTCTTCGTAATAATGTCGAAGACCCTCGCGTTTTTTTTTTGTTTTTTTTTTTATTATTATTATACTTATGAATATTTTTCATTATATTAAGTTATAATTTTTGGTTGTAGCTATAGGGAAGCAAAAAAATCAATTCTTCGCAAACGCAAAAAAATGTTTCGTCACGGCAAACCTGGTACAGCTTTATCAAAGCATTCAATAGAAAGAAATCACACTTTCGATTTCGATAATGTGAAAATCTTTCATAGGCAGGGTAATACAATTAAGCGTGAATTATTAGAAATGATATACATTAAAAAGGAAGGGGAAAACTGCGTCAATCATAAGTCAGACGTAGATAATTTATCTCGTATGTACAATATCGTTATTTCACCTATTCGTCAAAATCATACCTGATGATGCTGCCTTGTGGGTAGCGAAACGTTGTAATTTTCTCGTAATTTTAATTTTATTTTATCGTGACAAATAAAAAAATACTGTGAGTTGTGTGCCAACTTTTTCGTTTCATATGAATTCATATTAATTACATTTTTACCAACTTGAGGCTCCTCAAGCTCTACTTAAAATTTTGATAATCCGCTATTTTGGATCCATTTTGATCGAAATTCAAGAGGTCATATTGTGGTCACCAACTAACCTCACACACAAAATTTGACCTCTTTAACTTGATTTGGTGGCGAGATATGGAAGATTCAAGAAATTTCATGACTCAAAACTTCCTCAAAAAGCCGTTTTTTGATCTAACTCCTCTCAATATGCACTTAGGAAGCTGAAATTTGGATATGTTAGTATCCGTGACTCACTCTTTCATATGAGATCAAAAACGAAAAATTTGAGCTATTTGCCTTCTCCAGCCCCCCTCAAAATTTGAGTGATCCGCCATTTTGAAATTTATCGAAAAAACAAAAAAACTAGTTTTGCGCATTTTTAAGAAGAGTTCCTCACCGAATTTTGAGCGAATTTTATCCACACCCGCCTGCGCAAGGCGAGTGACACAAAAACGAAATTTCCTCAAAAACAGGTTTTTGCTTTAACTCTCCTCAAAATGCACTTAGGAAGCTGAAATTTAAATATGTTGGTGTCCGTGACTCACTCTTTCATATGAGATCAAAAACGAAAAATTTGAGCTATTTGCCTCTTCTCCAGCCCACCTCAAAATTTGAGTGATCCGCCATTTTGAAATGTTTCGAAAAAACAAAAAAGCACTTCTGCGCATTTTCAAGAAGAGTTTCTCACCAAATTTTGAGCGAATTTTATGAATACTCGCCAGCGCTACGCGTGGGGGAAAAAATATATGTATACCAAAAAGTTGGACATTTGCCAGATGATTACAAATGGTCTGAAACGCAAAAATTTGAAGACCCCACCCTTCCCCGACCTTCCCTTCCCAAATCAGGTAGGCTGTAATAGCTATCGTTTTTATTAAAAACTCAGCTAATAAAAAATGGCTTTTTGAGGAGGATTTGACTTTTGAATCAAGAAATTTCTCGAATCTCTCATATTTCTTCACCAATTTAATTTAGAATGGTCAAACTTGGTACGTGGGGTTTAGTTACGACCGCTTGAATTTATGTCAAAATAGAACCAAAATGGTGCATGGTATAAATTAAAGGTAGGCTCGCGCGTCATGAAATAGCTCAAATTTAAAAGATATGGCGTAAAGTGAATGCTATGAGCAAAAAATACTATATATCCTAAATTAAGCTTCCTAGTTAGTTTTGAAGTGATAGGTGTGGTGCTTTCCGTACTCACAGCAACAGGTGTGCCCTATTGGCGTAAAGAACTCAACGACACTAACAAATCCAAATTGAAAATTCAGCTCCAATGATGTAGCATGGCTGCTTGCATTTTTTTTTCTTTTTTTCAATGTCAAGTGGTATGAATTTTATTTAATAAAATACCTTATGTTTATCACAAAATAAAAATGAAAGTTTCACGCTATACGCTTTTGATAGGTATTAAGGCGTGTACCTTCCTCACCTATTTTACCAACTGTCCAGTGTTTGCGTTTCAATTCTGCAAAAACGAAAGGCTTTTAGCTAAAAAGTTCGTATTTTTTATCCTTTATATCAACATTTTTCAATTACATAAGGGAGATTCTTTTTTTCTATTTTTGGAAAAAAAAAAAAAAAAAAAACGCTTGACTTTCGAACCAAATGCTCAACTTTATATGACTTGCTCAATCATTAAACACTATGGAAATTATCAAAGATAAATATTCGACGATATGTCATCTATTATGCGCGTAATTAAGGTAAAAATTCAATCTGCATTTTCAATAATTATTTTAACGAAATTGATAAAGAAACGAAATTCATAATCCAACATAACGCTTTATCACTTCGATTGTGAAGCGATGAATTTCCTTCGAGTCAATGACTTAGCTGCCGGCCATCGAAATGTGGTCTATTCACGACTAATGAGCAATAGCGAACGTTAAATCAACGTTTCGCGTTTAATTTTCCATTGTTTGCTTGTTTGTTTTTTTTTTTTATAAGTTATTTTCGAAGCTAACGTAGTCGCGTATTGCGCTAAACATCGTAGATCGAATAACCGTTTCGTGGGCAAATGAAGGGAAAATTGTAGGTATCTGTTTGAGAGTACCACACTGAGCAAGTCGATAAAACATTAGGATCTCGCAGCGATCGTTTCGATCATTCGATTCGGCAAGATAAAATAGAAGAAAGAATGGAGCAGCGCTTAAAAAACGATGCTGTAGGTCGTTCATTGTTTTTATTAATAATCGCTTAAACGTGCGAAAATAATGGATTAGATGGTAGGATAAATAGTATTATCCAGATGCACGAACAACAGACGTACAAGCAGTTCTCAAATTCGTATAAGCGTTCGATTGCACAACCATCATCAGGTCGGGCCTCCAGAGCATCGAAAGAACCCCAAAAGGATTCCTACATAATAGGTACAATATGTATCCACGCCAGTATGCTGTATCTGTATAAATACGTATGAAGTTTGCCTTTATCTGTAGCTATACTCGTGTCGCAATATTCCATCAACATCAACATCAACATACGTACGTTGGTACGAGTCATGTGGCAATCGATATATATAAATGTAAAAAATCGTCGAAGAAACCGGTGAAAGTCGAGTCAATTTTCAACGTTAACGCGAGGGGTTCGAAGATGAACGTAGAAAGCTATTATCACGAATGTGAAATACTCATTTGGTAACCTCGGCCAAGTTGCGCTTCCCAAAATCACACAACTCGCAAGTCGCGATGCCACGCAGACGGGTCGTAAAAAGGTTTATTTCATACGTACGAATTTTCGGGAGAGCTTGGTCGCCACCATCGCATCGCGGCGATACGATAGATAACACCGCGCCCCACCGCACCGTTCTGCTTCTGGAATACGCGTTCTGGTTCTACCATTATCGTTTACAGCAATCGAAACGGTTTTTACGATATTTTGCAAAAACATCGTATTCTAAAGAGCAGGCTGGGTAAGGAGGCGGATGAGGGGGAGGGGAGCCGGGAAATACGGCGCGCTTTGGTTGTGTAATTTTTATATTACGATACGGGCACGGGTACGCTCCACACTCGTATAGTATGTACACGATACCGAGGAAAAGCCGAAGAGTCGAAATATGAATTTTCACGTGTACCCGTTACCGCGTGTATACCAGTCCAAAAAATCGTCGTTTGTGTGCGCGCTCGTAAAAACGCCGTAAATTATTATCATTTTTCATTTTCTCCACTCTCTTCGACTTCATTTCACTTCACTTCACCCGCTCGAACCTGCCTCTGGCTCCCATTCGCGGTGAAAATTAAGTATACCGTAGAAATAAGATGAAATGCGTATTTTCGTTTCTATCTTCCCCTCCTTCTTGGGGTTCGACATGTGTTGCGTAAGGATTTAAGAATCGCTGTATAGTACGGCGTCGGCGCGCGTCGCTCTCTCGTCAACCACCGCTTACGCCTTCGCATTAAACATGAATTCTTGCTGATTTTTTCGCGCAAATTATACAGCTGAGCTAATTGAAAATCAACTCGTAAGTTGAAATTATCTCTTCCATCAGTTATTTTGGTATTTTCGTATTTTATACTTGGACATGGCATTTGGTATTTCCGAGCGAGTACAGAACGAAATGCAGATAAGGATGCGATACTAATTACGATACGAGGCGACGTCAACGACGCTACGTTCGAATAAAGGTGTACCTAAGTATATCTATATACATATACATATTTCAAGTTTAGTTTTTGCTCTTCTAAAGCTGCACGCGCGATGGTATAATTAATTTCGCGCCAAGTACTCATTATCGAACGATTACGCTAAAAACACCTGCTAAAAAAAAATTGAAAGTTCATCGAAGCGGTCTTTCGCTCCGTTTACCATAATAACCAACCGTTCGTAAGCCGTGTCGACGTTTTAAAACATTGCCACAGCGTTTGCCCGCCTCCCGTGCCACCCTCATCGTCGCTAAACTTTATGACCATTAATCATTTTATATTTAAGTAGTAAGTACCTATTTCTTCTTTTAATAATATCGTGCCGAGTAGAAAGTTTCGACAAAGCAACAAATTCGGAGTGGACGCGACGCGACGCGATAGGGATATCACGAGCGCCTGTACGGCCGATCGTATTCATCGTTCAAAGTCGAACGAATTCTTTGTACTAGATTGTAGCGTTGCTACCAGCTATTTTAATTGTATACGTAGAAGCGAAATTAGGCATCGGTTGATCAGTTTACGTTGATTTAACCGAATGTAAACTCTTAAATGCGCGAGAAAATTTCAAAATATCTATATATCTATGCACAGCGAAAAAAAAAGAAAATGTTTCTCTTTCGTTTGAAAACAAGAAGAGTTTCAAGATAAAAAGTTGCACACTGGTACTTTCTATCAAAGTGGTCGGTATCTGTTGGTGAATTTGAAAACTAACCTAAAAAAGTAATCAAAAAATTACTCTCCACCAGAAACAGAGAGGAAGATTTTTAAATTATTGCAGTTTTCTTCAAAAAATTCTTCTGACCACCCTACTTTTATAAGTTTTTTGTAATTGAATTATTTTTCCTGCAAAAAGAAAACTCATTGCATTCTTCGGTATGACATGTCCATTAGTATGTACAAGTTTGTACTCGATCGATTGCTTCCTTTCGTCATACATCTGCCAAAATGTCGTTTACTGTTTTGATCATTATTCGGTCAGTTTAAGATTCTGTTAGAATATGTTTCATTGTCGCCATAATTAAAGCATTACGTAAAGGGTCTCTCCTGGTAAGGTAGTGAAAACGGCCCTAGACCCAAATTCGGTCACAAGTGGTCTTAAATGTTGCCCTTGATGAAAAAATTCCACAAAAAAATTTTTGACCCGCCACACCCAGCCCTTTCTGAGAAATCGCCCCCCCCCGCCCCATATATCGAAAATTCAATATTTTTCAACTCTGGATAGGATGGATGAAAAATTTTGAAAATTTTACTATCGATAGGCACTATATAAGTACATTTTATGACATTTTTTCAAATTTTTCGATTCATATTTTCTTGAATTTTTTAGTCTTTGAAATTTTCAAAAAATTGTAAAAAATTTTTTTTGAGAGAAGTACATGGCTGAATTTTTTTCCATAGTTAGCTTGTACTCTGAAGTACAATATGATAATATTTTCAACTCCCCGAAGGGGGGGTGAAAGTTGGTCAAAAAAATGAAATATGTAACAAAAGCGCCTCCTAAATTCACTTTTTTGCATTTTGTTTGCGAACGACGCGTTTTACAGAAAAAGTAGTATAGTAATAAAATGTTCCTCGTTAAATTCTTTATAAAAAATGGTCTTATAATTTTATTCGTACACGCGTTGGGGGAGGAGATAGGGGACTACAAAGTTGCTCCTAATACTAATATTATGTATTACTGTCTGTCAAATATAGCTTGAGACTTTTTGACAGCGCAAAGTTAGGCAACAATTCATGCATGGTTACTCAAAATGTGGATTGTATTACAAAGTAGGTAAATGTGTTATTACCTATCATTCATCGAATTTCACTGGAAACGCATTTACCATACTTTTTTGTGCTTTAGTGTTTCGACTATTTGGCCAGCATTTTCAGTTTGAACACATTTTGGGAAGTAATGAAATCGTGAAAATTGTCGCGCTTTTTGCCTAACTTTGCGCTGTCAAAAAGTCTCAAGCTATATTTGACAGATAGTACACTATCGCAAAATCAGGTTTGCCACAATGGTCGAAAAGTAACTCGCCTTCATTCCCAATGTTCGTTTCCTATTTTTTTTTTCATTTTTTCTTTCTTGTTTAGTCCTTAACATTTTTTTTGGCCAACTTCCACCCCCATTATCATGTTGTACCTTAGAGTAAAAGCTAATCATGGAAAAAAAATCAGCCATGTACCCGTTTCAAAAAAAATTTTTACAATTTTTTGAAAATTTCAAAGCCTAAAAAATTCAAGAAAATATGAATCGAAAAATTTGAAAAAATGTATTTATATAGTGCCTATCGATAGTGAAATTTTCACGATTTTTCATCCATCCCATCCACAGTTGAAAACTATTCAATTTTCGATATATGGGGGCGATTTCTCAGGAAGGGGTGGGTGTGGGGGTCAAAAATTTTTTTGGAGAGTTTTTTCATCAGGGGCTACAATAATAGTTGAGAAAACATTATTTAGTTCTTCAATTCCAGAATTATCATTATGTTTTTCAGCCTGAGATTTTATAATTTTCTTATATTTCTCCTCCCTCTCAAGTAGATTTTCTATTAATTCCTGATTCTTAAGATTAGCATATTTATAAATATCTGAAGTCATACTTGTTTGTTGGAGAGCTATGAAAATCTGCTTCATAACAGTCTTCATATTATTATTTATATTTTTTAATCCAAACAATAGCTTGAATTATTCTCTCTAAATTACTTTCCTCATTCTTAATACACATAAGCTTTCAAGCAATGCTTTTAAAGTATTACTTCTCTTTCGTTCTAAAAAAATGCGTAAAAAAAGAAAAAGATGAATTACATAAACGCTATTATCACTTTATTTACTTAATATCAGTGTTTCCTAGTGTTGCGTTTATAAATATGATTTGTTGCTTTGACAATTATTTTCAAATTCATTTCATTATTTTTCAACTAGGTATTACAAATACATATGATCTCAAATTTTACATATAAACAGTTTAAACATGTCTTCAAGCCCTTTTGCTAGTACGCTTTCTCAACTGCTTACCGATTTTTCACGTTAAGTACTCAAATCTGGCCAAAATTTGAAAATTTCCAAAACTGATAATTTTCCTAGTCTCCCCTCTCCCCTAATCCGATATTTTTCAAATTTTGTAGACGTGTACTATAATTTTTTTTCAAAATTTCAAAATTTTGGGGCCCCAAATGGGGGGATGAAGGGTCAAAATTTTCAAAATTTTACTCAATGTGGGACATCTACATGATGAGGCGTTGCATGATGAATAGAATCTAAATCCAAAATTTCATCGAAACGTTTATTTTTTATTTTTTAAGCTTGGTGGCAGGGCAACTGCTCTGCTTGATCTTACAATCATATAACATGTAAATGTTGATTTCTTTCACAGAGATTGCGAGTAATTCATCTACAAAGAATGATTATCTAATCCATTTGAATAATACTGATATCGATTTACAAAATGACTTGGAAGATGAGTCAACTTGCAACATTACAAAGGTTCCAAAGATTCTTCATCATAATAATTATAATACTTCGTAGAATGTAAATATAACTTTTCATCAATTTTGTTCCAGTATTGCGGAAATTTTGGTTTGCGAATGGACCATTTGTATTTTCCAACTCGTTATGACCATCAATATATAGGAGATGTGTATTTCGTATTAAAAAATTCTACAGTAAATGAAGTGCATCAAGTAAGACTATAGAAGTATTAGAGTAAAATAGTTGATTGGATACCGTTCTAACAAAGAAATTAATATTGTTTCAGCTTCGAGATGTACTGGGAAATCATAGAAAAAACCCTCAAGAAAATCTACATTTTATTTACAATAAGATTACTAACAAATAACATGCAAATTTTTTATCAAAATTATATTTTAGCTAATTTTTTTTCTTCATTTCGTTAGGAACAATTTTTTTAAATCTATTTATTCAAATTGGATTGGGTAGGTACTGCATTCAATTTTAAACACAACTCAATTATTCCACATTAATGCGCAGTATCTGTAACCAAAATCTTTTAGCTTTTGCTTGAATAAATGTGAATCATGGGTTCAGTAAAACCCGTGAATACGTATATGTATGAGAAATAAAGAGCCAGAACAGGCACGGAAGCAAAAATAATTTTTGGGGCGTACTTTTCAAATTCATTTCTTTCAATTAAATAGAAATTTGAAGGAAAAAAATAATGAATTGGATTTTCGGGATTTTTAGAACCTGAGCCCGAGGGCAATCTGTCCTCTCTATCCGTCCGTCTTCCGACCCTGAGTACCAAATTATTAGCTCACATCTGTAAGTTTTCATACAGAATCGACGATCCATCAGTTCATCCCAACAGACGTATGAATTTCACGAAATGTATTAGTATTAAAAGACGATAGCAGGCAACATCAAAGATATAGATAAACATGAATTTCATCTATCCCATAAATTTCGTTGCCGACGTCTATTTTGATTTTCGATACTCACAAAAACCAGTTCATCATTTCATTTATGAAACAAGTTTAAGAATTTATGAGCCAGCAAAGAACGCACACATACCTATAAGTACGCTCGTAGACACGGTGCTCGCTATACTTAAAGGAGTGTTCGATTAGGTTATTAATTGAGGTAATTCGCCGATTTACGAATTATTATTATTATTATTTTTGTAATTTAATTTCAATCGTGACTAAATATCGCATAAGTATACTGATGTGAGAACCTATCGAAAGAAGTAAAGCAACAACTGCAAGCTCGTAACATCGTAACATACATTTTGTTCCATAAATATGAGATACGAATCGATTAAAACATTTGCGACCTTAAGCCAGGTGGGGTAGTATACAACCCCAGTAATATACACGACGTTAAGTACCAGGTGGGTTTAGGTAGTACCCCAACTATACAAGGTGTTCATTAAATCACATACTTTTTCTTCTAACTGTGAAAGTACTATGTTAGAACATATTATAACATCAAGTACTAGGTGGGGTATTATACGACCCGCTTCATATTAATTGTTTTATTACATGGTTGAATTCCATCGATATGATTGAAATTAAAGAGAAAAAGAACTTACAGACCCAATGTACAGGAGAGTAAGTTATATTATTTTTTCTGTAAGTCATTTAAGTAATTAAGAATAACGCAGATTAATGTACTCGCATTCATTACTGCTCGTCTTGCATTTTAAGCAATGCAACCATTTGGTGAAGATAAACAAGTGCACACGGATCGGGATGTTGATTTACGATTTTTTCTTTTCTCACAAACTGGTACAGCTCGTACCTTCGTAAATACGCATCGAGACTAATTATTATGTAATGTTCGAATCAATGTTCAGATCAAATGAACAGATAATGACGATAAAAATTATTGCGGTAGAACATTTTGAAAAAGAAAAGAAAAACAATTTAATAAGGGAGAAAAAACGACGCAACTAAATATCGAAAAATTTCAAAAAAAAATAAAAAATAAAAAATAATAATAATAATAATAAAGAAATAAAGAAAACTCGCGATTTTCGTTCGAAATCGTTATTTTGTTATAACGAACGGATATCTGAGCGCTAGCACGTGTACGCAGTCTACGAAACGAAATGACGTTGACGTTTGAAAGCACGTGATCTTTCTCTTCGCCAACGAACGAGTCTAGATGATAATTTTTCAATGTGACACTATAACGTTCGATTTCGAACTCGATATAAACGCCTTAAACGAAGACAAACACAAATATTACTATTGGGTTTTCACGAATAAATAACTCCCAAGAAGACGACTACAATTGACTGTAGTCAAAGAAACACTCGACGTCGCGCCGCTTCTACAGGCGCTTATGAACACCAAAAAGGTACGAGAACACTTCACGACGATGATGGGGACAGGGACGATGACGACGACGACGACGACATTGTACGTCCATAGAGGGCATAATATAAAATTAAGATACATAAACATATACACGTATACACATACACATGCAGCTAGAGGTAGGTATGCGAGTAACGAGTACGACGAGAGAAGAGAGCGAACAGACTGTAAATGGTAAGTACCGGATAGTGCTAACCTAGAACAATCATCGTCTGGAGGCTGGTTGCCGACGGCCATTTACGTTTTCGGCTTCACAAACGCACGTCCACACCAACATCAACCGCATCTTTGGCCGATGCGATGCGAAATCTCAACGACATACCACGTAAAACGGCACAACGCGGCGCGATGCTAATACGGCGGCGAAAACTATCAGATGGATTGGATTGAGTCACTGACTGGCAAAGTACTCGTACATTTCTAGAGCAATGCGTTCCAATACTACCCGCGAATACGCAAGAGCGCATAACGCTCGCGCACTCTAATAAATCCTACTCGATCCGACGACGGCGACGGCGACGACGACGAAGCTACATTATTATAATATCGGTAAGTATATTATGTACGCATATATAATAATATGCCTATACGTTTACGTACACATATGCTTCGTACAATGTACATCGACAACAGGTTAAGTATTGCACGTATACTGTGCAGTGTGCACAGGTACATATGTACATTATACATTTTCGTTTTTCATTTTCATTCTCACGTCAGCCAGGCACGATAACATCGTTATTACTCGAATCACACACTTTTTGTCCTTGCTCGCTCGTCACATTGATATTCAGCCATATTTGGCAGGCTGCAGAAAATTAACAAATTATCAACATCAAGGTGTCGCTGCTCACTGCCCATTGTTCGACGCACTGTCCTCTGAGTTACGACTATCGACTAGTACTTCGAATTTTCAAACATGCTGCTTTTTCAAACAATTAGCCACGTCGCAAATTACTCGTTCCAGGCGTTTTTGTATAGCTGCCATAATTTTTCCTCCTCACTCTTTTTCAACGCGAGCAATATTACTACAGGCTACAGCGTTTTTCCGCGTAAGCATTTTGGTTGAAACTAATTCGAATCAAACAGCTGCAGGTTACAGTTGGCTCAATATTTGCATTTGTCAACTTCACGCCGTCTTAGAGACCTAAGACCCACTGGTATGCGCCTTTTAACCTAAAAGTGTTAGATTTGAATCTTAGTTTTCCATACATGTACGTACATATTTTATCAGCAAACGGTCGCAACTCCCGAGTGCGGGCGAATCGTGGTATAAATTACAGCGAAAAGTCTTTCCCCAAAAATATTGTCGAATCGATTTCGCTCGGCTTTATACGACTAAGTTGGGCAAATCAGCAGTAGCATGATCAATGATCACCACAGAGCACAGAGTTACCGAAGAACCGGACTCCGTACACGTGTACTAAGACTACACGATCGCAACTACTCCATCGATGAAGATTTTACGATAACCGACAAACCGAGCTGGGGCCGAGGTATGGATACGTACGTATTTCGAGTATTGAACTACACCGTCAACGTTTAACGTAACAGGCTTAATTAAGAAGCGTTGACAGCGATCAGATACAGTGAGTGGTATTGGTTGCGCGCCAAATTTTAAAACATGCTTGAAAAATCGTCACTCTAATGTACACGATCGAAATGATCGTAATCAAGCAGATCTAACGTCCAAAATCGTATCCGTCGGCTGCCCTCGTTTAGTTTAATAGATTCAAAATATGTCTAGCGTTCGTTTCGCTGTCATTCTTTGACGCTAATGTGATATAATAATAAGTACACAAGTTTACGAGTGTAGTTATTACAGTTACCTATACTATAAGTGCTCGTTGTAGGCATAAATAGAGATAGAAATAGATTGTTTACACACTCGCATGCCACCAGATAGCAGTAATTCGTTCAAAGTTCCCAAGCTACTCAAGCACCGGGAGCTTCGGACATCGAGGTGTTGAGCACTTTTTCGTAAATTCGTCATTTTGTACAGTACTGCTGAATAGTGGTGGTATAATAGCGCCCATGCAATATAACCAACAATAATAACAGCCGTTATGTGAATTTATACTGAAATAAAGTTATTAAATTAAAAAAAAAATCTTGTTTAATTAATTATGACTATACCTACTCTAATCACTTTGAAGCATTACTAAAAAATTATTTTCTCAAATTATGTAATGAAGTATACTCGGAAATTTCTAGGTATTAAAGAAAGTTTTTGTACCTTTATTCCTGAAAAGCGACGATTTGAAGAGCCCCTTCTCCCAACGTCTCTTTCACAATTTGCTTAGGCTGTAATAGCTATCGTTTTCAATTCGGAACTCAGCTAAAAAAATGAAAAAGACATGGCAGCGAGAAAGCAACATAGATGGAAACTGAAATGCGCCAAAGACCGTCCTTTAATAAATAAATTTATTTCTTTTTAGCTGAGTTTTTAATTAAAAACGACAGCTATTACAGCCTATACCTGATTTGGGAAGGGAAGGTCGGAGGAGGGTGGGGTCTTCAAATATTTGCGTTTCAGACCATTTGTAATCATCTGGAAAATGTCCAACTTTTTGGTATATATATATATATATAGTTGTTAATGCATTATTGCGAGATCCGATTTGAGATTTTGCCAGATTTGTGATTAAGATGACGAATACAGTTTTTTGGTGCAAGAATTTTCAAAAAAAGTGCATGTGAAGATGAAAAGTTTAAAATATGTATGATGCGCGCTTTTCAAAAATGTTGATGAACAACAAAAAAAAAAAATAAAGGCTCATTAGACGCCCAAGTAACCATTTGAATCAACGTCGTATCTCTTTCTGCGCTGTTACTATAGAGGCGAGTAGAAAATCGGGCAGATCTCGTTTTCACTGTCAAAGATATAAGAAATATACAAAATATATCCGTACGTAAATAATAGCTAAACCGAGATCCGGCTGAAAACGTGCCTACACGATGTACTGGACCTCGCAAACAACGTGTGTTATGTAAAACGTTGCGAGATCCGGCAAATGGATCTCGCAATAACTATGTATATATAGAAATGATCTAGGTTTATATGGTTTTTTTTTTTCCAGCACGCGTAGCGGCGGCGAGTATTCATAAAATTCGCTCAAAATTTGGTGAGAAACTCTTCTTGAAAATACGCAGAAGTGCTTTTTTTGTTTTTTCGAAAAATTTCAAAATGGCGGATTACTCAAATTTTGAGGTGGGCTGGAGAAGAGGTAAATAGCTCAAATTTTTCGTTTTTGATCTCATATGAAAGAGTGAGTCACGGACACCAACATATCTAAATTTCAGCTTCACAAGTGCATTTTGAGGAGAGTTAGAGCAAAAACCTATTTTTGAGGAAATTTCGTTTTTTGTGTCACTCGCCTTGCGCAGGCGGGTGTCGATAAAATTCGCTCAAAATTCGGTGAGGAACTCTTCTTAAAATACGCAAAAATAGTTTTTTGTTTTTTCGATAAATTTCAAAATGGCGGATCACTCAAATTTTGAGGGGGCTGGAGAAGGCAAATAGCTCAAATTTTTCGTTTTTGATTTCATATGAAAGAGTGAGTCACGGATACTAACATATCCAAATTTCAGCTTCCTAAGTGCATATTGAGAGGAGTTAGATCAAAAAACGGCTTTTTGAGGAAGTTTTGAGTCATGAAATTTCTTGAATCTTCCATATCTCCCCACCAAATCAAGTTAAAGAGGTCAAATTTTGTGTGTGAGGTTAGTTGGTGACCACAATATGATCTTTTGAATTTGGATCAAAATGGATCAAAATGGCGGATTATCAAAATTTTGAGTAGAGCTTGAGGAGCCTCAAGTTGGTAAAAATGTAATTAATATGAATTCATATGGTTATTGGGGATAAGTTGTATACTATATCCCGAATTCACTTCCATACATGATGTTGGAGGGGGAAGGTGGGGTTATCAACCTAAAATAGTGGTGGGGGTACAGGAGGGCCCGAAAATTTTTTATTGCTGTGTCATATATAAAATGAGCCCAAGTGACAAACGTATTTTGATTTTAGCTTCCTCAGTGATTTTGGAGGGGAGTTAGAGCAAAAAACGGCTTTTGGAGGGGAAATTGCTGCAGGAAATTTCATGAATCTTCCATATCTCATCACCAAATCGGCCTAGAATGGTCAAACTTTGTGTGTAGGATTAGTTTGTAACCAGAATATGACCTCTTAAATTTGAGTCAAAATGGATCCAAAATGACAGATTATCAAGATTTGAAGATAATTTGAGGACCTTCAAATAGTTATAATTCGAGAAATATGTGTTCACATGATTATTTCATTGCAAGAAATACTACATTTGTGCCAAATTCAACTTCTTAAGTGTTTTTGGAAAGGACAGGGAAGGGGTTTTCAGACTATGTATTGGGTGTGGCCTGTAGTCATGAACGGTTAAGCAAGGTTATTACTAAATCAAAACAAGCTCCTTTTTTTTTGTTCCGAATGAGCATTTTCTGCCAACTTCGAAACATCAAAAATAATAATAATAATAATAATAAAATAAAAAATAAATAAAAATTGGGATATGGAAGATTCAAGAAATTTCCTGCGGTAATTTCCCCTCCAAAAGCGATTTTTGGTTCGAATAAAAAGGTTAAAAGGGTGTGTTGGGGAGGGAACGCCATCTACCAACCACATCTTCAGTCTTCAGTTCACCGCGACTTGTATCAGTATCAGTAGCAAAATAAGCCTAAAGAAGATCACTTAGTGCCCGAAAGCGCTAGCTAATGGAGCGATTAGAGAAGTAGAGATTTTTCTTCTTTTTTTCCTCACTCAGAAAACTTCTCGACCCGATAGTTACTTTTAATATGTCTGTGTCCATGAATCACTCTTTCATACGAGATCATAAACGAAAATTTTGAGCTATTTGCCTCTTTTCCAGCCCCTTCAAAATTTGAGTGATCTGTCATTTCGAGTTGTATTGAATAAACAATAAAGTACCCTTTTTCGCATTTCCAAGAAGAGTCTCTCACCAAATTTTGAGCGAATTTCATATGAATATCCGCCGGTGCTCTGCGTGGGAAAGGAAATATGTATATTGTAATTTACGTAGATACCAAAACGTTGAACATAACGCAGATTTGAAGTGACTCTTGTACGACCATCACTAGCTAAATCAGGTAGGCTGTAATAGCTATCGTTTTTATTGAAAACTCGGCTAAAAAAGTTACACGGACGTAGATTAAGAAATATGCGAGTGAGCGAAAATGTGCGTGAAAAAAATTTAATCTATTTCTAGGTAATAATATAGAATAGATATTACTTAAGACCTAACGTAAAAATAAATACAATCATCGGTATTTTGGCGTATACGCAGGGAAACAGTCAATTTGTGATTTTGTGTTGGACGAAGCGAATTTAAATTTTCCAAAATCTAAATCAATTTTTCAACCGTCAACGTCAACGTTTTGTTAGCTACGCGCCGAGAATACGTAATTACTGGCACTAGGAGTAGCCCACTAGCCCAGTAGCACGGTTGATGGCATGGCTGATGGTAGCAAGGCAGTACGGTATCGTGGTAACAGTATAATATACGAAGCTGGAGTATAGGGCGAGGGCGAGGGTTAGCGAAGGAGAAGCATTTGCGCCGAGTATCGCGGCTCAATGTAATTAATATTCGGGCGACGTGTAAGTACACAGAAGAAGTTGCGAGCTCGTCTTTACAATCCACTTAAAATATCCGTCGCTACACCAGCGGCAACTTTCAATCACGTTAATACGTAGCCATTTAATAGCTTTCGGTCGAATTGCTTTTCGCGCGTTTCCTTCCGTATAATTACTTAATTGTCTTGGTTGTCGCGATTCGGCGACGGTGGCACGGTTAACTTTCATTTAAATCGTCTTCCAGCTGAAGCGTGCACGGTACGGCAGGGCGCACGTTGACGACGATATATTTCTTGACCGAGTTTTCGCCTCATTAAGGATAAGGATGCAACGGCAGCGCAATTACACGGCATCCCGTTGCAATTTCAACATGGTGTTACGAATACGTTACAACAACTTTAGTACAAGTTACAATGGCAGACGAGTGGAATACCGGAAATACGATTCATGATTGACGACTGACGACTGATAATGGACCTGACGAACGTCTACTCGTATCAACTTTTTAATAAAAATTTTTCCGTTCTTTGGCAACGTGTACCTCTAGCCTGCGATACCTACACTACGATTTGCAAAGACAAATAAATAATAATAAAAATACGACGCGACGCGACTCGACGCTACGCGAGGCGATGCCGATGAAATGTTCCAATAACGACCAACAAACTGTGTTGTTAGCGAACGAACGATTATAAATTAAATAAACGCGCATTACACGCATCGAAATAAATATAGCAATTAAATCGACAATTACCAGCTAATATCATTTGGTACATCGGTACATAATGTATCGTTGCGTTTGTGAGCGTGTGTGCAATGTGCACCGTGCACTGTGCACATCTACTGTCTCCTTCAAGTTGTACTGTCGTTTACACATATAAACGTACGAGAAATTCAACTTGTCGCGTCCGCTCCTTTATCGTTTTATCTTTCGAAAATACTGCTGTATTATTACCGCACGACGATTTATCTATTTGCCATCGCGTATTGCGCGCGACAAGTGGCACATTTATTTTATTTTAAGGTCGAACCGGATCGCTAATAATTATCGTCTCCTCGCGATGCGTAGTCTGCTGGTGTTATTGTGATATGCGCTTAACTCGTAAGCTACACGTATAACGCATTTATATCCTTCTACTTTTTGATAACCAACAAAAACTGATAAAAATTCTTCCATCTCTGCCTTTGAGTATTAATATAAATGATGTGGAAAGAGAAAAATGTGAGATTATCGTATATGCAATGGAAGATCTGTAGAGCGCGATAAACTGGATTAGTTCTGCTGTTGAAAACGTTGATAACTTGGTGTGAAAATTGAAATTTCAACTTTTCGTCGATTATTGGAAGATTTAGAAATTTACTTTTACCTTTAATAATTTCATCATCTGATTTAATATTTCCACGATTAAATAATTTTAGATTTTGACTCCTTTTACCTTCATTAATATTAATAATTTTAAATATAATATTAAATAATAAAAGAATTAATCTATAGTTGAATTATGAGTTCAAAAGCTTTTATTAGCTTATTTTTCTTGTTTGAAAAAATCATTAAATTTTGCAAAAAAATCATTAAATTAAATTTTAAATTTTAAATTTCTTTTATTTATAATTGTAATAGTATTAGTTAATAAATTATAATTTATATTTGATGATTTCATTATAAACAATAATTATATGAAAGCATAATATCAGATAAGTAAATTCATTCTATCATTTATTACATAATTTTCGTTACCTATTGGTACTTTGAGTGTGGCCTTGTACCCGCCATCGGTCGTATGACTGTCTGTCGGACAAGTTAATGGCGCATGATTGTCTTTCAAACCAGGGTTTATCAAGAGTCCGGAGAATGCACTGAAGCATCACAAACATGCGTTGGTGGTTGTCTTTCGAATGTTTGAAGGGGTATTTTTTTAAATGACTCCATTGGTCGCATCACTGTCTCTCAGATCGGTACCTTAATGAGCTGATCTGAGAGACAGGAATGCGACTATGAATGAAACAAAAAATTATATGCGTTGGTCTGAGAGCCAGTGATGCGAACAATGATTTTTTTATTTATTTTATATATTATTTAGTATGAACTGCCGCAAGGCATTTACGTACGGTTTGAAGGTAAGTATATTTAATAAAAAAAAAAAAAAAATTAATTATATTTAGTTTAAAAAATTTAATTTTTGTTTAAATTTTTAATTTAATTAATTTTAATATACATATTTAATTAAAATTTATTCAATATAAATTAATTTTTATATTATTAATTTATATTTTTAATATTTAATTCTTATATAATCTATAAACGAAATGGTGAAACAAAAATAGTATGAGTCTCTTGGCGGGTTAATTTTTAATTTGCAGGATATGAAAACACAAAATATCAGTCAATATCAGTCTACAAAATTCTTCAAAAACCATCGATGATGTTCTCTTATCATGTTGGAAGTTAGATATGTGATTTCCCTATGTGCACACTTTGGCTGATAGATATCCTGTTTCTGTTCTTACATAGGAAATAAGTAAACGAAAAACACCATTTTGAGCTAATACATGTCTTATGAACATCTTATAGATATACTTTCAAGCTAAGCTTGAATTAATGTCGAATGGATGTCAATAGATATCAATATCTTTTTCTAATTAATGAAAAATTTTGATATCTATTGGACATTAACTGAAGCTCAACTCGAAAGTATGTCGATAATATTCATATGACATGTGTAAGTCCAAAACGGTGTTTTTTAGTGGACTTCCGCTTAAGCGGAAATCCACTATTGCAGTCGTCTTGGTTTGTTTATTTATTTATTTGTTTGTTTGTTTGTTTGTTAAAGCCTTTTCTTTCTGACGCGTTTTCTTCAATTTAACTAGACAGATCGATTCAAAACTTTTACAGTAGGTGTATATCATTAAGAACAAGAGCTGATTAGTTTTTGGTGCAAGTCTATCCACGGGAAGCTGAGCTTTGGAGCTTTAAGCTCATTTTAGGGACATTCCTTTCTGACGCGATAACTCTCGTTAGACTGAACTGATCTGCATGAAATTTTTATGGTGATTAGTAGGTGTATAGAAGAAGAGCTAATTAAATTTTGAAGTTGATCAATGCATTGAAAGCTGAGCTTTTCAACTTGAAAGTTTATATCAGTTTTTCGAAAATATCTTGCGAACAGTCCATCGTAGAAGAAAATGGAGGCCAAAAGGATAGTTAGGAATTTTACGCTCTACAACTTTAGTTCTAAAGAATTTTTCTTAAAAGCTTACCGTTTTCGAAAAAAATGAGGTCAAAGTTTGGAGACTTGTGATTGGTCAATTTTCATTGATGAATAACTGACGTTAGAGTGCACCGATCAACTTGAAATTTTTATGGTGATTAGTAAGTGTACAGAAGAAAAGCTGATTCAATTTTGAAGTTGATCCGCATTTTGAAAGTTGAGCTTTTCAAATTGAAAGTTTATATCAGTTTTTCGAAAATATCTTGCGAACGGTCCATCGTAGAAGAAAATAGAGGGCATTTAGGGTGTCAGGAATTTTACGCTTCACAACTTTAGTTCTGAAGAATTTATCTGAAAAGCTCACCGTTTTCGAGAAAAATGAGGATAAAGTTTTAAGACTCGTGATTGGCCAATTTCTATTGGTCAAATTTTATGGCGCATTTTCAATTGGTGATAAAAGGAAGTCCACTATTATGACACAGTGTGTCTAGTTGTATATCTATTTGCCACAGAAATGTGCACATAGGGTTTTTAGAGTACTTCTCTATTGGGGGAAAAGTCGCCCATACGCTAATAAATTCGCCCAAAATACAGCTAACTCATACCGTAAATAGGAGATTTTTCGCCGAATGATTTTTCGCTCATTTATTTGCACTCAAATCCTCTGATAATATCGCCATTAAAAACGCCCGCGCAATAATTCGCTGAAAACTCTGCTATAAAATTCGTTATGGATGCAAAAAACGCTGATAAATTTGTCCATCTCATTTATTAATGTGCGTAGTAATGTGCATGAAAGTCGCCAATACAAATATTCACCGTCGTGGTGTAGTGGTTAGCATCGTGGTTCGGAGAACTCCGAGTCTTGGGTTCGAGTCTCAACTATGTCGAAAATTTTCATAACAAAATTTTTTCGCAATAAGTAGTAAAGGCGACTTTATAGAGTCTCATATCTACGCCGGCAAATTAATCAGCGTAAAAATAGGCGACTTTTCCCCCAATAGGGTTTAAGCTCTCTTTCACTGCATCAGTGTTTGATCCCAAATTATGCCTTTTATGGATTAACTGCACAGATAGATCGAAGTTGAAAAATCAATTAAATGTTTCTACTAATCCATCCGAAGTTTAGTCTCAGAATAAAAATCAATATTTCACACTAAAATAAGGGGAAGATTAATTTATGTTTATAAATTATAACACTGTGATGTTACTAATTGTAGCGTTGAATTTGTTCGAGTTCCAATAAATTTTTTTTGATAATTTTTCAACAAATTTCGTCAATTTTTTTTTCCATCGATAAGATCTCATTAGTTTACTACACAGTTAAAAAGGTACATCAATTAGTCCAAATTGCGCGCTTCACAGATTTTCCACTAGAGCCTACATTATACTCTCTCCATATCATTTATATCAATACTCAAAGATCTCTGGTAACCTCATCAATATATTTTAATCCTTCGGTACACCAAGCCCATGCCTCTTGTTACAGTTACAGTAGCAAGATACACCACTGTAAAAAATGTGAAGTCGTTCAGAAAAAAAAATAATAACCAGACTCCGAATTGGATACACAAAATTTACCCATAACCACCTATTTCAAAAAGCCCTTGAACCTTTATGCGAATTTTGCAGCACCGAACAAACCTTCATGTTTGGTCGAAATCGGAGTGTCATAATTTGGGACCTCTGCTTGTTAAAAAAAGCATAAGTTGGTAATGACATCGACTGAGAGTCTGAGAGTCTGAGAATTTAAAAATTAGAAGATGAAGTCATTTGTAAATTAAAATCATTACAATTAAGCCATGTTAACTCTTCCTTTTATTTCTGAATTCTTTCAAGAATGCGATGTTTGGTTATTATCATAACTGTACGACTGTATGAAAAATTCTTGATTTATTTTCGTACCTTTATTGTAGCAACTTTACATCTCTTCCTCAAACATTTATTTCGCGCAATTTAGATGATTTTGATGCTTTCTACTTCAAAATACTTAGCAACTCTGCATATTCTTTGATTTGAATCAAACTAGATCGCAGCAATCATCCTTCGCATTCCACTTGTAAATGGGTGTGAGCCTGGAGCGATCGCAACGGCCAGTCTTTATTTAAGTAATGTTGAACAGCACACCATACATACGGGTACACAAAAAATAAAATTAACGTATAATCAAGAACGCCTCCGTACACCAGTATAATCATCTTCAAAAAATATTCATCTTTAATTACCTGTAATTGAATACCTTTTCTGCGGCTCGGTTTTTAATTATAGATCAACTCGCTCGCATACATTCAAACAATACACGTAGCGTAGTACCTGTTTTTATAAATTCTATATCCGGCTATGCCTTCTTCTAAACTCGTAAGATAGCTTATACACATGTATATGCATATCAACTGTTAAAGTAATAAACCGAACACGTTATAGGTAGTCTACCTGCCCGCCGTATAAATTTTTTTTTGTTTCAATGCCAATTTCAAAACGTAGCGATAGCTTGAAACCACTTCGTTTCATTTATTCATATTTTTACTCATTTATTCTGTTCCATTTTTTTTTTTTTCTAGTAAGCGGTATAGCCGAAAAATATTCAATGTTATCGATTATTTTTCAATTTTGGCGTAATTTCATGTTACATTATGTCGTATGTGCGAACGACATAACGTGTAAACAACTAAAAGGGTTGAAACAAGAAGCAGTCAAAGCGCAACTCCCTTTCGACTATGTACACTAGTACGCAGTACACGACAATAATGACGAAACGTTTGACGCGAAAGCGATACGTACATACATACTGCATACGTACTTTCGTATAAAGAGACTAAGTGTTGAACAATAAAATACACGTTGTCCTAGGGCAGTTCTACTTTCGACACTGGTAATTTTTCTCTTCTCTTTCAAAAAACCTTTACGCGATTCGAATGCATTATTCGCAAAACCACGTAACACCCGCAACTACTGTTCGCTGGTTCTTTAACGTGCAGTGTATCGTACGTATACTGTGCCACCTATAGAGGTATTTATACCTATTTTTTTTTTTTTGTTGTTTTGTGGCCTTATTTTAGTATTTTGTTCAGAAAGTACTGATACTATGTCAACACATTTCCATAAGGCAGAAAGCATTTCAACTCGCATTGAAATGAACGTTTCAGAATTTTGTAGTTTTAATAAGATTTTGAAAAATAAAATAAAAAATGAATGTTTAAAGATGGAAACAAATACTTGCTAATGTTTTATTTAGATTGAAATACTGAAATGAAAGATGATATTTTTTTGTACTCATTGTAGAAAAAAAAAAAAAAAGGATTTTTAATTAATAATGTAAAAAAAAAAATTATAAATAAATAAACGCCTCTATGAAACAATAGTACGCTAGGTTGACTGAACTTTTTTTTAAAGGCAAATACGAGTATGGGGCAAAAATCAGAATTTGAATCTTTTGAAAAATCTTAATACGTTTCTCTTACGTGAAACAAGTACGTAGTTAGTAATTTTGAAAAAATATTAAACATTTGTGAAGAAACCGATAAGATTTCGTTTCACAACGAATTCCGTCATAATTTCGAGAATCAACTTTTATTTGGGGTCTTTTCAAAAATTACAGTGTTGCCAGGTTGGGCGATTTTTCCCAAAATGGGCGACTTCTTACTATGCCAAAATATATAACAAATATTCATTCAATATCACCCTTCTGGCTAGTTTCATTTTTAGACATTTTTTGTTTTCGTGAGTTTTGTACGAATTAATGAATCATCAATTATTAATAACTCCAAAGAACTGGATTTCCCATCGTACAATTCAAATTTAGATGATCGTAGAAATCGCTTAGGGTTCAGGGGCGTACCGAGGACATTCTTCAGGGGGTGGGGGAGAAAACCAAAAATTGCCAACTAATACCATGAAATTTTACCAACAACCTTTCTTTTTTTTTTTAGTCTTCAAAAACTTTAAAAATAGCTGTTGTAATAATACTGCGCAAGTGGTCAAGTTTACCAACCTTACGCTAAAACTCCAAATTTACCAACTTTCCAAAAGCCAAGCGGGCTACGTCCCTGCTTGTGCGCTATACATGATGTAAGTTGGCATCAGTTCGAATTTATTCGAGTTCTTATTTTCCCAAAAGTAATTCAAGTTCCCAATTTCAGCGTTGAACAATTATAAATTTCTCAACTCCCCCCATCCCCCCCTTAGTTACGCCCTGTCAGGGTTTATTTATAAGTTTGGGCGATTTGGGCGAGTTGAGTCGACGAAACTTGCGACTTCAACCATGATAAACCTGGTAACACTGAAAAATTACGAAACTAATAAAATAACGAAGTGGGAAATTTTATGCATATACGCACGTCCAGTATAATATAAAATAGAGGAAAAAATTCACAGGAGTAAGTACTTCGCAAAGTAGATGTAAAATTTTGAAGTTTTATAATTTTTCAAAATTTCCTAAAAACACTACTACCGGCAACGGCTTTTATCTTGGAGAATTCGCTTACATTCATCGAACCACGGTATCCTATAGGAAGCGAGATTAGCACGATGGCTTGACATACACGTGGTATCGAGTTCTGCGATTATGTAAACTAAAAATTTCGACTTTCTTCTTTAAAACTTCAAAATCGAGGGAATTTTCCAAGATTAAACAGAAACTCTGTTCTCTCAAGTTGGCAATTTGAATCCGCGACAATGTCCACGGAAGTTTCCATATAGTCACAACTTACTTACTAGGTCAACTGCACTAAAGATAATCTGCACCCGCGGCTTTCGCAATTAAGTAATAGCGAAAAGTACCGATTTGCGTATGTAAATTGTAAACTGCGATTGCAACTGTAACTGTAAACTCTGTGACGCCTCGTGTATGTACGTATTTGATACGGTGTACAGTACACACCCATACATACACCCTCACACACATCCAAATATCTTAATTTCAATTCGTCTCTACGATTTAGTCGATACCTGTCAAGTTCATCATTCGAATCATTTTATACCTATCTGTAATACACGTACAATATTTCGGTCCAATTTACATTATCCTCGAAAGGGCCTCCCCATTAAGTAGGTGAAATCGGCCCTTTACGCAAATTTGGTCAAAAGTGGCTACAAATGTTACTAGGGACCTAAAAACATTCCACACAAATTTTTGACCCCCTACCCCTACCCCTTCCAGAATTATCGCACTTTATATGCTACAAAAATTCATTCGCGATATTTCCAGAAAGAACAAGGCAAAATTTTTGAAATTTTCACAGTACATGTATCTTCGTAGGATAATTTTTTGAAATTTTTCCTCCCTTTTGGGTGGGTTGAAAATTTCAAAAAAAAAAAAAAATTTAAAAAGATTTTGAGGGGCTGCCATCCCTGAATTTTTTTCCATAACTTCGTCATACCCTTAGGTACAACATATAATTTTTTCAATGTCGCTTTAGGGGATGCAACATGCTGAAAAAAATGAAGTTTGAATAAAAACGTGTATTTTTCAACTACCGCCAGCAACGATAACACTTATAGCCAAGTCATTTTAGGTTCGGACCTAGAAAAAACTACGGAAAAGCTGATTTTTACAATACATGAGAAGAATGTCTTTCTAAGTAATATACCAAGAATTGCATCCACTACCCCTCCGGCTAAATGTGTGAGGGGGCAATAACCTCCGAAAAAAGTGTTTTTTGCATATAGCTCTGAAAGGAGTAGGGGGTGCGGTTAATTAAGTCGGTAAAAAAATTTTTTTCGCTCATTTTTCCTATAGGATTACGCCCAAAATGGAGGGTAAGGGAGGGTAAAAATGACCATTTTTGAAAATTTTTTGTTTTTCAATTGTACGCCAATTATGATGATGCGGAGAGAAGAAATCGATAATGAAAACAAAATTATTCTACACTATATTCCCTATAAAAAGAAGTGCTGGTATTTCTCGCGAAGCACCAAAATGGGTCCAAAATATGGGAGGAGAAGTAATCATCTCCATATTTTTTATACTTACGTATAATGTGTATTCATAAAAATGGAGAAAGATGATTTTCATTGCATATGTGATGTGGAATAAGAAAATGAGGCTAAAGGTAGAAAACTCGTTTTTGAGTTAATGGTGGCTTTGGGTACTTTTGGTTAAAAAAAAAAAAAAAAAAAAAAACGATTGGAAATAGTTTCTGACTGCCAGGAAACTTGCATTACCTTTAAAAACGCAATTTCAAGAAAACACTTTTTTATAGCAAACGGCCTTTTTGAAATGACAAAATGAGATTAAGGTAACAGTGGAATCAAAAAAATTAGGTTAAGAAAAAAATCCTACTACTCAAAAGCCAAAACGTACACAAAATTTTTTATTTTATTTTCCACCAAGTTTCACGAAGGTACTAGGTATACGTTTAGTATTACACAAAAAAATGTAAGGAAATTCTCATCAAAAAATACGTAGTCAAACATTAAGCTTAATTTTTCGAAAAAGTGATTTTTGCCCTTCTTATTCCACACCACATATCATACCTTCTACATGATAAAATCATTTAGGTATTCACCAGGTACCCTTATTGCTCACAAAATGGCGAGGGGAAGGTTAATGTTATAATATAATAATAATTTCATTGCTTTTTAATTATATGATAATAATGTCTGTTCAGAAAAGAAAATTTAACCAAATCAAAATCATTCTACAAAAGGAAAAAATCACTTTGTATTGTAAAAATCAGCTTTTCAGTAATTTTTTCCAAGTCCGAACATAAAATGACTTGGCTATAAGTGTTATCGTTGCCAGCGGTAGTTGAAAAATACACGTTTTTATTCAAACTTCATTTTTTTCAGCATGTTGCATCCTTTAAAGGGACATTGAAAAAATTATATGTTGTACCTAAGGGTATGACGAAGTTATTGAAAAAAATTTAGCGATGGCACCCCCTCAAAATCTTTTTTAATTTTTTTGAAATTTCCCCCCCCCCCAAAATGAGGAAAGAGGCCCTTTACCATTTTATCCAGAAAATCCTTTTGTAGCTGTGATAATTTTCTAAATTACTTTACATGTTTTGATTAATTCGAAAAAAACTGCTTGCGAGTCATCGTTGATTTTTTACAGCGCATTAACATTAAACAAGCCATCCATCATTTAAGCGAAGGAACCGCTCATCCATTTTCTCATTTCATCACGCGCCTTATAGAATAAAAGATAATTGGACGGCCGAAATCATTTTACTCTCACTAATGCACCTGACATATCACATACGTAAGGTTTCTCTTCGTTTCGTGATTTTTCCCTCATTACACTTAAATCAAGGCGGATGAAATACTACATAGTATCATAGTACATATGTCAGAAATTCTCATTCATTTTTGACTTGATTCTGTTAGCACAAAATCAAGGAACGAAGTTATTCCACTTACCAACTTATTTGAATTTTAAAAATCAAAAAACTACCTACTAAATTAAAATAATCCCCTTTTACACCGAAATACCGGTGGCTGCCTCTATTGAAGCACCGGTCATCACCCCAAATTGGCGACAGGCTGTCTAGGACGACTCGACCATTGTTTCACAATTTTTTCTCACATGTCACGTAACCTTTCTTTACAAATAATTTCTCTCGTACATAAATTTGGAATTTCTTTTTCTTCTTCAGAATTTTAAAATAATATCATGAAATGCTGGTGGTTGCAGCGATGCCGCCTTTGTGAGTAATTTAAACCTTTTTTTTTATACATAATTATTTATTTTTTCTGTTAAACTTGAATTCTTTTCACTCGATCGAACCTCATGGCCATCCCGTCCCATCCTTAAGCCTGTAGAATTGAGTAGTAATTTAGTACATATAAATTTTACGTAATATGTTTCTTTAGGTTTCAGCTCACTTAGGTTACTGAATAGCAGTGATCTAATTCCTTCTTTTTTACTTTTTTAGATATGAACGGAGCGGCCATGAATTGAATACATGAACATTAGACTTCGAATTTCGATTTATTTACATATGATGTACTGATCATTTCTTTGTAATTAATTAAATACATTCTTTAGTACTCATTAATCGGTTTTCTCTTTATGCTTACTCGTATTGTGTCTTTTAGATAATTTCGCATTCTAATTCTTCTTCCTCAACTTAAGCTCACATCGTGTAAGCCGGCACTTACCGTGATTTAAATTTCGCGGTTTAAGTGTTGGCTTATACACTCATTTGCTTTCACTGCCTATTCTGTTTCTTAGCGTTTGTGTCCCACCCCCTGCCATATTCTTTTCCCCTAGGTCTCGAACATTAAAAATACGACAACATAGTATATAATAAAGTTTAGCTCACTTTGTCTCAGCCAGTCACCAAAAAAATGCCTTCAAAACTGATTGATTACCGATTAACCAATCATATTATGACAACTGAACTTAAGAGAGTTACAAAGGAAACTCAAGTAATTTTCGCAGTTTGCACATCTCATAATAAATAATGATAATAAAATCAAAATTAATGATTGGCTTGTGATGTTGGCGACCCTCTTGAGGTCATAATAAGGTGGACTGAAAGTTGAAATTTTAGAGTTATTGCAAAGCGAAATAACCTGCACTAGATATACAGTATGCCGTGCGTCCCATTAATCTTCGACCTCCTCAGCGCAAAAATCTCTCAAGTGGTTTTAATAAAAGTATTTGGGATTCGTTGCATGGTAACACTGACTAAAACGTGGAGATCTTGAATTATTGTTACCACACAACGAATCTAAAATAGTACCATTTAAGCTACTTGAGATTTTTGCGCTAAGGGGGTCGAAGATCAATGGGACACAGGGTATATGTAGGTATATTATTATATTATTGACAAATTCCATACCTTTTAATTAGATACTGCCCTCTCTCCCTACTCACTATTCATACTATTCATATTCATTTCATTATTTGGGTCTCATACCCGAAAAATATGCCACCTCGCGTATAAAATATCATTTTGATTTCTTCCGTTCAAGTACCAAGCAAAAAATTTCAAATTCAATACGATCGAAGAATAAATTCATACAAAATTACAAAAAGTTTTCCACCTAAAATAAAAATAAATTCGCTGAAATTTCAGACAATTTTAGCTGCAAAAAATCAAAATGCGATGAGTTTTCAGTTTTAATTTTTCATCGCTGCAATCAACGAACTACAGAAGAAAAAGTAAGAAACTGAAATCATGCGTAGACATGCAACAAGGCAACATGTAAAATACATACTGTATAATGTGTAACTATGAACATTATTTTCTTATCCAAACAGGACAGAAGATACCCTCCATACGCTATCTTTAGACACGTCACGAAAACATTTAAGATATTGACATCACCAACCAGCACGCTATCTATTCGTATACGTAAGCATAGGTCGTTGGCATGGCTACAAAAGAGAACTATTTTTCAACGAAATTCGCTGTTCAACAAGAGCTCCTTGCTTACATAGTTATATAGCATTTTCATTTTCCATGCTGTAAGAAGCGAATGTTGATAAAAAAAAAATAATAATAATAAGAGAAGGAGAGAAAGAAAGGGGGAAAAAACGTTCTAACGATGCCAACTCGTAAGCTCTGATATATCCGGCATTTTACATTTAAAAATTACGAAATACATTTGAACGTGGCAAATAGCGTGGAGAAAAGTTTTTCAAAAACAAACCATCGCGAAACCGCAAAGATAAAATTAGATAAACTATATGATACGAAAACTCGACCGCAAAAGTACAATATAAAACCGGAAAGACAGATTCTATTGCTTTTCTTAAAACTCTTAATATTTTAGTAAAGAAATGATTTGCTGCTGTTTAAAGCTTTCTTCTTTTCAAACAAAACAAAACGAAGAAAAAAATTACCCCTTTACTAAATTACGATACAAGTGACGCAACAGAAGCAGATATTCGCCATTACAACCAAAGCGAGCAGAGCTACATTTCTAACATATTATGTACCTAACTAGGTAGCTACCTACTCGTATTGTACAGGAGGAAGACGTATCAATTAGTTCATAATAATAATCCCTAAAATAATCAGCTTTCCACCTTTTATTAGTATAAAACTGCGCTCTGACCACTTTTCCTTAAACTAAACGAATATTAATCACATACACAGTTACACACGCACAGTTAGGGTATAAGGAGAGTGAGAGGTGCATGATTTTGCATGACAAAAGAGAGAGATGACTATATGCGTGAATAGGGTAGAGGGTTAAAAAGGAGATAGAGGATGTTGTTATGACCAAAAATCCACAGGGGTAATATCACCGCGCACTCTGCCAGCTAGGGTCACCTTTCGGTGTTGATTACGTCAGCACAGCGTGGCCATAGCTAGGCGGAGACAGGATGCTAACCGCATTCCTGGTCGGGTGTCATGTTTCACCGACCGACGGGTTGAGCTTCATCAGCGAAACTGCGGTCGGTCTCACATTACACGGGTCGAACCGGTTTAGGCTCGTCAGCACTTCCGCTGGCGTGTAACACTACACCGGGTCGACAGGTGTCCATGGGCCGACCGGGGATCGGGTGGCATCACACGTGCAAGTGCTGCTGCGTCGGCGAAACGCAACCTGTGCGCATCCGCAAGGTGTCCGGTTGCAAACGCCGTCGTCAGCAGAAACCCCCCTGCCCCTTAGGCCGCCGCTTCGCCTATCTGAGGCAAATATATATACCACCAGCGGCCACCAAAAAGTTAGTAGAGAGAGTAGAGTTAGTTGAGTCCAGTTCGGTAGAGAGTACATCAAAACGTTACGCTACATTCGGTTGTGCACCCAAGTTCTTTTATTTTGTGATCGTGAACTCAGACTCCATGTATTTTTCTGTTTATCAGTTTGTTTAAAAAGTTATAAATATTGTGATCAGTTGTGTAACAATAAACATTTCACTCGTGGAAAGGATTTGTTTATTTCCTCATTTCCATTCATCAAATCAAAAAAAAAGGTTGAGAGCCCGAAAAGGCATAACAAGTGGCGCCCGAACCAAAATTTAAGAAAGCTATCCTGAAAATAATTCATCCTACTAACATCATTTGTGAAGAATGACACAATCCATCGTGAAAATCTTCGTTCAAAATCCATCGTGAAGACAACTATTGTACTCAAAATCCATCGTGAAGACAACTATCGTACTCAAAATTCATCGTGAAGGCAGAACTATCACACCAATCAACGCGCCATCTATACAAGTTGCGCACACATCAATCAACGCGCCATCTATACAAGCTGCGCACACTTCAATCAGTGAAACCATCGAAAAAGTAGTAAATAACGAAGGTATTTTAATTATCATTTCACCTAAACATTTTTTTTTCCTTTCTCACTCTCTTCTTCGGCCTTTAAAATCTTTTTTCTCTTTCCTTTTGCACTTGTGCTGATATTTTTTATTGATATTTTTCGTAAGTTCATTTTTTTAAATATTTTATAAGTGCG
Source organism: Phenacoccus solenopsis (assembly GCA_009761765.1). Taxonomy (NCBI): domain Eukaryota; kingdom Metazoa; phylum Arthropoda; class Insecta; order Hemiptera; family Pseudococcidae; genus Phenacoccus; species Phenacoccus solenopsis. The sequence continues at coordinate 42,822,526 of CM019755.1, forward strand.
CTATATTTAAATTTAACCAATCAAAATTATTGCTTCCCAACATACACTTACCCCTAAAACAATTATATGAAAAAAAGTAATAACGACTTAAAAACAAGTTGGATCCAAAACCTACATAAGACTGATTTGGAAACTATTTTTGACACATACTACCAAAACTGTAAGGGCAATATCGACCAACAAAGAAAATACTTACGGAAATTTGTAAAAACATTCCCAGACATAGGAATAAAAATATAAAATATCTATCAAAATATTAAGGAACATCGTAATAACAGCGAATATCGCAAACAAATCACTGAATTTCAATATAGATTAATAAGTGAAACAAATTTATCAGATCTTTCGGACTCTGAAGAAGTAAATCAGGAGGGAAAAATTGAAAAACCAAATTTTACAGAGAATAAAACGGAAATCAATTTAAGTTAGTAAGATTCAATTTTTCATTCTTAAAATTTTGTCATAGAGGAAGCAAGCTATTTCTTCGATTCACAATCGATTAACATAGTGTTTATGCGTAGTCTGAAGGGGTGAGAGAAAAATTTTGAGATCGAACGAACCTGAATTTAATTTTGAGACAGGAATATCAGAAATAATGAGTTGATTTACCGGAAACGTCGGGTTGCTGTGTACAATTTTGTACGGTTCTGATTGAATTTAATAAATCTTGTCAGAAACAAAGTCAACCTAAGAGTAATAATATGAAAGATGATCTATGACGTAGCAGAAATCGACTTCTGGTTTGTCATAAATGTGTTGTGTTTTGTGCATCATTCTAACTCGTGCATATGACAATCTATGACGTAGCAGAAGTCTACTTCTGGTTGGTCATCGAGTAATAGAGCTCGAAAATTGCTGACTAATGGAAGATTTACGATCGATTATACGAGGTGTTTTTTCACAGACATTCATGTCCGCGTGATTATTTTCCCTTCTTAGAAACGAGTATATTCGTTGGGTAGAATTCTAGATAAGAGAATATTACGTGAAAAGTAGATTAGTTTCATGGATTCCCGAACGCAGATCATTTATTTAAACAACTCAGTTTCAATGTATATGAAAAAATAAATTGTAATTTTTTTACAGAAATATGAACGAGCTGAGAATTTGAAACTCATCATTATGCCTTTGTTGAGAACCGAGTTCGAGGAGTTCGAACAGCTTTATTTACCTGCCATTCAACCCTCTAAACAGGACATGATCCAAAATTTAAAAAAAAGTTATGCATACTTTTCAATTCCAAGTTCAATCGCGAAAGTAAAGGGGCTATCTTTCCACTATGTTTCCATGATGTACATTTTGAAGAATTCTACTGATACGCGCGTCCTCACATTTTAAAATTATTTAAATAAAAAAGGTACGCTATTGACAATGTTTTGAAATTAACTTAGGGAACTCCAGGAATAATTTGTAAGTGTGTGAATTGTGTAATAAAGAAATCACACTAATACATATAAAATTATCATTCGGGATCCCCAGATATTGTTTCCCCAGGGTACCCTAGAAGTATTTAAAACATATTTTTCCAAGAGACACCGGTGAAAATATAGATAATAATGAATACTTCGAAGAAGTTTATTTTCCCGGGTTCTCGTGAGATGTTTAAAATGTGTATAAATCCCAGAGATTACGGGAAATATACATCTTGACAGTTTCCTGGAACTCTGGGCATTGCCATTACCCGATATTCCCTCTATGCGCAATAAAGAAATGCGCAAGGTATAATGGGTAAAATGATCCACTGGAGTCTCCGGGGAATGTAAATACCCAACACTTCATGCGCAGTATCATAATGCGCATGATACCAGTGAAGTGTCTTTATAACGACAGCCATATTCTTATTTTATATGCAGTTACGAACGTGAATGTCGTGTTGTTTACTCTTCATATCTAGTAAAGTTTGTTTGTTAAAGTTGATACTTGTTTCAATCAACGAAATAATTATATTACAAGGTAAGATGAACTATTTAAATTTTAATTTTTCATGAGTTTTGCATTTTTTTTCTCTCGTAATTTCTAACACTAATTGGCTGGCGAGTGTGGATGAAAATACTGGAAAATTTGGTAAAAGAGCTGTCATGCGAATTTGTAAGAGAACTTTTTTTGAATTTTCTATATTGTTCAAAATGGCGAATCGATCAAATTTTTAGGATGCGTGAAGGAACCAAAAGAGCTTCAAATTTCTATTTTTAAGTTCGTATATAAAAGGGTGACTCATGGGCACCAACGTTTCCAAATTTCAGCTTCGTAAGTGCATTTGGAAGATAGGGGAAAAAACTGCTTTTAGGAAATTCTTGAATCTTCTATATATCTTCATCAAATCAATGTAGAAAAGTCGAACTTGGTGTGTGGGATTAGTTTTGGACCAGAATATGACCGCTAAAATTTGGCTCAAAATCGATTTAAAATAATAATGGATTGTAAAATTTAAGGAGACCTTGAAGAGCCTCAAATAACCAAAAATGTAATTATATGAGTTCACGTGATTTTTGTGGATAACAAATAAATTATACATCCCATATTCATTTTCATACATGATCCTGGAAGGGAAGAAGATGGGTTATCGATCTTCAAATGTGGTGGGGGTACACGAGAGCTCAATAAGTTTTCCTGATGTGTCATACGATAAAATGAGCGTAAGGGATTCACCTATTCTGTTATATATATCCTTATTACCAAAATTTTGCTGAAACTGCTCTAATTTTTGTCAAAGCGTGTTTTGGCAGAAATGAGAGCAGTTTCACTAAACATTTCAGCAAAATTTTGTTATTACGTAGGGAGCGTATGTGTTTTGAAATCTTACTGAGAACTTCCCGGGATCCCTAGGATTTGATTTTCCCGGATTTCCCAGAAACAAATTCCTTGGGGAAGTCTATAAATGTCTCTTTCCGGGCTTCCCCGTCAATTGAACTACCCAGAGTGCCCGAGTAAAATCTCGACCATACACCTCGGGAATAATAAACCCCGGCTACCCTGGTTAATAAAAGTACATAAGGGTATCCTGGGAATCCAATGGGACAATTCGTCCATGGATTCCCGGGATTTTTTTACATTTTTTAACACGAATTTTGTCAATAGGGTATAAATGACGATATTATAGCTCGCGTTTCCGGAATATTCTATAAGAAATCTTCAGCTGTTACTCATAATATTCTAGCAGATATAAGTATCAAAGATGTTGAATTAGGATTAAGAAAAAATTAAATAAACGACGACGTTCAACTTTCTGTTGTTAAAGCCTTGTTTGCCATACAAAGAGATAAGATCAATGAATTGAACTAATAGGATTGTTTATTGTCATCCATGCAAATGTGTTAGATTAACTACCTAGAATTAGCCTGTAATTCTGAGTCTGCCCGGTCGATATGGTAGACTAATGTGTTTTTTGAAGGCAATATTCGATATTTTCAAACAGCGTAAATGGTTCGCCCAGAAGGGCTTTTCAAGGCAGAATTCAAACATTTTCATATAGTGTAGCTTAAGTGGCTCAAGATTCCATTTGAAGACAGATTATTTTCTAATTTCCATATCCGTCGGATTCGATCGCTCACAATAATGAAACAATTTGAAAAGTATTAAAACACAAATAATAAAAACAAATATGACTTCGGATAAAATTTGTTGTTTTCGTATTTGTTTTCTCTTCAAAAACCAGTATTTTGGACGCGTGGAAAATCAGAATAGTATATTGATATGTACATAGGGAAAGAAATTACAAAATTATAAACTGGAGCGGGGAAGGTTTCGAAAATAATACGAGACGTGACGCGAAGAGAAAATACCATTTGAGGATAATGTTGACAATTTATACTATCAGCTCGTAAAACAGGACTGAATAATGGCAACGAGTAAAGGTTTTAACGTTATCGTCTTCTATCAGTTATCATTTCGATTCATCCTCAAGTACACTGGTTGCCGGACAGCTGGACTGTAACTATTAGTCTCGTTCTGTATTCTGCGAGTAGAAGATTACATCCATCATTCGACTATTAGGCTAACACCTTTGAAAAATTATCGCGAGTAACTCATTCTTGCCAAGTTGGTAAATTTTCGTATCGAATACGTTTAACTATCGATTTATTCATTTGCAAAATTATATAGGCATATCTTTACATATTTAACAACCAATAATTCTCCTTTGAAGGTTTGTCTCTATCGTAACTGCGACCAAAACAATTTTAAATAAATTAAAATTAGCCATCATGCTGTGCTCTAGCAATAAATCTAACTCGATTAGTTGAATAAACCGATTTTTATAATTGGACGATAAGTGCATATTGTACATGTGTGTTTTTTTGATGCACTCGTATGGTATATACAAAAGCAAAAAAAAAAAAAAAAAAAAAGGAAAAAAACTAAGAAGTTTACAAAACAAGCTTTACCGCTATGCCACACTCGTAAAATTTATCGCGCCCGTACGAGTATGGACAACGAATAGTATATCGAAGATAACTTGCAACAATTTTTTGCTTTGTAATCAACAATAAGAAATCCGCACGAAGCGCAAACCATACAGCACAACGTATAAGTATGTATCTATATAGCTGTACGTAGGTACGTTATTGTGTCGTAGTAGTACTCGTACCTATTGTATTAAACGCATATATAGTTATATTGTATGTACTGTGTAAATACGTATATATACATGTATGTATACTATACGAGTATTATCAAGTGGTAATCCTACCGCAACATAAGTTATTAGCTATTTCATCTTAGTCGCGAGCTTTGCAATGTACTAGTACTCGGACATTTACGATCAGGAAAAAAAATCAAGAAAAAGTTATTGTACCCGCATCCGCAGCATCCACACTTCACACAAAACTCTGCTACCATACCTAATAATTCATTGTCGTACACAGTCACAATACACAAGGAAACTGAATATATAGCAACATTGTTCGTAAAAAACAAAAACAAATATAGAATGTTTTTCCAAAAAGTGTGTGGTGTAGTTTACTACTCACTGATTAAGTGTGTCGCAACGCATTTAGAAGCTCAATGGATGTCGTTGTCAATCACCGCGAACAAACCTACGAATAAACTCTTCTCTACTCTTTTTGTTCGTATGGTCGAATCTTCGCAGCTTTCAGCGCGAACGCATAGAAAACAGAACAGAACAAATCGCCCTTTGTTGATATTGAACGATAGACGATTACAATTTTTGAAGATCGCGCCGAAGGCAGCTATCTTACTTTTTAAACAACAAACAGAAAAAATATACTTTTAAAACGCTCGCAGCCTCAGGCGCGAACTCTTACAATTGAAAAGCTTGGTGAAAGAAGGGGCCGAAGGCCCTTTTTCCCAAATGGTCTTAAAATAAACTCTAAAGTCAGGTGAACATTATCCACCATAATGTAAATTCACAACGCCATCTTACTCAAAACTATGATTTTTTAAAAGTAGCGGCGCGGTCACGTTTTTGTACTGGGTTAGCTGCATCGCTTAGGTGCTCATTTCAGTTTTTCTGTTTTATCAATGAGATTTGAAAGTTTGAAAATTTTGAAAATATTATTTATTGGGATAGATTTATTATTACGTCTTGAAGTAATATTTTTTAAATTCTTATCAGTTTTCACCCTATGTCTTTTTATATCAGTTCTATGTCGCCAACAAATGTTCCAAAAGAACAGAATAAAGGTAAGTTATTCACTTTGAATAGAAATGATAAAAATTAACTGAATGTAAAGATGGGTTTATTATTTTTGTTTTAAGGTATTCTCGTTTTTGCCATGTACAGGTAGAAAGCGATTGACCTATAAAGAAAATTGAGCAGACTAGTGAATGATGACGATGATTAGAGATGTTGGTGTTTTTTGTATCACCTTATTTACATCTAAGTAACTTCAAGATTTTTGATGTATTTTATTCATAAAATCTTGCATCAAAGTTTAAGATTTGGTGTGTTTTATTCATAAAGTGTTATATTAAAGTCTACGATTTTGTGTTTTTTACTTATAAAAGTCGGTAATTACTCTTTTCAGCTGCTCATTAGCTATTTATTTTCACTTCTCGGAACTCCTGGGAAGTTACCAGAGCTAGTAGTAGTGAGTTCTGTACTCCATTATGCTCTTTTTCTTCTTTTTTCGTTCTTTTTGGCGTTCAATTTGTTAGTTATTTGTGATAAAAATCTTGTTAATTTTCTCAAAAGTACATTTATGGAATAAAGGCCTTAAAACTGGTTTCGAAAATCTTTATTTTTTCAAAAAATGTAAACATATTGCTAAAATTGACTATGAGTTATTGAAGATAACACATTAAATTACAAAAAAATTCTATCCCGAAGTTCCTACCTTCAAGTTCGAAAAAGATGCTGAAAACGAAAGAAAAGAAGATACCGAAAACAAAAAATGTGAAAATCGATAAGGTAAAAAAAAAAAGATTCCACAGTTCACTCGTTTTATCCCTTGAAGGTTTCAAAATTCTATCCTTATCTTATTTTCAGAGCTCTTCAAGTGCGAATCAATCGACAAGTCACATACCAAAAACGAAAGAAACGAAGACTGATAAGGTAAAAAAGATTGTAAAGCTGACTCATTTTATCCGTTGAAAGTTTCAAAATTCTATTCTTGTTGTTTTATTTTCAGAGTTGTTTGAGTGCGAATGAATCGACATCAACAAGTGATGATAGTATGGTATATTATCATTCCCGTAAATAGTTTAACGAATGAAACTTTGAATCTTAATGATTATTCTCGTTTGTGTAGAGTGATGATCTCATGGATACATGGGCTGGTGACTTTAAAGATATTCGTAACATGCCGGCGTTCGTGGATAAAACTATGTTGATAAAACCAATACTGATGAGAAAACATAGGACAATTCTTCTGACAGCACCTAGACGATTCGGGAAAAGCATCAATCTATCTATGCTAAAACGTTTCTTCGAACTTTCACCAGATAGTGAAGAAATGGAAAAAATCGTAAATTATTCGAGGGAACCCTCATTGCAGATCACGAAGACATAATGGAACGTCATCAGGGGAAGTATCCAGTCCTTTTCCTCGATTTTAAATCGCAAGATACGGTCTCGAGTCTTGATGATGCACGTGATAAGATTTTTAGAGTTGTTCAAAAAGCTTTCAGACGGCACAAATATTTAGCGTCTGCGTCTAGTGAACTCGATGATGATGAAAAAAATTTGTTAAAAAGTGGTGTGACCGCGATTTAGACGATGATCCAGTAAAAAATAACAATACTATTTTCGATGCCCTCACCAACCTAACAATATATCTATCGAAATTCTGGAAGAAAGAAGTAATCATCTTAAGTGACGAATATGATTCGATTTGTTCTGATTCGTGTCTAGCTGTACGGATGAGACTACGCTAGGTGGACTCTATTGGTCAGGGCACCGAACTGACTGCGGACCAGCATTACCTTGTTTCACGGCTTGGAGTAAAGTGGAATGACGTAAATAGAAGTAGGGCCCTAAGGTACAGGCGACCACTACACCCCGAAAAGGTATGGGTTAATAATCAAATGCTCAAATACATAGTACCCCTGAAGTAGGGGGTAATGGATATCATCCCATCGCGAAGAAATGCACACAGCGCAGATAAGGCTGATGATAGCAATTGGCACTGAAACCCACCAGAGGGGAGCATGGTGTTAGAAGGAAGGATGAATGTTAGTTGTTCCTACCAGCTTTGAATGTATGAAAAGTCAATTGCTTCGAAATGTTCATGCCTTTTAAACTGTTTTGGAGAAAGAATCAAGTTTGAAAGTTGAAATTTCGCCTACGTTGGTTTGGTAGCCTCCCCTTCCCCAAGAATATATAGTTTGATAAATAGTGAGAACAAAAAATTTCGCACATGAGATATAACTCGTAGATTGGGACACTAAGGGTAAGTGGTGAAACGTAATTTTTTGTATATATTTTTTTAAATGCTTCGTAAAAAAGAAACATGGCATATGGCGTATGGTGTATGCTACCACTGCGCCAGGCCGTTAATACTCGTATTAGTATGGTATAGGTGTTAGCGTTAGATAATATGTTGGCACTCGTACGTTTCATACGTTTACTCGAATGTAAGAGTATTACGAGCAAATGACGGCATGAGGAAATATTTCTCGATACTTGTTAGCTATATGTATTATAGTTTGTTTCATGTAAATGACGTAAAAAGCACAAGCAAGCATTTGGTATTGTGATAACATAAACACATCCATACATCTTTATACCATTTATGGTTATGCAGTCGTATTTTGCGATTGAATATTTTATAATCATGACGACCGTACTACACGTACATATGCTGGCGCTCGTCCGCGGGCTAATGCACCTATGCCTATATGTCTTCTCTGAGGCCGTTTTGTCGTAAATTACTCGCTTAATAACGAAATCACGGCTCCAACGCCAGCACGATGTATCGGGAAAGTGGAAATGTTTTTAGCTGAGTTTTCAATTTAAAAACGACAGCTATTATGGCCTACCTGATCTAGGAAAGAGGGGTCTTCAAATCTTCGCCTTATACATCATTTGTAATCATTTATGGCAAATGTTCAATTTATTGGTATAATTATCTTATATTACATAAATTGAAGTTGTCGATTTTGTGATAGCATTACGTCCGTCTTAATGATCGAAGCGATGTGAAATTTGGACCGTTCCAAAGGTATCAGCGCCGAGGCCAGTTGTACCGAGATATTTTTTGTTTTTCAAACTCTTTTTTCAGGCTATAAGACTTTTAAAAAAATCTTATATTTACGTACATAACAGATTTTTTTCCTCGAGCACGAAGACATAAATTATGTATGTCATTGCGAAAATGTAAAATGTAATGTACCTCACAATGAAATCTTCCCTATCTCTTTCTCACCAAATCCACCTAGAAAGCTCTAACACTTGGATTAGGGGTATCACGTTGCCTATCTACTGACAAAATTTTCAGTTTTTGGTGATTTTTTTCGCTGTGTGCTAGCGTGATGAAGTGGTGTGCCTTCTGGTAACATAGAAATGCTTGAACTTTTTTAATATTACAGTAATACTTGGGGATCATTTCAGAATCGTTTAGTGTCCAACCAAAACTCTTTCACGTACTCAAAGAGGGCGGCAAGGATATTGGTAGTGAAAGATAATGGTTTTTTTTTTTCTTTTAGAAAATGTTATATTTTACTTTAGTATTTGAATAGGATATCTATTGTAACCATATTTAATCCATCTACCTTATATTTGGCAAATTTTAGGTATAGACGTGACACCCAAAATCGGTGCAAAATGAGATATAACGGTTAGGATATCTTTAAAATATCCATTATCCACTGTAACAATTTGTAGCTGCCTTTACCGCCTTTTTTCAAGGAAGTAAATGGACTCGGTTGCGCTGTAAGATTTTTTGTTTTTTAAATAAAGCGTCTTTTTAACAGGAAATTATTATCACTTTCAAAAGTACAACACGCTTCAAATTAAACTTTTTGGGTGTTTTTGGGAAGGATAAAGTCGAGGTTTTGAATTCGATAATAATGGATGTGGCCTGGGGGGGCTGAAAAGTTTACTTGACAATATTATTCGCAATAATGTTAACAAGATCTAATTAAGAACTCAGCTCTCGTAATGCGGCATGGCTGCTTATGGCTTCTTTTCGCAATGTGACGGTCACGTTTTTACGAACGCGATTAATGAGTTACCTACCGGAACATTACTCGGCCAAACAAAACTACTAAAGGGCGAAGACTAAACCTATATAGATACATACTCGTACAATATGTACACACGTATATTATCATTATGGTCGTTACTCGTACCTGGGAGCAATGTCAACGACAAAAAGTTGAATAAAAAATTAGGAAAAACCAAAGCTACAATGACATGAATTTCATTTGTCATCTCAAACTACTAATGTATTTCACCTGCATAAAATATTCTGATTCTATTATACGTAATAGGAGGATATAGGAAATGTACTACTGGTACTTTCGAACAATTTGTATCGAAATAAGAACGTATACTGACGTATGTCAATTTTAATCGACATGACAATACGGTAAGACGAGCTCAGCCCGCGAATATTAAATCAACACGATGCGATGAGATGAGAAACGGGACCAAAGCCAGCCAACTCTGCTTTTCAGTTGCATAAAAATTCGATATTCGTCGACGTGTATTTTATTTTTATTGGCCAATTCTTGTAATAGTAGTTCACGGTTTCGTTAAATGTTGGTAATGTATAGTAAAAGTAGTGCACTATGAGTAGCATTTTACCTTTACTTTGATGTAGAGTTACGACTACTTACGTTACGTTCGCGTATAATCGCGCTGGCAGCTTAGCTTGCCAGAAATAAAGCATCAAATCGACGACAGATGTCTTCAAGTTTCATTGCCTCTGCTTGCTCCTCGTACAACTTTTTCATTATGATACATTATATTAAAATAAGCAAATAATCAAATATCACCTACATTTGGGATGCGAGAGTATGATACGGTGGGTATAATGCATTAAGTAGGTAAGAGCATAATTATATGAATTCGGCTCCGTGTACATTTTGCATAGGTATAAATACTGATTTTGAATGCTAATACAACATACAAACGAGAACTTTAAAGCCAATCAAACTGTAAGTAGTTCTACAGGGGAAAATTGGCCAAAACTAAAGTTTAAAGCTGGCAATGCTGAGTATACTGTACTGATAAAAACAGAAACCGGACCCATAAAATAGAAAGTAGGAAAGACGCGAGGTGGCAGGGATAATTATTTAAATTCAACTCTATATACGTTTTAACAACTTAAACGAGATTATAAAATATGAAGAGCATACGAATCCGCAAATAGTGAAGTTATTAAAAATATTTCCGCGACCGGAAAATGAAAAAAGTTAGCGAAAACTTTCGAGTCACCGAACGTTCGAGCGAGAAAGTTAATAACTGTGACGAATGGCGGAAAAGAACGTTTACTAAAAATAAACACCAACTATACGACTAACATGAAAATCAACGAATATGAATCCACCCGCGCCAGCCAAATGGAAAACGCGAACGCTCAAAACAATTTAGCAAATTATCGGCCGCCTCAAATTACGCGTAATAGTGAGTTGTAAAAACGATAAACGCGATTGCTTTTTCGTTGTCTCTTCCCTCCTTCTACACCGAGTGTACAAATTTCGGTTCATTATAGTGTTTTTGCTCGAAGAAAACCTCCTATCGAAGGAGTAAGTCGAAGACGAGGAACTATTGATACCCTCGGATATTTTTTCCTTTTCTTGTCGACCCTACGGAGAAAAAACGTGAAAAAAATTTTCATTTAAAAATCTTTCCACATTCTAAAATTGAATAAGCAACGACGAGTAGTAGTTACAGCCTTAGCTTAATACTAGCTATATCACGGACTTCGATTTTTTGATTCTTTACGATGAAGTAGGTTACTATAGCGGCAAAATTTTTCTACCAAGAACAGAGTAAATGATTTACCGTTTGAAAATATATGAAAAATTCAAACTTCACCGCGGTGTTACTGATGATGTCAATGTGAGCGATTCGTCTACATTTCCTATAATTACAAATACCAGTAAATACGTAGTTTATTGGTTGATCAAATCCTACAAGAATAGGACACGCTGACGATTAATTTTTGTTTTATCAGACTCTCTTTAAACTCTTACTAAAAAATATGCACGCGTGAGCACCAATAGAAATTTTTCAATTATTTTGGAGATCTACACGAAGTGGTATAACCTATGTTTAGTCTAAAAACGTTGCTACGATGGGCCTATTTTCGATTTTTTTCTTTAATAAGATGTATAATAAACCATTTAAGTTTTTTCCGAACCCATTAAAATTGGTTATTCTCCAAAATTAACGACAAATGACCAATTTTATCTAATAGTTGTGGGCGCAGTATGGGCTTAATTTAAATCACTATTTCGGACTCAAAAAGGAAAATATTCATTATTTTTACTTCACAAAATTCCTCATAACATCATATTCTCGCTTCAAAATCACTTCGTATAAACGTTTAAACATCGAAAAGCTCACACTTAGGAAACCGAGTGGAACAAAAATCAAGCATATTTTGCCTTTTAAATCTGAAAAACTTCACATCTTGAAGAAAAAAAAAAAAAAAAAAGTAAGCAGCCATGCCGCATTACTGGAGCTGAGTTTTTAATTGGAACTTGTTTTGATTTACTAATAACCTTGCTTACCCGTTCATGACTACAGGACACACCCAATACCAAGTCCAAAAACCCCTACCCTATCCTTTTCAAAAACACTTAAGAAGTTGAATTTGGCACAAATGTAGTATTTCTTGCCATGAAGTAATCATGTGAACACATATTTCTCAAATTATAACTATTTGAGGGTGCTCAAATTATCTTCAAATCTTGATAATCCGCCATTTTGGATCCATTTTGACTCAAATTTAAGAGGTTATATTCTGGTCACAAACTAATCCTACACACAAAGTTTGACCATTCTAGGCCGATTTGGTGATGAGATATGGAAGATTCATGAAATTTCCTGCAGCAATTTCCCCTCCAAAAGCCGTTTTTTGCTCTAACTCCCCTCCAAAATCACTGAGGAAGCTAAAATCAAAATACGTTTGTCACTTGGGCTCATTTTATCATATGACACAGCAATAAAAAATTTTCGACCCCTCCTGTACCCCCACCACTATTTTAGGTTGATAACCCCGCCTTCCCCCTCCAACATCATGTATGGAAGTGAATTCGGGATATAGTATACAACTTATCCCCAATAACCATATGAATTCATATTAATTACATTTTTACCAACTTGAGGCTCCTCAAGCTCTACTCAAAATTTTGATAATCCGCCATTTTGATCCATTTTGATCCAAATTCAAGAGGTCATATTGTGGTCACCAACTAACCTCACACACAAAATTTGACCTCTTTAACTTGATTTGGTGGGGAGATATGGAAGATTCAAGAAATTTCATGACTCAAAACTTCCTCAAAAAGCCGTTTTTTGATCTAACTCCTCTCAATATGCACTTAGAAGCTGAAATTTGGATATGTTAGTATCCGTGACTCACTCTTTCATATGAAATCAAAAACGAAAAATTTGAGCTATTTGCCCTTCTCCAGCCCCCTCAAAATTTGAGTGATCCGCCATTTTGAAATTTTTCGAAAAAACAAAAAAAACACTTCTGCGCGTTTTCAAGAAGAGTCCTCACCAAATTTCAAGCGAATTTTATGAATACTCGCCGGCGCTACGCGTGAGGGAAAAAAAAAATATATATATATATACCAAAAAGTTGGACATTTGCCAGATGATTACAAATGGTCTGAAACGCAACGATTTGAAGACCCCACCCTCCCCCGACCTTCCCTTCCCAAATCCGGTAGGCTGTAATAGCTATCGTTTTTATTAAAAACTCAGCTAATTATTAAAAACTCGGTTAAAAAAACAAAAACGAAAATGTGTAACAATTTTGCAAAATGGGGGAAGTCGTCGCTTATTCCCGATGTTTGAATATTGTTAGGTAAGCTGTACGACGTGGCGCCACGCAGGCATCTTTCCCCATTTAAAAATAAAAATACCAAACAAAAAATACGAGTATTATGAAATGTTACCCTTTAGAAATGTCAAAAATATTAAAATGTGTAGCATCACGAAAATAGGTGATTTTCCAAATTAAAAAAAAAAAAAAAAAGTAAGAACTTTTTCATTTTCAAGGAAATTGGATAAGAAGAAAAAAACCATAATTTTCGACTCGAAATCATAATCATCTTTTTCATCACTTTTAACTTGCTTTCCTTCCACCCCACTCCAAAAAAATATTCTTATTCAATCCTTTCATCATTTTCATCATCTGTCAGATACTCTGCTCTAGTTACGTGGAATTTGATGCATCCGTATTCCTCTTTTAACTATCATCCTACGAGAGATGGTTGGCGATGCGGCGTTAGCACGAATATATGAAATCAACAGGTGACGAGTAAGTAGGTGCGTATACTTTATTTAAGAAGAAAATAGCGTAACCGTGGACGTTTAGACGAAGAGAACGAACAAAGCATATGTATTGAAAAAGACAAAAATCAACGACAACCAATAAGCGGAAAAAGTTTAAACGAGTCAAGGATTGTTAATGTGTCGGTGCTGAACGATTTTTTACGAGCACTTATATAAAGTTGTCGTTGTGAAATGAGCGAAAGCCCAAAAAGAAGAAATTTTAGAAGGCAGCATTCGAGTAGCCAAAACGTTTTATTATTTTCATCCCCTTCACCTATAAAAATCGTTTCTGGCGAACTCGGCCGATGATGAGGTCACCGTTAGTCCGTTATCGTAACTGCGCTATAGTATGTATCGGTGTTAGTCGTAAATACTCGGTTTAAATAGCCATTTTATAACTTTTATTTATACGATTACTATAGTTGGAAAGTTTTTAAATGCTCGCTAAAAATGTACCGCTGTATCTATTTGTACTCGTACGTAGTATGTACATCTACATATGTACGAGTATATTGTATACTGTATTTATGTAGGTAATTAGGTATACGTATAGTCGTATACGCCAGATGGAAATCTCTCTTATCTATTCCAATTCTTATACGATTCCCGTTTCACTCCTATATGTAACGATGATTTATCATTTTACTCCCCGACCTGTCGGCAGTAATTTCCGTAATCCGTAATACTTTTGGTTGTTCCTCATTCGACGAAGCTTTTGTTCGCCTATGCGAGACTTTTCAGCAGGTTATCATGCACGCGATATTGACAACGAAACGTAGCTCCACAATTAGCGAGTAAGTCTGAGCACGAAGAGGAGGGAAACAAAACATAAAATTTCCGCACCGTGTATTTTGTAGGTGCTGCGAAATCGTAAGAATTTTCCTATTTTGAGGGAAGTAATGACGTCACAAAATTGGTTGTAGGAAACCGAAGGACTGTGGGGGAAAAAAATAATTTTCGTCAATATAACGAAAAAATAGGCTAAAGAGGTAATTATCAAGTGTTGACTATTGATCGGATCATTAAAAATTTTGAGGGAGCTGAAGAGATAGGCAGATAACAAATGGCTCGATATTTTCGTTTTTCATCTCACACGAAAGAGTAAGCCACAAACACCAACATATGCAAATTTCAACTTTCCAAGCGCATTTATAGGGGAGTTACAGCTAAAAACGGAATTTTGAGGAAATTTCAAGTTGTGAAATTTCTTGAATCTTCTAAAACCTCTTCGCCAAATCAATCTAGAAAGGCCAAACTTAGTGTGTGGGGTTAATTGATGATCAGAATTTTCGGTCAAAATGGATTCAATATGGCGGATTATGAAAATTTAAGGACAACTTGAAAAATATCAGCATAATTTGAAAACTGTAGGTTCACATAATCATTGCGTGGCAATAAACACTACATTTGTTCTAAATTCAACTCTTCAAGTCGTATTGTAAGGAATGGGGCGTGCTTTTCATACTTGGTACTGAGTGTGGCCAGTCATAGAGGAGTTAGCGAGGATATTTGAAAACCCAAATAAGCCTAAACTAAAGCTCAGTTCAATTAGTATGGCATAGCAGAAGTGTCATAACTGACTTTTTAGCTGAGTTTTTAATAAAAACGATAGCTATTACAGCCTACCTGATTTGGGAAGGGATGGTCGGGGGAGGGTTGGGTTTTCAAATCTTTGCGTTTCAGACCATTTGTAATCATCTGACAAATGTCCAGCTTTTTAGTATATATATATCTATATATTTTTCCCCCACGCGTAGCGCCGGCGAGTATTCATAAAAATCGCTCAAAATTTGGTGAGGAACTCTTCTTGAAAATGCGCAAAAATAATTTTTTTGTTTTTTCGATAAATTTCAAAATGACCGATCACTCAAATTTTGAGGGAGGCTGGAGAAGGGGCAAATAGCTCTAATTTTTCGTTTTTGATCTCATATGAAAGAGTGAGTCACTGATACTAACATATCCAAATTTCAGCTTCCTAAGTGCGTATTGAGAGGAGTTAGATCAAAAAACGGCTTTTTGAGGAAGTTTTGAGTCATGAAATTTCTTGAATCTTCCATATCTCCCCACCAAATCAAGTTAAAGAGGTCAAATTTTGTGTGTGAGGTTAGTTGGTAACCACAATATGACCTATTGAATTTCGATCAAAATGGATCCAAAATGGCGAATTATCAAAATTTTGAGTAGAGCTTGAGGAGCCTCAAGTTGGTAAAAATGTAATTAATATGAATTCATATGGTTATTAGGGATAAGTTGTATACTATATCCCGAATTCACTTCCATACATGATGTTGGAGGGGGAAGGCGGGGTTATCAACCTAAAATAGTGGTGGGGTACAGGAGGGGTCGAAAATTTTTTATTGCTGTGTCATATGATAAAATGAGCCCAAGTGACAAACGTATTTTGATTTTAGCTTCCTCAGTGATTTTGGAGGCGAATTAGAGCAAAAAACGCCTTTTGGAGGGGAAATTGCTGCAGGAAATTTCATGAGTCTTCCATATTTCATCACCAAATCGGCCTAGAATGGTCAAACTTTGTGTGCAGGATTAGTTTGTGACCAGAATATAACCTCTTAAATTTGAGTCAAAATGGATCCAAAATGGCGGATTATCAAGATTTGAAGATAATTTGAGCACCCTCAAATAGTTATAATTTGAGAAATATGTGTTCACATGATTACTTCATGGCAAGTAATACGACATTTGTGCCAAATTCAACTTCTTAAGTGTTTTTGAAAAGGATAGGGTAGGGGTTTTCGGACTTGGTATTGGGTGTGGCCTGTAGTCATGAACGGTTAAGCAAGGTTATTAGTAATTAAAAACTCAGCTCCAGTGATGCGGCATGGCTGCTTACGTTTTTTTATAAGTTTTATACTTACTCATTGTACTACACATTATACTGCTCCTATTTCACTTTAATTATTTTTAACCATTTCCACGAACACGAAAATGGTTTAACCCTAAACAGTATTTAATCATTCGCGGGTTTTGCATTTGTTTTTTCGATAATACATAATTATGTTCCGATAATCTTTTAAAATATACAGTTTTTTTTTCAGTTTGCAATTAAGCTATAAATATGTCGAGCGCTCATCTTCATAAAAAATCCAAAATTTCAGCATAAATGTAGAGGAGAAAAGCAATTTGAAGAATGGTGAAAACTTTGAAAGAATGATGAAACAAAATATGAGATGATTTCGGTGGGAAAAAGTGAGGGACCTGAAAAATATTGTCGTATAAAAAATACACGAGACTTGAGTAGAGAGAGACCTCACAAGTAACTTGTACTCGAAGCTGAAATAAAACTCGGACTCTGAGTGCTAAAAATTTACAGCAAGGAACTGGAAACGTGATGTAATCTTTTCTGTTTTTTATGAGTGAATGTACGAGCAAACACGAGAATTGGTGTAAAGAACGCGTTAAAAGGGTGGAAAATGTGTGGGGTAAGTATTTTCAATTGTTTAAGTGGGAAACTTCGCGGTTTGGACTCGGCAACACCCAAGAATAGTTAAGCAGAGGAAACCAACCTGTATATGTAGCCGGCACTCCGTACTTGGCGGCGACCATGTAACTCTGTACGCCGCCGAACGACAACTGCAATCCGTGAGTGAGTATTACGATAGAGGTTGCGCAAAATATAATCACCCAGCCCCAGCCGCCTTCCGGGTAGTAATGTCGTTGCAACAATTTACTCGTTCGAAAATATCGCTTCTTTTCGGATTCGGGCGGTTGCGTGGCGCTGTGGAGGACGTCCGTTGCGGCTGTAGCGACAACCGACGACGAATCAGTTTGCGTAGCATTTTCGCAGAAATACGCTCGATGAAGAAGCGGCCAAGAACGCGTCCTCGGCACTAACGATGGCATGCTACGTCGCGTCGTTCACATGCTGATGCTGGCGAAATTTCATAACCGTCGTCTGCTTCTCTCATTTGCATCGAGCACAGAACAAACATCCGAATCGCGCAACATTATCGATTTTCGTTGATCGTTACGGGCACCGACTGCTACACCTATTCCTATACGTATAAGTATATATTGTATACCATTATTGTATTTAATCCAGAAATGAGTGCGATACTTGGCATTGGCGCAATTATAATGTAAGAGGAATACTCGTACTCGCAGTAAGTACATTTTCACACAAATCTTAATATTCAAAAACCAAAAAAAAAAAAAAAAAAAAAAAAAACGTACAAGCCGCCACGACGATCGTTGTTTGCGATGTATTTTTTGTATTTTTCGCGACTCTCGCGAGTATTTCTGACGCATTTAAACGACAAATAATGCGCGCAAACTTTTACAATAAGTACCTACTATTAAAAGTTAACGCGAATAAAATTTCACCATTCGCCCGCGTATTAAAGCGATTTCGCCTCTCATTTTTTCCTTTTCCTTTTTCTTTTTCTTTCCCTTCGCTTCACCTAGTAATGAAACAGTAACACGACTGCACTTCGAGGTAACATGTGCACGGTAAAAGGTAGCACTACCGCCAGTCCGTGATTGCAAATTAAAGCGCAATCCGGAATAATAAAAAGACCGCATCTCGTCCAGTTCTATCGCCCTACGCTACGTCAAAGCCACCTTCGGACCAAAGCTTCCATTTTAAATGAGAAACGAATACCTACTCAGCATAGACATGTACCACGCTGCATCCTTGTTCGACGCTTAACTAGCGTAATAAGCGGACAATACAAGATTTGCCCAACAAATACTTACAATCAAAAGCGGACTTGGGATTTTGCCGCCTGTGGGCAGTACATTTTTGCCCCTCTCACACCATGGAAAATTTTCATGCAACATATTTTTTTAAACGTTCATTTTGGTACATAAGCCAAACTTTTAGGTTGATTTGAAAATTTAAAAAAAAAATGTAAGCAGCTAAGCCGCATTACTAGAGCTAAGTTTTTAACTAAGGCTTGATCAGGTTTGGAAAAAACGTGGCTAAGCCCTTGATGTCTACAGACCACAACCAATGCCAAGTCTGAAAATCTCTACCCCATCTCTTTCAAAAACCACTCAATAAATTAAATTTAGAACAAATGAAATGTTTCTTACAATGCAACAAGTATATGGACACATATTTTTTAAATTTTATCTACTTGAGGTTCCTCAAATTATTTTCAAATTTTCACGATCCATCATTTTGGGTCCATTTTGAATTAAATTAAAGGGGTCATATTTTGGTCATTAAATAACCCTACACACGAAGTTTGACCTTTCTTTCCCCCTCTAAAAGCGGATTTTTGCTCTAATTCCTCTCTAAATGCACGTAGGAAGCTAAAATGAAAATAGGTTAGTCACTTCGGCTCATTTTATCATATGACACCACAATGAAAAAATTTCGACCTCCTGTGGTTATAAGCTTTCCTTCTCTCCTCCAATATCATCTGTGAAAATAAATTTGGGATATAGTACACTTCTTATCCTCAACAATCGAATCAATTACATTTCCACTAATTTGAGGCTTTACAAGCTCAACTCAAATTTTGATTATATACCCTTTTCCATCCATTTCGATCCAAATTCAAGAGGTCATATTCTGGTCATCAACTAACTCTACACACAAAGGTTGACCTCTCTAGGTCGATTCGGTGAGGAGATGTAGAAGATTCAAGAAATTTCGTAACTCGAAACTTCCTTAAAAAACCGTTTTCTGCACCAACTCCCCCCTCCAAATGTATTTAGGAAGCTGAAATTTGGATATGTTGGTCTCTGTGACTCACTCTTTCATATGAAACAAAAACAAAAAATTTGAGCCATTTGCCACTTCTCCAGCCTCTCTCAAAATTTTATTCATTCGTCATTTTGAATTTTATCGAAAAACAAAGAAGGAATTTTTTTGCACTTTTAAGAAGAGTCTTTCACAAAATTTTGAGCAAATTTAATGTAAATACCAGTCGGTGCTAGGCGTGGAAAAAAAATTATATAGCTATCGTTCTTAAGTTGAAAAAACTCGGCAGAAAAAAAAAACATTTTTTCATTTTCACTACAATTTTCAATTTTTCATAATCTTTTTTCAAACTAATTTCTGAATACGTTATACGTTCATCCAACTGACTAGCATAATTTTTTTTTTAATCGATCGCCATAATACATTTCACATTAATTTAAAAAGCAGCACGAAAAATCAAAATCTGCCGCCCCTGAAATAATGCCGCCATGGGCAGCTGCCCTCTCTGCCCATGTCTTAATCCGCCTCTGCCTACAATACGAGTAAATATAATACGTAAGTATACATACGAGTATACATATGCTACTAATCCTTAATCATGGAAAGAGTAAAAGAAGAACGACATAAAAACCAAAAAGAAAAAGAAAAAGGAAAAATTAAAAATCACGTATCGTCGAGTCAGCCCCACAGCTGCGAAAAATATATACGCACAACACATAAAACCACCGATCATGGGCGCAACGAAATTTTTATCAAAGAAAGAAAAAAAAAAAGGAAAAATACAAAAGCTCGCTCAAACGTACGTTTAAAATAATAATAATTGTATGTCTTACGTACTCATATATCGAAAGTTGATGACAAAAACACGTGCTGCAGGTGCATACTAACGGCGCTTATCAAATATTAAAGCCAGTACAGTTTCATGGGTTTCAGGCACATGTACGGTGTACTTGGACGCGCACGCTTCTCGGTCAGCGTGGCGTTCGTTAAAGGCAAAACACTGATATCGAATCGACGACCTGCCTCAAGGCCGGAAGCTAAGTTACGGTTGCACGCTAAATTACGCGGATTTTCATTCGCGGACGCATCTCCCTTCTTAGAATGGCGACATTTTCAAAATTGACGCATCAATCTACGAAATATAAACGTTCTACCCATAGTGTATAATTGAAGGTACGCTCTATGGAGTCAAGTTGTAAAGAACGAGTGGTCACAATTTCGATTTTTCTATATTTCCCTATGGGAAAATATAAATTTTGATTTTCGCGTGCACATAAATGAAAAAAATGTCAGCAGCTATTTCTTCGTGCATTAGCCTACTTTTTTGGGAGGAAATTTTGAAAATGTATCCATAGGTCTCTATTTGGATCAAACAGAGTTAAAAATGAATAAAATGTTAGGTTACTTCTTAACCCTCTAAAAAAACATACTCATATATTTATGCTAAAAATTGAAAATTGTTTTTAAATTATTATTTTAATTTAATTGTGTTAATATAGGGAAAAAAACCACTTGTTCTCAAACAATTACAGCATAAAGATCGAGTGATTCCAACGGTGGGATAAATGTAATTATTTAAAATAAATTTTTCCAATCGATAAATTTGGTTACTACAAGAAGTTTGATTTAAAATTTTTCGGTCAAGTTTCCTTCTATGTGCATATAAAAAATTATTAAATTTTTTTATTAAAAAAATTAATTCCACTCCGCATGAAAAGGGGCATGGTGGGTAATTTTCATTCATGTATGCCATTTAAGGGTTAAATAAGTCATCGAAGCATGCAAACGTTTCTCTATCGAGCGTCGTGTCGAACACAAGTGACAGTATTATGACTGTACCAGTTTTCTTTGAAAAATATTCAGATTAGGAAACAAAACAACAAAGTTTAACATTTATAATCATTAATTTTGATTATGCTCACGATGATTGATGGTAGATGTGCGATTAATCATTTAGAACATGAAAAAAAAAACTGAGATTTGAATGAATTTGAAGAGGTAAAGAAATGGCATTTTCTACATGTTTACAATTTTTTGCGGGGAAGGGGAAGGTGGTGAGAATTATCCATGCTTTCTCAGCTTTTGCCGCCAATGTTTATTACACAATAAAGATAATCTTTGATGATTTTTTCGAAAAAAGTGGATTTTTTTTGGTGGGGGGTGGGGGGGCGAAATTAAAAGAAGATTAATATTGTAAACAGTCATTTTTATCGTAAATACCACATTCGATGAGTCAAATATGTACGAAACTTTGATAAAAACATACTATTATCCCATTATCACCTTTATAAATATGGATTATGCATACGAGCAAATATTTTTTCCGACTTTCACATGCATCATATTGTGTACTGAAAAAAAAAGGACTGACTTTTTCCGTGGTACATTGAAAGAAGCATAAAAAGTAAAAACAAAAACGTAAGGAGCCACGCAGCATTACTAAAGCTGAGTTTTTAATTGGAACTTGTTCAGATTTGCAAATATCGCTACTAATCTCTTCCAGTCTACAGGTCACTCATCAATACCAAGTCTGAAAAACCTTGCTCTGCCTCTTCCAAAATTAATCAAGAAGTTGAATTTAAAACAAATATAGTGCTTCTTGCCATGCAATAATCACACGAACACGCGTTTTTCAAATTATAGGTACTTAAAGCTACTCAAATTTTTGTCTAATTTTTACGATCCGCCATTTTGGATCCATTTTGACCCAAATTAAAGAGGTCATATTATTGTCATCATCAACAAACCCTAAATACAAAGTATGACCTTTCTAGATCGATTTGATGATGAAATATAGAAGATTCGTGAAATTTCCTACAGCACTTTCCCCTTCAAAAGTCGTTTTTGCTCCAACTCCCCTCCAAACTCACTTGTGAAACTAAAATCAAAATAAATTAGAAAATTTTGAGTTGTTTATCACCTCTCTGGCCCCCTCTAAATTTGAGTGATTCGCCATTTTTAGGTGTATAAAAAAAAACAAGAGTTTCTCATCAAATTTTGAGCGATTTTCAAAAAATGCGCCGGCCTACGCGTGGTGAGAAAAAGCATACATATGTAATACCAAAAAGTTGGACATCTGCCAGATGATTACAACTGGTCCGAAACGTATATTTTTTCAGTTCTAATATGTCTTATAACCTCTTATCTCCACGAATTCTTCTAGCCAAACATTTTGAAGACAACATTCACGCACCCATCAAACCAAACCACTTGATGGTTTTGGATAATCCACGCTTATACAAAGCGATTCGGGAAATGCATGAAGCTTTCTTTTTTTTTTTACGTGCCGTGTACAGCCACTGAGGCTAGAGGCACGAGCTTAAAGAGTTAGACCTGTTTGGAGAGGCCAGTTGAGATTAGAAAGCTGAGAAGTGATCGAATGGTGGATTCTGAATCTCCGAGGAGATCAGAGAGGGATTCGGGTAAAAGGAGCTGTCGTCTATGGGAGCTATATTTTGGGCACTCGACGAGAATATGTTTTACTGTCAGCTGAATGGGGCACACAGGACAAAGGGGTGGGGCAGTTTGAGAAAGAAGATGAGAATGGGTCAGGGCACAATGACCTATGCGAAGTCTGCAAAGAGAGACCTCTTCTCTTCTATTGTTTCTAAGTGAGGTTTTATGCCAGTGCTCAGTGTTATCTTTGATACCTCGAAGTTTATTTGTGGATGGAGTGTGTTGCCATATTAAGGACCACTTGTCCTGTGTGCGAAATTTGACTAGTGAGCGGAAATCTGACGGAGGAATAGGAATGTTGGGATATGGAAAACATTCGGCCGCGCTTTTAGCTGCAAGGTCAGCTAATTCGTTTCCAGTAATTCCCCTATGTCCCGGAACCTAAGCTAATACTGTTAATGGAGGAACAGCTACATGTAATAGTGCAATATGGACATAACGTAGCTTTAAGCCCAGATACAGAATCTAAAAGAGATGTGGAAATATTAATTTCAAGAACATGACATTCAATGGAATCGAAAAACTAATGAGTATTTTGTTTCCTAAATTCATGCACTGTCTCCTTGTTGGAACGTTCGAAGATTTTCGTGATTTTATACCTAACTATCAAAGAACAGTTATCATTTACAGTGCAGTTACCCAATTAGTACAGGGAAATACGCTCATTTTTTGACTAAACCTGGAAAAAAATGGTAGTGAGCCGAATTTCACATTATATGTGTAGAATGGTGTCCTTAACAAGGTATAAAAAGTTGTAACCCCTAGGGGGTGAGCTAACCCCTGGAGGAGGCTAAGACCCCGCAAAAAACAGTTTTTCAACTATTTTTTGCTAATATCTCCGAAAATAAGGATTCTACGTCAAAATAAGTTATATCAAAAAATGTTTCCCATTAAATTTCCTACAGAATGAGTGTAACAGTTTTCTCAAAAAGTCATTAGTAAGCCCAAAATGAGGAGATTAAAATATACCAATTTTTTAGAATTCCCTTTCGAAAATCAGTTCTTTGTTTATATCTTCTATAGGGTGCGTCCTACGCAAAAATTGTTAATATTGAAAAATATTCCCCGTTCAATTTTCTATAAGGTTCATGAAAAAGTTTTCCCAAAAAGTCATAAAAGGGCCCAAAATACATTAATTTTGGAAAAATTTATTCATATGTGTTCATATCTATCATCAAGTGACCTAGGTAGGTGATGAAGATGAACAAGTAATTTTTCCTGATGATTCCCCCTCCCCTTCTTCCTCTCTCCTTTAGAATTCCTCCTCCAGATTTACATTATAGAATAAAAAAAATACAGATATACTTTGAAATATTTGTTTCAACTTCCCTCTTCATCACTCATTTCCACCTCCATACTGTTCGTGCAATCAGCTCCACAACAATGACCACACAGCTTCGAACATTTCAGCCTTGAAATAATAGAATTCAGCTCAATACCATTTTTTTCCAGGTTCAATCCTTCTTTCCCTGTACTAAATGTAAGGTTACAAAGCAAGGCATACAAAGGCAAGGAAAGTACTATAGTGTACTGTTTACAATATTCGTTGAATATGAGAATTCATCATTACAGATAGTAAAGATTTGAAGACCTCACTCTCCCACGACCCCTTCACAAATCAGGTAGGCCGTAATAGCTATTGTGGTACTGTCTGTCAAAAATAACTTGACACTTTTTAGCAGGACAAGGATAGGCAACAATTCGTGCATGGTTACTCAAAATGTGGATTATATTACAAAGTAGGTTAATGTTTTATTACCTATCAGTTCATCGAATTTAACTGGAAACGCATTCACCGTGCTTGTTTGTGCTTTACTATTTCGACTATTTGGCCAGCATTTTCAATTTGAACACATTTTGGGAAGTAATGAAATCGTGAAAATTGTCGCGCTTTTTGCCTATCCTTGTCCTGCTAAAAAGTGTCAAGTTATTTTTGACAGACAGTAGAAGTAGTAGTAGTAGTAGTAGTAGTAGTAGTAGCAATAGTAATAATAATATAAATAATAATAATAATAATAATAATAATAATAATAATAATGCAAAAAAAAATTAAACTGAAATTTAATGAAATACCTAACTATTGATCTATGGTTAATTGGCTATATAGATAAACCTACTGCTGCAGTTATTACGCGTATTTCAATTTATATATCGGGAAAGAGAGTTGAAAATCGTTGCCTCCAGTGGCGTAGCCAAGGGGGGGCAACTGGGGCGATTGCCCCCCCCCCATGACCAGGAGCTACTTTGTTCTATAATACATAACAAATGAACCGGTGTGACTGGTATCGTAAACATGTGCAGTTGTAGTATTTTTTTTTTATTAGTTACCTATCTGTTATGTATTATTAAGTTCAAACTTTTATGATTACCTTCAATACCACAATATAAATATTTGGGTTACCAGTCTTTTTATTAGACATCTGCTACCTCAGTTATTACCTACACTACACAAAATACGCCATGAAAAAATATTTACTATGTTTCAACCCCCCCCCCCACCCAGCAAGGCATGTTAGCCACAGAAAATTTAACAAAAAACACCTATTTTTTGTTCAGGAGTTCTTGCCCCCCCCCCCTCGAAAAAATCCTGGCTACGCCACTGGTTGCCTCCATTGCATCAATCTCCCTTTATTGTAATTTTGTCGCGAATTGAAATAGTTTTTTTATGCACCTATATGGTTATGACCGTGATTTCTTTCACAGACGATTGATGATGGAATTTTAAGATACTTTGGTGATTTAAAAGTACGCTTCTACGTTTCCACGAATTCGTGCCGCATGTAAAACTTTTTTTTTCCAGCTCAAAATAATTTACACCACGGAAACTAGACCATAAGATGAAAATTAGTCGCGCGTACACGCGTAGCAGACTAACAGCGTAGCTTTGTCGGTTGTTCGCGTCAGGCGGCGTCACATTATCGTAGTCCGTAACTCAGCGCGGTTAAAAGGAAACGTCGTCATGTAAATAAGTTGGCAATTTCTTTCTCTTTAATATTCTTAAAAAGTGGCCGCATTAGCATCTTATTCGAAAATTACTCGGTTTTTTAGAATGAATAAATTTTACATTTGTACTCGTACATTGGAAATTGGAGTACTCGTACGCGTATTTTTTGTTGGCGCGCCGCGAACCGCACGCCTCGATGATACGACGCGGCGTAGTCGTCTTTATGCAATTTTTTTTTAATTCCGACAATTTTTCAACGTTATTTTTCTCCTTCTCGACCTCACCGTGTTTTTAATAAACTCGTAAAACCTAACGAAGAGTCTTCGTCGCGAGTAAATTACCGAGAGAGAAAACTGAAAAATTTAATAAATAGCAAGGCGAATTTTCTTGAATACAACAACAACTATGTTGATACGTAATAATATACTTTTTTTTTTTTTTTTAAATACCGCATTTACATTTATAACCTTATACCAGTGATTATACCAGCGATTATACCAGTGACGACGAAACAAATTAAATATGAAATTTACGCCATTATGCAACGTAGCGCGTCGTTAATACTATTTTACACTATCTTCCATTACGACAAAAAAAAAAAAAATTAAATTAAATTAAAATAAATAAATAATTACATAGAATGACCGGTTCAACCACAAATATCATGCCTCTTACCGAGAACTTTTCATTAGTTGAAATAATCGTGAAAAAAGAAATATTATGAAGACATCAATCATTTAAGCTTCACGTCAGACATCAAGATTGCCGCTCTAAGTGACATGCACACTGTGATGAAATACAGAATTGTATGTCCTTACCTTACCTTAAAAAAAACAAAAACAAAAAGAAGACAGCAATCAGTACGTCAAGCTGAAACATACGTACATCAAATTGGTAAGACCTTTTCCCATTTTATCCAAAAAAGTTGTTTTATTAAAATACTGCTCATAAAAAAAGTGCTATCATCGATTTCAAGAAATTGCAAAAAAAAAAAATCAATACATAGAATATCGTTGCCGTACATTCGAGTTTTCATCGTCGTACAAATAGGAGTACAAAGACACTGCGTCCGGAGATAAGGTGACCTGAGGAGCTGAGGACAAAAAGAAAGAAAAAAAAAATGTTCGGTGACCGAAAAAAAGATACGGATTGGCCGCGATGATACTTCGATGACAACGTAGACCATAGTGTAGCTTATGGGCCTAGCTGTCAAACAAAATGCGTACACGAACACGGTCTCTTGAAAAATGATATTTTAAGTTGGCAAACTGCATCAAGTCGAGCTTATCGCCTTATCTCTCGAAACGAAAGCGTTATTCTCTACACCAAAAGCGTGGCCAGCGTGACGCGAATGTTATGAAATATGAAAAACATTTTTATTATTAGATGAAAACGTATCATGAGAATGTTCTCATTTTTAAAAATCGCTTAACGGGCATCTTTTGTTTTCCTTAATTTTTTCTCTTCTTTCCTTCTTCTTGATCTTCCAAAAACGACGTAATTAATTCTATTCGTCACAATTTCAAAGTGTTTTTTGCAATTATTTAATATTTATTATTCGGAATCTTCCTTCGATAGAAGTTTTTTATAAAGTAACGTTACAAATGTAAATCACTATGTCGAGATACACGCAACGATGAAAGTTGCGAGTGGTTTCATGTGATAGGGCTGAACGAGGAGATCATTCGTAACGCCTCAGGCACTCACGAAAAGCTCCATGAAGCTCGAAAAAAAGCTTTAAAGAAACGTCCTGTAAATAGGCCAAACAAGTTATACACATATCTATGACGCTCGACCAAACGTCATTCCACAGCCCCGAAGAGTAGTTAATAAATTATCCACCAGGATCTCCCTATGATGTGCGCAATTTTTAAATTTTGGACTTGGAAAGTGAGATTGTGTGACCTCACGTTTCAATATTATGGAGTAAAATTTTATATATGTAGTAGGAATGTGAGTTTGTGTGAGCTCACGGAAAAATTGAACCAGCTCATGTTTTAATATTATGGAGTAAAATTTTATATATGTAGTAGGAATGTGAGTTTGTGTGAGCTCACGGAAAAATTGAACCGTGAATTAGCGTGACGGGGCATGAGTCAAGGTCTTTTAGTTCGCAGTTTTTTAGTGTTGCAGAAACGTGAGTTTGCGTGACCTCACATTTCATTGAACTGTGAGTTAGTTTGATGGGGCATGAGTCCAGGTCTTTTAGTTTGCACGGAAGGTGAGTTTTTGTGACCTCACGTTTCATTGAACTGTGAGTTGGCGTGACGGAGCATGAGTGGAGGTATTTTAGTTCCCACGTGATAAATGGAGCAAAATTTTATAAATGTAGCAGGAGGTGAGAGGATGTCCTCAAGTTTCATTCAACCAGCTCATGTTCTAATATGGAGTGCACTTTAATTGAACCAGCTGGAGTTGTAATAAAGTAGTGGTGTGGTCATTTGTAATATGGAGTAAAAAGCATAAGGATCCCTCCTCATGGTACCTCACGTTGAATGGTTAGCGAACGAAATAAAACCTCAACTTATGAATTCGAATGGCATCTTATGCCGAATGGTTGACTAACGAAATTATTATTTTAGACATTTTTTCACTGTCTATGTTTTGAAATAATTCAACGAATTCCGATGTAGATGTATCAATGTTTTTTATTTTGTTTTTTGAAGTAATTTTAATTTGTGGCTAACTGAGATTAAAGAAAAAAAATTAATTTTAACGTCGTGAATATAATTTGAATGAATAGAATTTTTTTAAATGAATAATAACATTACTTATGTATGTATATGAAATTTTGTATATCGATTTAATTTTTCAATTGCTCCTTTCATTAAACAAGTAGTAAGCAAAAAGTTATTTTTTGAACGTGATCACAAATTTTGAAAAAAAAAAAAATTAAAAATAACATTGACAAAAATTTAGTTTTCAATTTTTAAAAATTTTGGTTAAAGAAATGATAGAATCTACCATCGTGATTTCAAAATTTTTTTTCCTTTAATAATTCGCAAAACAAAGCAAAGAAGAACTATTACCATCGAAGAAGTTGACAATAAAGATAAAAAAACCCCTTTCAGTGTATAAAGAAGCACATGCTTAAACACCCCCTCCGAAGGATGAGTATAGATTACTAGTTTACTTATAAACAGGATTATGACGTGCAATAAAATAAACCAAATTCAGTATAGTGAACCCTGCAAAATTAATTTTTTCAAACATCGAAGAAATTATCGAAAAATGAAAACGTAGTTTTCCAAGCCTGAAAAATTCATTAAATACCCGTATATCAAGGCATCCTTCGTACCAGATCATCCGACTAAATTTGAGATCACTACAGAGCGGACCGCGACGCCATCTAACAGCATACCGTCAATTTAAAATGGTGTAGAAGAGCGAAAAATAAGCGCTTTCTACACACTTCGCAACACATCAATGAGATATATGATTGAAAACAGAATCATTTTTCGTTTCGCCCTTACCCTATGCAACGAAGGAGGTTCAGCGCTATAACATCTCCATGATTTGCTCACTTTCGCATCCCTCCCTCCACCATTAAAAAAAAAAACACTCAAATAACAGGCTTTTCTTTAGGATCCGAAAGTAATGGAGCTATCGATCTATCGATGTAGTCTACAGTGGTACACTGAGTCGAAAAGAAATGATGTTACAATGAATAATTTCAAACTCTAGTATTATTGGCTTGGGCTAGTACTCATGTAGCTATATGTACGATTAGCATAGAGAGGCAACTACACCTATGACTTCCTGATTGGCTAATAAAAATTCGTGCGATTTACATTGGTTTCCTCTACGCGAGCGATGAGGCGGATAAAAATTATGCTGCTGTAGTGGAAAAACAAAAAATAAAAAATAATAATAATGACAACAGATGAGAACGATGTGGTTGAACCATTTGAGGTTTTTACCATTTTAATTACGACTTCGCATCCGCATTTTGGCGGTAAATAGCCTATAAATCGCTGCGTACGGCGAGAGCAAGAGCGAGAAAAAAATCGCGACGTCAAATAAACGAGTGGGCAGGACATGAAGTCGTTAAATACGAGTCTCATTTAAAAAAAATCTAGGTAGCCGAATTTAAATAATGAATTTAATTCAGCGAACCACAAACGGGGAATGGGACGAGAGGAGGAAGGATGGGTAAATTACGAGTATACAGTATTAATTTCGAGAAATTAAACGCGGGATTAGACAATAGCGGAATCGCTAATCAGCTCATTGCAGGCGGACAAATGATTCGGACATTTAACATTTTTATAATCGCGCAAATTTCATTTGCAGGCGTCGCGCCGCCGCGCAGCGCCATCCGTGGCCATTTCAGCGCTCATCACTTACATTAGGAGTAAGGAAAATAAAGGTGGATAACAACTGGAACACGCCCGCTACTCACTTTAAAGAGCAACGGAAACGTGGCGTCAACTTATTAATTATTTTTTGGGGCTTTCGCGATGGGTAACGTTGGTTGTTGAAAGTGGCGAGAAAAACGTCGTGAACAGGATAGAAAGATAAAAATCATCTCGACGTCGCGTCGGTCGCGTCGGCATGGACACACCTTCCGGTCGCGAAAGGCGCTGATATTTATTCGCAGTCGCTGTCAGCTCTCATCTGCCAACTCCCAACTCCGACTCAAACGTAGAAACGAGAAGCTCGAAAGCATCTGCGAATGGCGAAGGCGAATCGACGAGAAAAAAACCTTCGCACTTGAAAGGCGTCAATTAATTACCATCGTAGAGTACGAAATTGTGTAGCGAGTGGCCTATTCATCGACGTACACTGTACGACGCGACGATGACAACGTTGTCGGCATCACAGAAATTTCTTAATAACGTCCTCAAAGTGGGACAGGGGTTGCGGCTGCGGCTGAGGCGCCGATTAACAACACTTGGAAATTTCACGCACAAACGCGACGCGATGCGAATAGATACACGTCCGAAATGACGATAATTTTCAGATTGCTTCACGTCGCGTCGTAAGGCTTGATTAAGAGCAAGGCTTTTGTTTGGCATTCCGTCGTCGTTGCCGTCATCCGCGTCACATCGTTTTTTACGCCACCAATCGATTTGAGGTGTCACCAATAAAAGAAATTGAAAAATTATCTTTCTGGACGTATCGCGGTAGCCGCGTTCTACAATGCTTTCAATCTTGAATTTTGCTGGACAAATTCACGTTCCACGTATCCTTTTCACACGTGCCTCTTTATTCCTTGTCGCCTTTTTAGATACATGAAATCCATTTTTCTCATTTGCTCTTTTCTTTCCAATACTTCACCGATATACTCTCACTAATCACGTCTTTAATAGCAGTTTTTTTTAATTTGGAGATATTAGTCGTATCATTTTTTTTAACTTTTAACGGACTCGAACATAGGAAATAGGATGTCATTTAATGAAGGTAAAACATTGTTTTCCACCGTTCGATGCCACTTCTCCCGAAAAAACGTTTCAAGACTTATAACAATGTAACTAAAAATTTTAAAAATATATTTTTTTAATGTACCTTATGCATGAAAAATTTGCCAATCACTATCCTTTTATATTATTCTTTTTCATTTTTTTCTCTTCAGGAAACGTTGAAAAAATAATTGAAAACTTATCTTTCAAAAAGGCACGAAAAGTGCATTTATAATTATTTCTTATACTTGAGAATCAAGAGTACTTTATGTTAATTGTTATTGAATTAAAAATTATCATTCTGTAACGGTATAATTGTACGTAATACAGCAACGTCTATGTACACGCGTTATTCAACACTGTAACATTGGTGGGTGTGCAAGCGGGGACAGGACGGAGATAATCGTTTCCACTACGGTATTAGCTCCGTAACGACTACCCCGACGCAACGCTCAAAGCGAAACAGTGAACATGCTCGATTGGCCGAACGAATATTATCGTTTGACCAATCGCGCAATGAATTTCCCAACGCGCGCAGTTTGAAACTATATAAATATCGCCTACATACTTAATGTTAGTTACGGATTACCGTTTTAAGCATTCTAATGATCGTTTAACATCATATAGTAATAACGAAATAAAAATAAAAGTGCTATGATAAACTGTAAATTTTCGGAAAGAAAGTATCGCAAAGTTAAATTTTACATAAGTGAGCATTCAAAACGAGAAATAATAATTGGAGATGACACTTGTAAGGAATTGAATCTTCTAGGTTGTACACCGGGAGAATATAAAATTGAGCTTGTACAAAATTATAAACCTCATATTGATCCTCCACGACGAATTCCGCTCAAACTTGCTTAACCGTTCATGACTACAGGCCACACCCAATACCAAGTCCGAAAACCCCTACCCTATCCTTTCCAAAAACACTTAAGAAGTTGAATTTGGCACAAATGTCGTATTTCTTGCCATGAAGTAATCATGTGAACACATATTTCTCAAATTATAACTATTTGAGGGTGCTCAAATTATCTTCAAATCTTGATAATCCGCCATTTTGGATCCATTTTGACTCAAATTTAAGAGGTTATATTCTGGTCACAAACTAATCCTACACACAAAGTTTGACCATTCTAGGCCGATTTGGTGATGAGATATGGAAGATTCATGAAATTTCCTGCAGCAATTTCCCCTCCAAAAGGCGTTTTTTGCTCTAACTCCCTCCAAAATCACTGAGGAAGCTAAAATCAAAATACGTTTGTCACTTGGGCTCATTTTATCATATGACACAGCAATAAAAAATTTTCGACCCCTTCTGTACCCCCACCACTATTTTAGGTTGATAACCCCGCCTTCCCCCCTCCAACATCATGTATGGAAGTGAATTCGGGATATAGTATACAACTTATCCCAATAACCATATGAATTCATATTAATTACATTTTTACCAACTTGAGGCTCCTCAAGCTCTACTCAAAATTTTGATAATTCGCCATTTTGGATCCATTTTGATCCAAATTCAAGAGGTCATATTGTGGTCACCAACTAACCTCACACAAAATTTGACCTCTTTAACTTGATTTAGTGAAGAGCTATGGAAGATTCAAAAAATTTCATGATTCAAAACTTCCTCAAAAAGCAGTTTTCTGATCTAACTCCTCTCAATATGCACTTAGGGAGCTGAAATTTAGATATGTTAGTGTCCGTGACTCACTCTTTCATACAAGATCAAAAAAAGAAAAATTAGAGGTATTCACCCCTTCTCCAGCTTCCTTCAAAATTTGAGTGATCCGCCATTTTGAAATTTTTCGAAACAACAAAAAAAAGAATTTTTGCGTATTTACAAGAAGAGTTCCTCACCGAATTTTGAGCGAATTTTATCCACACCGGCCTGCGCAAGGCGAGTGAGACAAAAAAATGAAATTTCCTCAAAAACAGGTTTTTGCTTTAACTATCCTCAAAATGCACTTAGGAAGCTGAAATTTAGATATGTTGGTATCCGTGACTCACTCTTTCAAATGAAATAAAAAACGAAAAATTTGAGCTATTTGCCTTTTCTCCAGCCCTCCTCAAAATTTGAGTGATCCACCATTTTCAAATTTATCGAAAAAACAAAAAAGGCTGTTCTGCGCATTTTCAAGAAGAGTCTCTCACCAAATTTTGAGCGAATTTTATGAATACTCGCCGCCGCTACGCGTGGAGGGAAAAAAATATATACCAAAAAGTTGGACATTTGCCAGATGATTACAAATGGTCTGAAACGCAAAGATTTGAAGACCCCACCCTCCCCCCTATCTTCCCTTCCCAAATCAGGTAGGCTGTAATAGCTATCGTTTTTTAGTTAAAAACTCTGCTAAAAACCTGAAGTTGAAGAAATAGCAAAGAAAAATTTCTAGAATAATGTTCGCTCAGGAGCGTGCATTAGCCGCAGCAGGCTCAAGCGCACAACGAAAAGAACCTGTCTTTGCAATCGAACGGATGAAATTTGTCCAAGCAATCGCTAATTACTTTGAAAAATTCGAAATAAAAAACATGACCTCGAAGAATTAGTATCATTACTTATTGGAATTATTAGCGAAAAAGTAGAAAATGCTGAGAAAACTGGATATTCGAAATATGCATCAGCGCCTTCTCGTTAAGGGCGATAATCTACTATGTGATCTCTAAGGAACCATCAAAGAGGGAAATAAGTGTAGAATTGACGAACAACAAACTGAGAATGCAGTTGACCTAATATTTGGAAATATAGATACGAAGATTCATGATCGCCCAGTTTCTGTTCTAATTTGTGTATCAGATGAAATATGTACTACTTCAGCACAGGCGGACCAACACGTCATCAGATTTCAAAATACTGAGTACGCAGCATGTGTATTATATGTTCTCGAGTCAATAGTGTGAATCAAAAGATCTGAAGATCGCACTTTCACGTCATCTTCCTAAACTATGGAGCCTGTAAAAACCACTGGTTTTAATTATAAACTTAGCTAAAAAAAAACAAGTACGCAGAATATGTAAGGGCAATATACAAACTTATACACTGGCACTAAGCATGCAGCACGCGATAAAAATACAAAAGTGTTTTCAAGATTCCTGATTGGTCTTTATTAAGCGCCAGAAAAATACACTATTTCCCATTGTTCCAGAATTTTGCTGCGCTGTTCGCCTCCACAATCGTTAAAAATTATAATTTCGCCGTTTCGCTTACTTAAATGGCTTTCCGATCGAATAGTAAAATTTTTATTACGCGATTTTGTTTGGTAAACTTCGAAAAAGCGGCAATTTATACTATTTTTTGTTGTTTTCTTTCCGCTCCTACTACCCCGCCCAGCGGATATCGTCGAGTGAAATAACTCACACACTTCACTTCCTGCGCATAAAACTTTTCCTCGTGTATAGAGTACGAGTTCATACAGCCTATGTTGGCGCGGCGTGTACCAAATTAAAGGTCAGGCACCCCCTTTTGCGTCGCGTTTTCTCATCTTTTTTTTGTTTTTGTGTTTGTTTGTTTGTTGTTGTTCTTGTTGTTGCTTTTTTTTTTGTCGAATACATAAGAAAATTTATAGCATCGCGTTTTTCTTTGGAAATTTCTCTTTCTGCCTTCGAAAAAATAAGAATGAATTATTATCTACAGTACGTATTTGCACTCGAGATATAAAGCGTTATTTCAACTTTTTTCGTTCAATTTCAGTA
Organism: Phenacoccus solenopsis; assembly: GCA_009761765.1. NCBI lineage: Eukaryota > Metazoa > Arthropoda > Insecta > Hemiptera > Pseudococcidae > Phenacoccus > Phenacoccus solenopsis. The sequence goes on from CM019755.1 coordinate 42,857,604, forward strand.
AAATTAACATTCGTCTCCAATTAACATAAAGAGAAGAAAAATCTACGAGTTGAAAGTCAATCGACGCAAGACTGACTACACTCATTTATCACTGTTTTAGGTTATTATTTTTTGCATTTACTCGTATATTTATTTCCTTTCATGTCTGTTCTCCAGTCATTTTGAGGTAGCCAATAGCTAATTGTACATATAATAACAAGGTACGTACTTTATGTAACTTTCATAGCTGAAGCTTCATCCGTTGAAAATGCACGTGGAAATGGATGGTACAACGTTGATGATCAAAGCACAACCACGTTTACATATAACTCGCGAATACAAAAGTTTTTTCTTTAAAAAATAAAATCGCGAATCATTTAACCAGTATTAATTAAGTAAAAGTTTACATTCGAAATTTGGATAGGTAAAACCTATTTACATAATCTTTTCACAACGACATACACACGAAAATCGAGTTGTTCACTCTTATACGACGATACAAGGAATAATCACGCAGCCAGTGGTGGAATCGGGTACGTTCATAGAGATTAGGAGGTATTTTCGGAAAAACCCGTAGTATAATACTGTATTGTTATAATGCAATCACAGTAATATCTATGTGTATTGACCGATTTTTAGTATCGATCGCCTTCATTTGAATTTAGGAATAATAATTTTAAAAATTTATTGGACACTCGGGCTCTCCAATGCCACTCATGTGAACATTGTTTAACCGCATTTCCAGTGATTTTCATTCGGACCCCTTTATGCTACCAATAGAGGAAGAAATATGTGCAATATTATAAAAAGTGGACATCTGGCCTTGGGATGGAAATACTTGAAGATCAAATAAGGCAAACTGCGAGAGCTATGGTTTTCATCAAAAGCTCACCTAAAAAAGAACGTAAAACCTCCTCTACCAAAGTATCTAGTCTTCTCAGGGTCCTTTATCTTCATGTCGAGAGAATATTGCATATTATTTATTAGGTACCTGTATACGTCTAATAAAGTAGTTTTATTAGGTGATTTCCAAGTTGACAATGTTTGACTAGGAAATTACATGCGATACGTGATACGTTAATATGTCATACGTTTGCGCACAGATTCTTCGCCTTGCGAAGAGTTTGTAATGTTAAATTCGCCACAGCTGTTCCGTGCCTTGACAACATGTCAACTAATCGTCATCGTTTAATATTCCGGAGCGGCTCGGCTCCAACTCGAGTGCCAAAATTTCATGTCCTACCTTATCGATCATTCATCCTTAACGTTGTAAAACGGAGCCCGTTAGTTGCCAAATTTTCGATTTTTGAACAAAAAAAAGCTTGCTCGTTTTTACGACCATATTTCAGATCTTCAGACACGCAATAAACCGAAATATGGTAAACTCATATTGCATACCTATTCCTTTCGTTCCACGCTACGAGTATACGTATATAGGTTATACGTAGATGAGTGTACTGGTATACACTGTAATACTATAATGCGGCACGAGCACATTTTGTTCGGCGTGAAATAAGAAAAATAACGACATTTTAAGGGAATAAGATTTAAATTTAAATACGTTTTGCTTCATAAATCAACGATCGAAGGCGGCAAAATGCATTCAACGTTTTAATTTATTTCGATCGGAATTCGCGATAGACATTCCACGACTACACGACGCGACGCGTCGCGTCGCATCGAACGCGTTTCGTTCCATTACACCTACGGCTACTACCATGATATAATACCTACGTTTCCCATTCCCAGTTGCTGAATGCGTATAATGAATATTTGTATCGTACTATAACCACTAGCGACGTTATAACCAACGATATAAGTGCAAAGCGTGCAAAAAAATATTAAAAAAAAATTATAATAAAAATATCGTAAGCAAAATACGAGTATCCAGAAGCTACGGTAATTTCATACTATTTGAAGAGGAGGCGATGCCAATTTCATAGATATCATTGGTAAGCGCTGCTTGGAATTTAAATCATTTTTAGGCAGCGATGCTGACCAGTGTTGTAGGAACAAACATATGTCTGTTCTTGTTCCTGTTCTCGTTCCTAGAAAGACCCAGTCATTTAATTGTGTTCCTGACTTGTTCTTATTCTCAATGTTTCAATTATTGTTCTCGTTCCGTTCTTCGTTCTTTAAATCCTTTATGGTCTCGTTCTTCAAACTTCAACTTTTTCTTTTTTTTTCTTTTTTTTCTTTCTTTTTTTTTCGATGACGTGTTTACGGTTTATGTTGTTGTTGAAATTGAAAATTAATTAATTGAAGCTAATTAATGAAAAAAAAAATGTTTATATGGGTATACGCAGCATTTGTCCGCTTTTAGAAGTTTTTTCTTTCCTCTTTCTCCTCATGATATCTATTAATTTCATGACAAATCATGAACTTTCAAAAGAACAAAGAACAACCCAAAATTACATGCGTTCTAGTTTTTGTTCTCGTTCCTTAGCATTTTACATTAGTTGGTTCTCGTTTCGTTCTTCGATCTTTCAGTTTGGAAATATTCTGTTCTCGTTCTGTTCTTTGTTCTTCATACATATCAGTTTTATGTTCTCGTTCTTGGTTCTGTTCCTCAGGAACAATGAAAATTCTCTATTCTTGTTGTTCTCGTTCTTGGGTTTATTCCTACAACCCTGAATTGCTGACATAGCATATTGACGTAGCTCTTTCAAAAAATCGTTTATAACGGAAGTAATGCGACGCGACGGTTGAATTTTTTGCGTAGTTGGACTACAACTAAATGCATAAGTAAAAGTACCAATATATACGTGCAAACGCGCATACGAGTTGACAATGGGACAGGGACTTCTTCATTTCGCTGGCGCGTATCTACTTAACCGTAAATTACCTGTTAACTCGACGGTTTTACTTTTACGGGTCGTTACGTCATCGGGTGAATCCGTAATTTCGTACACCGCATCGCATCGTGTTCCTACAAATTATGTGCTACTCGTACTTGGGGCTTGATTTTAAATTCAAACGACTCGAGTATAAATATTTTCATTATCTCGGTATGTCGTCGTATTAAGAGAACAAGGGATGTTCCTTTCTCCTTTAACATTGTACAGTTGCACACGTAGGTCGTACTCACAAATGGATAAATAGGGAGATGCGATGTTAGACAATGCAAATACCCGTACAATATACTTGCATTTAATAACAATTACACGCGTACAATGTACATTAATAATCATCACTCACCAATGAAATCTGAAAACAATGAAGGAATGAGCTTGACCACAACGCGTATGTTATGACTTACGGCTCGGTGTTTTTGCAATTAAATAATAGCGATAGATAAATGGGAATAAGCACAGAACTTGAAAAACTCCTGAAAGCTTACAATTGGGCATAATTTTGGTATTAACTTGGGACGAGACAAGAATGACAAGATCATTCGCAAAATGACCAACATCTATTGCTAAATGCACGCAGTACGCAGATACTTGTTAGAATAGGAAGTGCGTATGCTATATGGGAACTTGGCATACACTTTTCACAACTTGTTTAGTAAAGAAGTCGCGTGAGGGGGATTTCATATCATTGCGTTTCACGTCATTTGTAATTATATGGCAAATACCTATACGAATGTTTGACACATATTATATTTTCCCCACGCGTAGCCCCCGCATTTTTGAATAAAAATTTCCGAAAACATGGCGAATAAATTTCCGTAGGACTCAGCAATGTTGTTTGAGGTTTTACATCATATGTAGAATAAGTCACGAACACCAACACAACCACATTTCAGCCTCTCAAGTTCATTTGGGGAGGAGTTGGAGCAAAACAACTACTTTTCGAAGAAGTTTGAGAGATGAAGTTTTTCGAATCTTCTATATTTGCTCACCAAATCGACCTGGAAAGATCAAACTTCGCGACCAGAATACGACTCGTTGACCCCTCGAATTTACATCAAACTCGATCCAGTTTGCGGTTGATTAAAATTTGAGGAAGGAGGGGTTATTTGTTCTAAATATGGGTAGGGATAGACGAACGTTTGAAAATTTTTTATGCAACGTAACGCGTAAAATCGTGTTATTACCAATCTTTATATTATTCACTAAACAAAGAGGGTTTTTCCAGTTTTTGCAAGAATCACTGTTATCCCCTTTTAACGTGGCCATTTAAAACGGTCGCGATAAGGTATACAGATGGAAATACTAAATGTAAATCCAGTTTTTTCGAATCAGTTCGCTCTCTACTTTTCTTAAAGTTACGTATTTTTTCTAATTGATTTATTTGGTCACTTTTTATTCATATGTACGTGTTCATATATGTGAAACATATAACAATGTTTGTTTTCTTTTTTTTTTGTATAAACCTATAATTTTAAAATTTGTTATTTATACAAGTATTGAACATAAAGTTTAACTTATTTACATTTGTATCGTGTTTGGATTGTCATATTTTGATAACAAATTTTTTAACTAATAAAAAAAAAAAAAATCGTCATCGGGCTCCGCTATAAATCGTGAGGTTTCCATTTTCAATGTGGATCTCTTGAATAGATGTCAATAAACATCAATATCTTGTCCTGATTAACGAAAAATGTTGATATCTATTTGACATTAATTGAAGCTCAACTCGAAAGTATGTCGATAAGATGTTCATAAGACATGTATGGGCCCAAAATGGTGTTTTCTACATATCTATTTGCCACAGCAATGTGCACACTTTATTGTACTCCCCAACTAGTTAACGCTCCGAAAAATCTATAAAAGTCGTCATATTTACGCCACTTTCGACTTGCACTTTTCTATTTCTTCTTTCGCTTAGAAGTTTTGTAGTCTCGTTAAGGATTACGTTTGTTTGGATATGGCATATTTTAAATCTCAAACACGGCACATCGAAGTAAAACTAAACAAATGAAGTGAAACTAAAAAAAAAAAAAAAAAAAAATGGCATATAAAATGTGAAATTCAATATTTTCTGATTAGAATTCTCATTGATTTCTGTGATTAGGATACATTTTGCACGTTCTTCTTTCATTTAGATGTTTTGGAGTCTCGTGAAAGATTGCGTTTTCTTGGAGATGTCATATTTTAAATCTTAAACACGTGACATCAAAGTAAAACTCAAAAAATGAAGTGAACATAAAAGAAAATATGGCATATTAAATGGGAAATTCAATTTTTGGGATTAGAATACGTTGTGCGCGTTAATCTCGGTAAACATGAGACCGGTTAATAGTTGCGTAAAATAATAACACTGGTTGGAACACCACCACCTCCAGCACCCGCCCTCATTCCAACGTAACGCGCTCGCTTCAAAACGAAATTGTACCTCGTCTTGCTTTTGGATTCGTTACCTCACTGCATTATCCAGTGACATCATAAAAATTTTTAAGCTCGATTGAGGCTTTTCGAAAAGGTATTTTGAAAAATCACTTTCGTGTGGACCACCTACACATAGACGTGAATGTATAGTCAAAATTTCAATCACTTTCATTCAGCCATTTAGCCGTGATGCTGTGACAAAGATCGCATACTTCCAATTATAGAATAGATAAGGTATCTGTGAATTTGAAACAGATATCTAATTATCTTCCAAAAGCAAGATTACTTTTTCCAAGTTTACTGGCAGTTGACTACAGATCTCTTAAATTTTATGTGGCAAGAAGCTATCAAACCCACCCACCCATATAGTGTGATTCATTTTCAAAAAATCTCTTATTTCAAAATATCATTTATTCAACCAACTATTATTCCCCGTTGTTCAAAAGACAACCGAGGTATTTGCCAAAAATGTTCCTGGTGTGCGCGTCATTGCCTTACGCTTTTTTTCTTTGATCATGAAGAAAAATAGGGTGAACGCAAAGTGGTTTGACCTATAACAGGTTAAACCATTCCGGCTGGCCACCAAGAAATTTTAATAAATTTCTATTGGTTCTCCCAGCCACAAGAGTCTGAGAACAACAACCAATGAAAATGAAAAATATTTGGTTCTGAATGACGTCAATATGAGCAGCTAAATGTACACGTGGACTTATCACTTTTGCGACGTAAGGGGAGAAATCGAAATTTTATCAATGCTCATTAAGACTGATGCCTTATTGGCTGTTGATATTATCAACTCACAGTTGCTCATATTGACGTCATCAGTAAACAATGCACTTGAAAAAATAAAGTTGAAATTTTTCACATGATCTCAAATGGTGTAACCTGTTATAGGTCAAACCACTTTGGGGTGAACGTACCATCTATGGCCACCCCTCCATCTTTGGCCACTTTTGTAAAAAAACTTCATTAGCTAAGCCTGACTGCATCTTCAAACAGCGAAAATTTTTGTATTGAAAGAGGATACACTGCTAGATATTTAAGAAGTTTTTATTTGATGCGCAGCCAGTAATTTGTTGTTTCAAAAATTCATTTATGAAGCACGTGTCCAAGGATCAGCTGTTCTTAACGAAATGCTTAAGAAACATGATAGGCTTCTAAGGCACAAAAAATGGTTTTTTGGGGAAAATATTTTGGTTTGCAATTTTTTAATGAAAGTATACCCTTTTAAGAAGAGGAAAAACCAAAACTTGGAACAATTTCAAGCATTTTTTCATTTATTTCACCCATGGCCAAAATAGGAACACAAAATTTTTCGTTTTTCCATCTATGGTCACATTATGGCCATAGATGGAACCATGTAGGTTCCATCTTTGGCCAACGATTATTTTGCCGTTTTTCCGGTGTTTTCTCACTCAGTGTGATAAGTGGTTACAATTATGGCCAAGGAAAAGAAGATATCGAAAAAAAAAAAAAACAGTAAAATCCCGAACATTTTTTCAATATAATCCAGAGGATCTTAAAAAAGCTTTAGAAGCTATAAGAAATGGAATGACAGTAAGTATACTTAATTACACGTGTAGACATTCTTTTAGCAAGCTCATTTTCCTTTTTCTACTTCAAATTTTAGCCAAATGCCGCTAGTAAAAAGTTCGGGGTGCCCAGAACTACGCTACGTAACAAATTAAGTGGTAAAACATCTGAAAATTCATATGGAATCACTGGTCGCTCATGTATTCTGGGTGAAGATATTGAAAACGAACTTGAGGAATGGTTACTAGACATTTCGAGACGCGGAGCTCCTATACCAAAATTAGGGCTACTTTTTTCAGTGAGACATTTATGTCAGAAATATAGAATTCAAAATCCATTCAAAAATGGGTTACCTGGTTCGTTAATAATCTTTTATTATCACGAATAGAATGTTATGCGTTTCATTTTTTTATTTTTATTTATTGTACTTACCTACCTATTTTGTGGTTGTCATTTTCAAAGGACGAAAATGGTTCAAAGGGTTTTTAGAGCGTCATCCAAAAATTTCTGAAAAACGTGCAGAGTATCTCAGTAAGACACGAGGAAAAGTAACCGAAGAATATATTCGAGAGTGGTTTCATGAAACAACTGAATTACTGGGAAATGATATAGATATACTCTTACATGGTGAACCCAATCGAATTTGGAATATGGATGAAACATCTTTATATACAAATCCTTCGGGTTAGATCAAATGTTATTTTAGTCTTCATCACTTATATGTAGGTAGATATGTTCCTTTATTCAAGCCATTTTGATTGTATAGGTATCTTGGTAATTGCTGAAAAGGGTAAGCCAGCCCTCAAAATAGGCCAAAACGACAAAGAAAATCTAACGATTTTAGTCACAGCAAATGCAGATGGTGAGATAGGATTACCAATGGCAGTTTGGCCATACAAGCGAATACCGCCGCACGTAACAAGTGCTCAGCCACCAGGATGGGTGTATGAAAAAACACCGTCTGGATGGATGCGGACTGACATCTTTACAAAATTTATCACAGAAGATTTTTACTCTTATTTACTTGAAAGGGAAATTACATTTCCAGTCGTTATTTTTTTCGATGGTCACGTATCTCATCTTTCTATACCACTGTCGACATTTTGTGCTGAACATCAAATTATTCTAATATGCTTGCCACCAAATACAACACATACATTGCAAGTATTGGATGTCGTATTCTTTCGACCAATGAAACTTCGGTGGAAGCAGACTGTATCAACTTATCGCATCACTCACGATGAAGAACTTCATAAGGCAAAAGTTCCAGAAGCCTTACAAGAGATTTTTTCTGAGATGAATTTTAAAACGACGCTTAAAAATGGATTTCGTTGTTGTGGAATGTACCCCTTCTCCCCAGATGCGATCGATTACAACAAACTTATTACATCAAAAAAAGAAAAGGATTTAGACGAGAGTTCGACAAATATTTCCAAACTGAAGATAGTTTTAGAGGGTATAGAGTCGTGTATTCCAAATCATATACTTCAAGAATTTCTTTCTCAGCCACTGGTTTATGAAAACATTGAATATAAGAAAGTATATGAAATGTGGAGCACCATTTATGATAAAATTACACCACGTTCTAGTGCGAATTCATCCAACACGAGTCAAAATCAGTCTGAAAATATAAATTTGGAATTCAATGAAGATCAAAACGAAACGAACGAAGATCAAAACAAAATTTTTGATGATCCTTATGAATTCGATTTTCCTGAATTGGATTGTGCTGATTTCATTTACGACGAGGTATTAAATGAAGAAATACGCATACCATGCACTCCGATATCTCCAGATCGTGAACCTATACCATTAACCACGTCGACTAAAATATGTGAATCTATATTACAAACTAGTCCTCGAGAATTAGCTTATGAATCTCCACAAATGAGTCCATCTCCACGTATAAGCCAAGAAATTGCTATTAATATACAATCTCCTACCTCAGAGCCATGTCTAATTGCGACCGGACCATCCATGATGGCACCATCTCTTATTTCAGTAACCGAAACATTGAATGCCTTTACAAAATTTCCTGGACACCAACTTTTTCGAGGCCCTAAAACACGAGGAGGTCGAAGGCATTTGCCTACTGTTGTTTCTCATCAGCAATGGCGGGAACAAAAAATCCAGCAACAGCAGGAAAAAGAAGAAAAAGAAAAAGAAAGCGACAGAGTAAAACAGATGAAAAAAATCGAAAAAGAAGAGAAACGAATGAACAAAGAAAAAGAGAAGATGCGCGTGAAAAAGAAAAAAGAAATAAACGAAAAGAAAAGGGAAAAGAAATCGAAGAAAAAAGCTGAAATAAATGTAGATAGTGAAGAAGAACACGAGGTACCCATTTTTCTTTTAGCTTAGGTAGGTAGCCTATTTTTTTCAATTTCTTTGCTTAACTCATTTTTATTTTAAATAGGTGGAGGAAGCTTGGTTCTGTCACGCATGCGGATCGGTTGAAAAATTAGATATGAGAATGTGCACAAAATGCAGAAAATGGTACCATGAGGAATGTGTAGGGTTGACCAGTGCTGATACAACCTACATTTGTCATGACTGTAATAATGTGATTTAAATAAAGTATTATTCAATTTACAGTTTTTTTTTTTCATTTTTTGCTGCATTAAAAGTGAAAAGCCAATGTGGCCAAAGGTGGAACATTTAGTGGCCATAGATGGAAAAAGTGGCCAAAGATGGGTGTTTTTCACACTTCTATTAAAAATAATATTCAATAATTTAAATAAGTTATTTACAATCATAAATGACTTATATTTCTCATCCTTAACTCCTACTTGATCATATAAAAAAAAAACGTTCGCTTAAAATTCGTTCCTCTATTTTTAATCAACGCTAAAATAAACCAAAATCCTTAAAGTGGCCATAGATGGTGCGTTCACCCTATCAATATTTTCAATCAGTGATAATTAAGAGAAGTTATCGATTTATCCTACAGTTTATCTGAATGATGGAATGATGAAATAATATCATTTTTTTAATCCGATTCCTTATCAATTCCTTTCCTAGTAAATTATTTCGCCAATATAAACTGAATATTAGGTACTTAAATATATTTAATCTTGCTCTAGAAATTTATGTTATATAGTATCAAATATTCATTCGTGCAATAACGGTGTTTCGTGAATTTTAGTGAGTTAATTTATGGTAATATAGTGCAGAAAGCTTTTTTCATCATGATTGTTGAAAAATTACTATTACTTTCAATTGTAAATGGGTTAGTTTTTACATCCTCATCTCCGCCAGATCAGAAGAAACTACGTGATTTGCCTTCAGAGTGTAACGACTGGAAAACTATAAGAAAGCTGAATAAATATTACCTCGATAAGACACCGCATTTGAAGAAATTTGTACAAAATAGTGATTATGAACTTACTATTTTAACGAGACCCCGAAGATTTGGCAAAACAATGTTTGTTGAAATGATGGAAAGCTTTTTTGAAGGTAAACAAGCGTTATTTCAAGGCCTTAGTATTGAGCAAGACGGAAATAATTTTTGTTTCTTTGCTAATGATACTACAACTACTTCGGAAAAGTGGATAAAATTCCCGGTAATTCACATTAATTTTGTTAACATTCAGCATTTCCTAACAATGGAACAATTTCTTTCTAGTTATCAAATTTCCTGCTTAAAACCTATTGTGATGCGGTATAACATAGCTTTTACTTCACCACACGAATTAACGTTAACTGATATCATTGAAGAACTTTACAGAAAAACTAATATGAAAGTGATCGTATTGGTCGATGAATACGATTCTCTTATTCACGAACAGTTAATCAAAAAAAATTATGCTTTAGCTGAGGAACTCATCCGTTTTACAGAAAAATTCTTGGCAAATATTAAGAACTGTTCACAATATATAGGAATGGCTTTTATTGTAGGAGTATCGAGACTCGCACTATCACATTTACAAAGCGGAGCTAATAATTTTATAGATGTTACGTACAAACCCGAACTAGCCACAGCTTTTGGGATTACTATGAAAGAATTAGAGGAGGATATGAGTGACTACTTAGAGGCATATGCTACATCGAATAAACTTCATATAAATTGTGTTAAACACAACATCTTGAAATGGTATAACGGCTACAATTTTAATATAAAGGATCTTTCTGATGAATTCAAAGTATTAAATCCTATTTCAACTATTCAATGTCTAAAGAACAAGCGTTTAGCATCCTATTGGATAGCAACTGGCTCTCTGAATTTGGTTGTAGAAGAATTTTACAATAGTTACCCTATGTTTACAAAAGAAATGTTTGAAAATGATTATTCTGTCAGCACAGAAATTGCTTTTAAAAAAGCGAAATTAGATACGATACCTTTACCATCGCTGATGTTGTCTTACGGTTACCTGACCATAAGTAGTTATAATTTCGATGCTGATGAAATAAAATTAAAGTATCCAAATTACGAAGTATCAAACGCTATTATATCTGCTGTAATGTCGTACGTTCCATCTCGCAAAGGTAATTTAGTCGATTGTGAAGAAGAAAGTGTACAGCTTTACAATGCCATGTATTATGGAAACATAGCACAAAGTATTGAAATTCTCAGAAAATGGGCTTTTCGTGACTTTTTGCCGCCTTCGAACAGTGATGCTGTGCTCGGTGAAATAACGACGCGTTTACAATTAGTTTTTGAAGCTAGTAACATAAAGTATAAAGAAGGAGTTGCCTTTAATAAAGATTCTAATGCAACAAAACTTGGAGGAGACATCGATTTGTTGACATTGAATCTTCCTATTAATTATGCTATATCCATAAAATGTGGACTTGGATGTAATGCATTGGACGCCATAATACCATTGGTCAAGTATATGCGAGAAAATCCTAAATCATTCAATAATGTAATGGAAGCTGAAAAAGTCAATACAACAAAAGTCTTCTTCTTAGCTTTAAGCTTTGGTTATGTCAGGGGAGGCAATCTGCGAGACTGGATAGCTGTGCATTATACTGGTTCATGTAATAACATTGACCTAACTACTGTTGAAGCAGACTGTGAAAGTTTAAAAAAAGAATTCATAAGTGAGGTAACACGCACTTGAACACGTTATGCTTTACTCCCACTAGTGTTGTCAAAGTTCACGAACGTTTAGAGAATGAACGTGAACGCGTTCGCGTACGAGCCACATTTTTGTGAACGTGAACTGAACGCGTTCATGCACAGAAAATTGAAAGTTCACTACAGATTTTCAGGGCTATGAAGCTAGAACAAAATCGCAGGAATAGGAATAAGTTTGCTCTTGTTTTTTGTCGTGTTGCGTGTCAATGTGCGATTATTCTATTCTCATTTCTGGTTTCCATTGTTTTTCGCATTTTTTTCACGATTTCCGGACAGCAGTTTGCCAAAGATCGTGAACGTTTAGAGAATGAACGTGAACGCGTTCGCGAATGAGCCACATTTTCGTGAACGTGAACTGAACGCGTTCATTTGCTTGTGAACGTGAACCGAACGCGTTCATTTTTTTCGTGAACTTTGACAACATTGACTCCCATCATGAAGGAATAGAGGCATCTTATAAACAGAGACGCACTCCCAGTATACCCGAATGTTTACTGGCGCTTTCTGTTTTATTTTTCTTCTTTTATCTTTAAACAAATTTTCTGTTTAAGCTAGTTATACTTTATTATTCATATATTATTCATATTTTTTAAAGCTGATTTGGAGTTAAGACATTTTATATTGTTAATTTTAAAAAATATGTATTTAAGTACTTGTTCTTTTATATCAAATATGTAATGGAATGTATATTAAAAACTAAGTATGTTCAGTTGTTCAAAAAGCGTTAATTTTCTCTCTTTAAATTCTTTTCAGACTCACGCAGTTGCAGTTGCTAATATTCAATTTAACTAAAAAATTATAACTAAGTGTCCAAATGATAAACAGAAAAATTTCATGTCGACTAAAAAAGTCAAGTCCAGGTATGTGTATGTGTATGTGTGATAGAAGTTGTGACGGGGAGAGGGTGGTAAAAATAAACGAATATTCCCAAACTGTTGTTTTAGAATTAAAATCTTGGGAGAGTTTTCTACCAGGTAATATCATAATGATTATAAAATTTCAAGTAGTACAGAGGTATAATTTTTTTGTTTTTGGTTGGGTGAGCCAGATCTGAACCAGATGATTTTCCAGGTGGGCCTGGCTCTCCGTCCATCCCTCCTAACGATGGTTACACTCCCAAATAAATTTAAAATCAAAGAAATATAATTATATCTTTGATTTAGAAGTAAGTATTTCATACATTTATGCGGTACTTACATTTGAAATACTTTTTTTTTTCATAAATTAAGCTTTGAAAAGTATCGTTGAAAAAAATATTTAATAATGACAAAATAACAAAATAAAAATTTTTTTAATAACAAGGATATCACATTTAACCCTCGTTTCTTTCTATTTATTTTTTTCACGTATATTTGCAGCCTAAAAACTTAATTGAAATATACACAGAACTCAAATAACGTGCAGTTATAAACTAATGTATCGGATTTTAACCCATTACAGCAACTTCTCTACACAGAGTAAATTCAAATTACCAGCATATTACATTTTCATCTTCATTAGTGAGTTTGGAGTGGAGTTAGAGCAAAAAACGACTTTTGAAGGGAAAATTATCGCAGGAAATTTCGTAAATTTTGCACATCTCCTCATCAAATTGATGCAGAAAGGTCAAACCCTGTACATGAAGCCACTTCAAAAACAGCACATGCCCTCTTGAATTTTGCTAAAAATCGATCAAATTAAAATGTTTCGAGAATGGCAGATGTCCAAAATTTGAGATATTGGCTTGAGAGGCATCAAACAGCTAAAATTTGAAGAATATAGGCTTTTGTGATTCGTCAGGACAAAAAATACTACATATTTCAAATAAAACTTTTTCGGTATTTTTGAAAGTATAAGGTGAGGGTGGGCTCGAAAAACTTACTCAATGATATTCCTTACAAATGTAAACACGCCGCAATTAAGAACTTAGTTCTAGTAATTCGGCATGGTTACCCGAATACTAAACACTGAGATGGTGAAAGATGTAGTAGCCTAATACCTATGTATAAGTTTAGGTTTTCAATTATACTTATTTCGAATAAAAAATTTAATTCAAATTCACGATCAAATAAAGGAGGTACTGAGAGTAATCCTGGTAGAAATACGAGTGGCGGAGTCAAGATCAGTCGCTTTGGAACAGTCTCAGAGGTTCTGCCTAATGTTTGTTTTTTAACGACTGTTACGTGTAACAATTTTTTGAAACGATATAGACGCGAATCTAAGTTTTTCATCTTATTTTTTTGTCGTTGTAATATTCTGTAGGTATTCAGCCTGTTTTGGCGATTTTTGTATTTTTGTATTGTGACTGTATACTCTTAGAATTTTATTGTTTCGCGCTTTTCAGCTGCGAATCTATTAATATGACTTTCAGCGCTTCTCAGCTGCTGAAGCGAAGAAGCTAATTGTCGTGCTCTTTGTAGTAACGACAAAAAATAAATAAAAACGTCTGTAACGCCTGATAGCGTAGTGAAATAATAAGTCGCTGAAAATAATTTAAAGAATTAATTTATTTTATTAAGACAGGTGAGCAAATATGTTATTCGTAAAAATATGTAGCGCTTTTCAGCGGCTACAGAATAGGTGGTAATTATATATCACCACCTACAAAAATTATAAACCACACGTAAAGTAAAAACTATACGTTGTGGTGGATCGTTAAGGCGATTAATAATATAAAAACGTAAGCTTATATTTACATCGCAACACATATTGTGTGCGAGTTTTAACTCCTACGCGTTATGGAGCTATCAGGTGCGTCGGAGAGCACCTGTAACAGTATTATTTCATTTTATTTATTTATTTTTACAGCGATGCAATGGTCCGGAAGCATCGTCCGAGACAGTATCAAATTTATTGAATTCACCAACGATACCAAGGACGACTCAGGAGATCGCTGACTTGTCATCTTTCCTTTCATCATCACCGACCATCATTTGGAAAACCATCAAGCATCATACTAAGAATGGTATACCGAAGTTTCGTTTAGTTTTGTAAGATTAAATTTATAAGTCTCTAGTCACTCGCTTCTCGTCCCTCTAATCATCGTTTTAAGTGGTTAGTCTCTTTTAAATGTACTTTCGAAAGCGTGATATTTTTCTAATTTCTTCAAATAAATCAAAGTTTCTAACTGTCAGCAACTCAAGGGCTGTCACTACCATCCCTATACTGCTGCCAAGGAACGTACCTTCCAAGATTGCAAAAATGTCATTCTATACCGACCTGTCCATCAGATTCAATTTTGCCCAAGCCCTCACTATCAACGCTGCATAATTTGCAGTCACTGGGATGTTCAAAAAATTATAATTCACATATTTCATCCAGATCTCACAAATGACGTTTAATGGGATAAGAAAGAGTTTCTCGCCTTTGCACTCGCCTCTACTAGGTGTGACAGCAATTATTCGCGTGTCTGGACAAACGTTGGTGAAGAAATCAGTTCCAGTAACGTTCCTAGCTGCTGTAAGACTGGCAGCTAAAATGTGTTCTTTCGATTTTGAGAGAACACTAAAAGTGAACGTCGGCGCAAATGTCAGATTAAATTTTTGGAATTGTTCAGATAAGATGAATATTTCCCACGCGGCGTATCATTCTATTGGGCTAAAAATTTACAAGCGGTTCGTTCGAAGGTCAACGAAACACTTTCACAATTGATACGATTCGATACGAGCATAAAAAAGTCGAATAAAGCTTTACAAGTAGCATTTCAACACCTTTCCTGTACCCTCGTAAATCGTTCGCTCGCGCTACCTAACTTATACTGTTTACTCGCGTTCTTCTTAACAAAATGATATAAACAATAAAAAGACCTTAACAGCGACCATTTTAAAACAAACGAAGTTCACGTAAACGTAACATCTGTCGCGGTATTTCGGAGCATGGGTTCGAGTTCGGACGTCTAGCTTTCGCAAAACAAGGCGCGCAAAATTACATCGCGTCGGTACACAGCGAAAGTTTGTAAATTATATTCGGGCCGTCCCTCGCCACACCACGCCGACGGTAATGTTCGCCATTCATCATCGGCGAATATTCTATTAGTTCATCGGCGCGGGCACGACGCGACGCTACGAATTACGTTTTCAAAAAAAAAAAATAATAATAATAAAAGGCCAGAAACAGAGAAAAAAATACGTCTCGACTGCTCGATGGTCGCTATCCTACCCCATACAGGCTGCAACACATTATCGCCTTTCTATCCCTTCCGCTTGTATCGAGAATTTGAGTTTCCCATTTTCGCGGGCAAGTATATTTTCCAACTTGCAGCTCGTATAGATAGCTACGTTTACAATTCAACGTAACGTACTCTTATAATACACGTAAAATACAATTACGAATCGACGATACCGAAACACGACCGCACCGAAAATAGTAGATTAGATTTCAGCTTTCAGCAGAGCAATACGAACTGAAATTGGACGCGTTATTAGACAAACCTTGACCCACGTTCGAGCTTTTCTTCGTGACCTCAACAAAATAATGGCGAAACATTACTAATGCTCATACGGCCGAGACCACTCTTCTTCGTTTTCTTTCACGGTTACACAATTACGTATTAGCGAAGAAAGAATTTAAGCCATCTAGCCATACGATGTGAACGACTGCGGTACGCAGAAAATGAAAAGCGAATGAATTTGTCAACTCTTACCAGTATCCAGTAGGTATGCGTGCCATCGCACGAAAAACACCCCCGTATTATACGCTGTATCGTATATAGCGTATTTCACCTGCTGACATCGTTGAAACGTTCCCCTCGTCGCTATAGGTGGCCAACTCGTCGTCATAGCTCGTAGCTACCTACACATAAATTCGCGTTCCCGATACGAAGGAAGATGAAATCGAAAATCGGAAATCAAAATTTCACTACCCACGCGCTTTTCCACTTTCCACCATGCGTACGACGACGTATCCACAACCCAGTACCTAACACTCAAGCCTGAACAAAATCCGGAATTTCCATCGCTCTAGGTATTTATCGTTCATTATTTTTTGCCATTCCGATCCTCTTAAGCGTACCCGTATGGCTACAAAAATTCCTTGGTTTTTTTTTCTACATAATGGAAAACATATTAAAATCTCTCTTTCTATTCTTGTTTTTGAAATTATTAAAATTTTGAAAAATCGGTATGATTAAATTTTGATTATTATTCAATGCCCATAGCCTGAAAGGATATAATTTTATTTACTGCGCTAAAAAAAGTGTAATTTAAAACAGACGTAATAAATCTGCGAAATGATCCAATATAAGAATCCAGTTCTTTACTCATATATCTGTAATAAGTAAATTAATTTACTCAAAATTCTCGTACTACAAAATATGTAAATTCATAATATTACATGTATGTGCAGTAGCGTAACCAAAAATTTTCCTTTTTACCTACTTACTCTCCTTCCATTTGATTTTTTCACACCTACCAGCTCGTGTGACCGAGGATTGAAAATGACGAGTAGTTAAATTTTGAAGGAGGCTTGAAGAATTTCAAATGGCTCAAATTCAATAAACATAGACTCACATGATTACTATATTCCAAATCTATATTACTGCAGATGTGGTTACAGGGACTTACCGAAAGGGGGGAGGGGGGAGCTTCACTCTTGCTTGTAGAAAGTTGGTAAATTTCGGTTTTTAGCGTAAAGTTGGTAAATTTTGCAAATCGTGCAAATAAACAAAATTTTAAATAAGCCAGATGAATTTTCATAAATAAAATATTGAAATTTTTGAAATTGCCAACTTTTGGAATTCGAGTACTTACAAACTTTTAATTCCTATTTTTGGAGTACGTATCTGTTGAGTTAATCATTTACGCATAGAGTTATGACAGATGTGAGTAGTACATTTCGAATGTATCTATCAAATGACCTTGAAATTCGTCAGCCCTGTACAAGTTACAACTTGTTGAAAAAAAGAAGAATAAATTTATAATAAATTCATAATATGCAGTTTTGTATTGAAAAATGGCAAATATTGAAATAAAGAAGAATAAAGGGTATACCCGCATAAGGGGTGATTTTAGCCCTAGGCGCTTTTTGGCTCCTATCCCTCTCAGGTGATGTGCCCGTGATCAATTTAAATTACATTTCAAAACGCATCACGGTTTCGCTTCTGGTCCAAACATCGTTTCAATCATTTTAAATTCTTTTGAATCAAATTCCGAGTGATCAAGACCAATATCATCATCAAAATCACCATTTTGATTAGAATCAGAACGAAGGCGATTGGAATTGCTGAGAACTTTGCAGTAGGAATTATCTGATAATACTTCTGGATCAATATCATAGTACCCAGCAAGTAAACGTAAATCTTCATCGTCCATATTCATTATTGATAAAATATTTACAGTATTTAAAATGTTTCAAATGTTAGTGACAACAATGTTGAATTCGTCTCACCACCAACAATAATCATCGATATTGATAATTGCTTGTTTATAAGGTAAATTCGCACCATGACCACACTTCGTCGTTACAGAAAGTACACGAAATAACGTTTAATAAAAATGCGCAACTCTAAAGCATAATGAAGGACTTGGATAAACATTATGAATCTACCACAACTATAGCGACGAAGTATGAGAAAAAATTTTTCGCCAAGTTTTGAACCCCTACCCCCACCATTCCCGTTCCACACCCATTTTATTGTCGTTTTTTCACGAATTTTTCATTTCGTTCAGAATGAAGGAAATTTTTTGTTCTTTCGCGCATAAGTAGGTATCATAGTGTTGTATCTGAGATAAAATTTTAGGCAATTTTGATTCATTCCTTCATGGGGTTTTGGTGATTTTGATGATGATATTGGTCTTGATCACTCGGAATTTGATTCAAAAGAATTTAAAATGATTGAAACGATATTTGGACCAGAAGCGAAACAGTGATGCGTTTTGAAATGTAACTTAAATTGATCACGCGAGATGGTTTGTACATTCCGAGATTACTTCTGAACTAAACAAAAGTGATCAAGATTTAATTATTACTGCGCATTTAGAGGCACATCGGCGAAATGCATCAATCTCGTATCATTACATGGGAAGTAGCAAAAAAGATAATCAAAAACGAATGTCTAAGAAATACTTTTTTCAAGATCTTATGCAAAACATTGCAAAGAAAGCAAAGAACTAGAATTGACATTTTTTTTTTCTTTAAAGTTCGAAATTTTTTTTAGACATTTTTGGGAGAATTGCAAATTTGAGGTACTTAAAATTGATTCTGAGACTAGGGACCACCTTTTTATGAAAGTTCAGAGTTTTTTACATAAAAAAAGTTGAAAAAGTGGAAATCCCAAAATTTATGCGATAGGAGGGTTTTAACTTGCACGGTCACATATGTAGTTTTAATTTACTATATACGTAAGTATCTGAAATGTCTTTTTATTGCAAAAAAAGTACAATAAGTTGGAAAAAATCGCGCAAAAAAGCTGGTAATTTTTATAGTCTCCCCCCCCCACCCCTATAAGTCGTTCGGTACGTCCCTGTGTGGTTACAGAGGTTATCGTATTCAAAATGTGTTTGGCATAAATGAAACGTTGAAATTTTCGAATATGACTTCATCTAAACCACAAAATGGCTCGTATTTCAGGTTAGGTTAGGTAAGATTGGTTAGCATTTCCTCAGCAGATTTTGGATTAGGCTCAAAATGACGGTTCGTACAAATTTTGAGGGAGTTACTGACAGAAAATTGAAGACACTAACGTATCCAAATTTCAGTTTCTAAATGAACTGCCCTCCTGGCTACTACAATACAAGTACGTATACGTATAAATGATAAACGTATACTCGTATACATGTTACATACATACATATATTATAGACTTGGCGCGACCACCCATAGAAAGGAAAATTTATTTAAACGGCGACCTTTGTAATTCTCCATAATTACCGACCGGAAAGGTCTCGTTTTGAAAAGAAACCAAAATTCACAAGTATAAATGTTTCTAAAACTACATCTTGCGCATTCATTGGCCCGACGTAAAAGTTTAAAAACTATTCAGACGTAGGAAGAAAAAACCGCTTAGACACACTCATACAACCAGAAAGACGAAATTAGAAGACTGAGAAGATAAAAAAAGAAAAAAGAGAATCGCATGAAAAACAACTCTACGCTACTATTTCCCATCATTGAAAGCATATCGAAAATTCGTCTATCATTGCGCGATATAAATACGAGTACAATGTGTAAATATTAGTACCGTCGCGCCAAGTACCGAAAAATCAAATGCACTCTTAGTTTGTTGGACTCGTTGCGTTCAATGAACGCAAACGAAACTGAAAATGAAAAGAAAAAGAAATTTATATCTATCTCCGTTTTTCGAAATTATTCTCAATCCACAATCAAAATTAACGAGTTAGGTACAAAGACTCGTTTAAATTAACGGAACGAGTTCGCTACAGTGTAGTAAGTAATTTGAAACGAGACGTGGGCGTATCGAATACCGGCTCAAATTTTTTTTAAGTACAACGTAGCGGGATGCGGCGCGGCGTACGTAATGTTATCAAAGTTTATACCGGAAAGAAACGTAGAGTTGGCGCTCACAAGGAAAACTCGAAACTATAAAAGGTGTTCAAAATATCACTTTTTAAAAAGTTTTACATTAATACTTACACAGTACAGACTTCGTCTGCGTTTAGTGCCTAGAGCTACTGTTGCCTACTGCCAATGAACATAAAAATTGGCGCAAGACAAGATAATGATTTTCTTTTGCAAAAATTTCCTTCTTTTATTCGCCAATTCATTGAACAAGAATACGAGCGAATTAAATTGGTATTTTTTAAAATCCTTTTCCAATCTTTTTTTTCTTTCCTTCTTTCATTTTTCTTCCAAACAGGTGGGCGTTTCTGAATAATAGTGCAGTATACCTACTCACCGGTACATTATATGTATACCTAATTTGTCTTCTTTACGTAAGATAAAAGTTACAAGTATCTATGTAGGTACCTTAAAACCTACGCATTATCAAGAACGTTTATAGTTTTTTAAATATGAAACAAATACACCCTGCTATGACTGATCTTGTGAATGCGAGGGGAATTTGATTTTGGATCAAATTCTTCTGAATGAGAATAGCTGCAAAGGCTGAAACCTCTTTCTTAGGTGATTGTTGGAAGGGAATCCACTTCACTTTCATCTTCTACCGACTGTGGCATTAAATTTTAGTTTTATTCCTTTGTTAGCACAGCTACATTCACCACTTATTGTTCGACATTATCGTAATGTCTACAATACATCGGTCATTCTGATTAGTTGGTGGTGTAACGGTCGTTTTCGTTGCGATTCCGCTCGCCTTATAAGCAGGTGGAGTTGCTGCGGAGCGAACTGTCGCTTAGGCGGGGGGTGGTAAGTTGCATCGACGTCGTACGTACGACAGGTAACGACAGGTACTTGGCTGCGTACGGCGTCGTATGTAGCGTACTTATTATTTACGGCGACCATCACGTACTGACCGGACGACAACGGGCGACACGATAGGACGGGATTATATGCGCCACCACTGATCGTCGACTGACCATCGCTTTGTTTTTTTTTTATTCTATCGTCCACGTTCGATACGAATACATTGGAATTTTTTATACTAACCTTTTTGGGCATATGCCTTAAATTATATGTGAATCGTACTTTTTACTAAAACGAGTCATTATTAATTGGCTTTTTTCTTTTGTACTGTGCCAGTGAAGAGGCACGTTTTATTTTATTTATACGTGGATGTTTCGTTCTTAGTTCAAAAAAAAAAATAAAATATTATTCAAGACTCGGGGTGAGGTGGAAGAAGTCACCACAGCAGCTACCGGCCATCGTCGTGAGTCCGCCGTCGTGTTACTTTTTTTTCAACCGGTCAATCAACACCTCATTCAGCACCAAACTGTTTGGATATACAACTCTACCGACTCCGTTATCACGGAACGTAAGGCAAGCATGACATTATTCTTCGCGTGTTTTTTTTTTCAATTTATTTATTTTACTATTATTATTTTTTTCTTTGCTACATTGTCTTTTAAAAAAATTAAATCCTCGCGGGGTTAGAATCATGTGTTCGTAAAGTAAATAAACAATTTAAACGCGGTGATGAGTCTTGTCAGTTATTCACCCTCTACATAGAGGGGTAGTTTATTTATTACAATTCGTCGAAGATTTGATAATTATCTGTAAATACTCGAGCTGAAAAAATTATTACGTAGTCTCCGAATATTCATCATTCCATTTTTTTTTAGCAATGTCGAATAAAAATATTTTGCTTTAATTCTTTTTTTGTCTTATTTTGAATTGATGTGTGCTCGTTGTTTGACGAAAGTATCGACAACTTCATTACTGCAGGGTGCGAGGAATTCCTTTTTTATGCATAACTTGGGTATCGAAAGTTTCAACGCTGATGTGTCATTTCAACCAATTCCTGAAAACCAAAACGATGCAGAGCAAAATATTGGTCATGAAAATGAAAATGTCGATGGTCTTAAAGATGATATGTTTAGTGATGAAGATGATGTTCTCATAAATGAAGATGTATTTGAAAGTGGAACCGCTTTACGTAATAGAATTTGTGAGGAACTTTCGGTTGAAGATGATTCAGACTAAACTTTCATTTAAAAATTTTAAACACCATTTGGTAAATAAATAATATCAACGTCAGATTCTAAATCATTTTCTGGTATATTTAAATCTTGAATATCTTTTTCTATCATTCTTGATAAAACACTCAAATGAGCTATAATATTTAACATTAATTTATTATACTTCATTTGTTTTGATTCGGGTAAATGTTGAATTTTATCTGAAAGTAGGTCCATCAGAGTTTCATATTTTGATCTTGTTCGTTCAAAAGGATTTTTAAAATCAAACTCTTCTTTCTCAACAAAAGAATTTTCATAGACTTCCATTTATATAGTAAATATTTTTAATTGGAGTGAAATAATTTTTAATTAGGTATTTATCAAAGACAGATAAATAATTACTTACACAGGGCGGAAACAGTTCCGCGAGTATTGATAAGTACGTAGTAATGTAATTTTTATTTGTAATTTTGCAAGTTCAAGGTTCAAATGCTCATGTAAGAGCAGTTTTAGATAGAAATATTGGCGTTGAATCCGTGTTGAATTTATGTTGAACCTTTGTTGAAAATCTGGTCCAGAAATTCAAGGTTCAAAGAGTAATTTTAGCTAGAAATATTAGTGTTGAGTAGTGTTGAGTGAATAAAAAAATAATAATTTGAGTAAGAAATGATTCTATTAAATAAGAGTTGATTTGATGAGAATTATATAAAAATAGGGCTTGAAGTAGTGAAAAATAGGTGTTGAGCGATGGGGAAAAAATGTGTCTCACAGTTTTAGATAGAAATATTGGCTTTGAATCTACTGAAAAATGAATATCAACATCCTTGAAAGTAATTCTTTTTTTTTTCTAGATAATGAATAGATAAAACTTTTAATCGGTTGTTGAAGGGTTAAAAATAAAATAAATACAGATAGGAAACTGAAATTGTTTTTATTGGTTATTGAATAAATTAATACAAGATGAATTCGGTTAAAAATCCAAAGAAATGTTTTTGTTGGTTGTTTAACAGATGAATACAAGATGAATTCGGTTAAAAATCCAAAAAATAAAGTGTGTCCCAGAATCAGGTATAATACATACTACTGATGGGTCAGTAATCTCATAATCAATCACGAATAAGAATAATGACTCAAACTTAAAAATAGGCTAATATAGGTATTTTGTCACACAATGACACATGAGACACTTTTTTGCATAACGAATACTACATTACATGCATGGCCATTTCAATGACAGTTATTGACATTCGTTGACATTTATTTCATAGCTGATAAGGGCTGATAGTAAACCTTTGAGCTTCGACCATACACTATGGACTGCTAATGTTCGTACAGAAACGAACACCAAAGTGAAGCAAACAATAACAACATCATAGATGAGCTCGCGCATGCGTAGTGATATTTCAGGAATGAAAATGACAATTTTCAATGATAAGAATGTGTTTCCTTTTTTTCAACCGGTCAATCAACACCTCATTCAGCACCAAACTGTTTGGATATACAACTCCACCGACTCCGTTATCACGAGACGTAAGGATCAAGCATTACATTATTCTTCGCGTGTTTTTTTTTTTTCAATTTATTTATTTTACTATTATTATTTTTTTCTTTGCTACATTGTCTTTTAAAAAATTAAATCCTCGCGGGGTTAGAATCATGTGTTCGTAAAGTAAATGAACAATTTAAACGCGGTGATGAGTGTTGTCGGTTATTCACCCTCTACATAGAGGGGTAGTTTATTTATGTAGAATGATGGGGTGGCCCTACCACCATCATTCAATTTGCAAAAGAGGGAGTGGGTTCAAAAAATTTCACTTATCTTGTGTTTGTATTCATTTATTTTTTTTAATTTTTTTTTTACCTTGGTGGATGTCTTTGGCCGAGAGACCCGTCGCCTCTGCCAAGAGACCCCGCCGGAGGGGCAAATTAGGCCTAATGGTGCTGGTGGCGCCGCCCTGCATATTTAGATGTCGCGTTGTGCGTGTTAGCGCTCGCAACGCGTTGAGCGGATCGTCGGAGTGATGACTCGCTCTCACTTACGACGATATTTCTCGTAACCGCTCACTACAGTCACTACAGTGGGTATGTGTTTGCCCTCTCTTGGCTTTCAAGGTTGCCCATTAGACCCCGGTATTTCGCCTGTTATCTTATGTGACAAAGCAAAGAGCCCAACATATGCAACTTTCGACCTTTCAATGACATTAGGTAATTACCTATTAAACTAGTATTGCGATGACATTATTTCGACACGTAGCGGCTGTAAAGGTAAGAAAAGAAACAGTTTGGTTTTTGTTATTTTTTTTTCTTGCTGCTGGGTATTACGATATGGCATCAATATCGCTAAGATCGAGTATTTCGGGTGATTTCCCAGAGGTCATGTTTTTAACTTATAAACGATTTGCTTTTTATTTATTATATAGGCGCGAACGCGAAAAACTACACAATACACATACTTCGTACTCACTACCTGGCTAGTGGCTACATTTCATTTGTACCTTTCGCTCGCATCGCTAGGTAAACGTCTATACGAGAATGTGTACACGAGTGAGCGTGAAAAAAAAACCGCGTCACTGTACCGCAGCCGCTATTTCCTACTTCCAAAACACTCGGTATATGGCAACACCTAATGCCGGCATGAAGGCGTCCTCTCCGGAGATTCGAAAAATATAAAAAATTCTCGAGGTTTTTATTTTTGTTTTTGTTTCAGTAGTTCATCTTGGGAGTTGTTTTTTCGTTCAGCTTTTACTCTATACTTCCATTCTCGTTGTTTCCTAGTTTCCATCGGGGCGTCGCGTCGTTGGTGTTTCAAAGAACATCGTCAATCTTCGTGACCATAACGGGACAACCCTACCTTATCCGCAGTACGAGTCCGAGGCAACATATTTGACGCTCTTTAATTTTTTTCAACGTTGGTAAATAAAATGTTTGCGTGAAGTGGCGAAAAATAAGCGCGTATACGTCGTAGATGTATACGAACTACGCACTACGCACTAAACACTTCTTAGAGAAGCATTTCTTTGACAAGTAGAGCGAGGAAGTGCTGCAGTTACACGAGTGCTTCTTTATACCCTTCGTTAAGCTCAACAGTATTTTTATATAAATGTGGGTACTATAAACAGAAATCAAAACCGGTAAGGAATTGAATAAAAATACGCGAAATTCGATAAAACTTTTCCATAATCTCGCGATTCGATAAATGTTTGCCGAGAAGCAACAAGTTTTTTAGCAGAGTTTTCAACGAAAAGTCCAACTATGTATTATAATACAGCTACAGCTTACCTGATTTACAAAGAAGGGATGGGTAAGAGAAGAGACCTCATGTCGTCACGTTTCTGACCGTTTATAGTTGAATGGCTAAGCATTATAGTCCAATCAAATTGCGGCAAAAACACGTGTTAACTGGGACCAATTAGGGGCCGACATTTTTCAGCGGAAAGTTGTAGGCAGCAGTATCCATAACAACCACTAACTTTTCGCAAAAAGTCGACTTGTTGCTTCTCCCCCAAAACCCAAAATCAGTCTTGACGGTATATAGTAGAATGAAATGAGAATAACTATATATCCGAATTCCAGCTTCCTTAGTGCACTTCAAGGCGAGTTGGTGCAAAAAGTAGATGTTTGAGAAAGTTTTGTATCATGGAATTTTCTAATTCCCTCCATGCCATCATAGGATTTGCGTGGAAGCGGAATACGACTTCTTGAACTTAGATCAAAATCAACTCAAACTAAAAGATGACCAAAATCTGAGAAAGGCTTGAGCAACTCAAAATATGGCCCCGTTCATCGAAAAAATAGAAATTTTAGATCATGGTTTCACATGGCATGAGCTCTGTTCACCAACTTATTTAAATTTCAACTTTCTACGCAGATTAGGAGAATGTTGGAGAGAAAACTATGAAATGTGCCCTTGGAATTTGAGTCGAAAACAGATTCATAATGGAGTAGGTATGGTAAAAGCTTAGTATACTAATTAGTGGGGCAAAAAAATATACCATACTCCGAATCCACTCGAGAAGTTGATGTTCGAGGGGATAGGTGATACGATGTCTCGAGTCTCAATTAAGAGTGTGTAGCAATGAAGAGATTCACAATATCAATGACAAGTCTAAGTAAGCCGCCATTAAAAACTCAGCTCCAGTAATGAAGCAAGACTGCTCATTAGTGGCCTTCCGCTTATGCGGAAATCCACTATTGCAGTCGTCTTGGTTTGTTTTTAGCTGAGTTTTTAACAAAACGATAGCTATTACAGCCTACCTGATTTGGGAAGGGAAGGTCGGGGGAGGGTGGGGTCTTCAAATCTTTGCGTTTCAGACCATTTGTAATCATCTGGGAAATGTCCAACTTTTTGGTATATATATATATATATATATATTTTTTTTTTCCCCCACGCGTATTTTATTTATTTATTTGTTTGTTTGTTGAAGCCTTTTCTTTCTGACGCGTTTTCTTCTGTTTAACTAGACAGATCGATTCAAAATTTTTACAGTAGGTGTATATCATTAAGAACAAGAGCTGATTAGTTTTTGGTGCAAGTCTATCCACGGGAAGCTGAGCTTTGGAGCTTTAAGCTCATTTTAGGGACATTCCTTTCTGACGCGATAACTCTCGTTAGACTGAACTGATCTGCATGAAATTTTTATGGTGATTAGTAGGTGTATAGAAGAAGAGCTAATTAAATTTTGAAGTTGATCAATGCATTGAAAGCTGAGCTTTTCAACTTGAAAGTTTATATCAGTTTTTCGAAAATATATTGCGAATGGTCCATCGTAGAAGAAAATGGAGGCCAAAAGGATCGTTAGGAATTTCATGCTCTACAACTTTAGTTATGAAGAATTTTTCTTAAAAGCTCACAATTTTCGAAAAAAATGAGGTCAAAGTTTGGAGATTTGTCATTGGTGAATTTTCATTGATGAATAACTGACGTTAGAGTGGACCGATCAACTTGATATTTTTACGGTGATTAGTAAATGTATAGAAGAAAAACTGATTCAATTTTGAAGTTGATCCGTATTTTGAAAGTTGAGCTTTTCAACTTGAAAGTTTATATCAGTTTTTCGAAAATATCTTACGAACGGTCCATCGTAAAAGAAAATGGAGGGCATTTAGGGTGTCAGGAATTTTACGCTTCACAACTTTAGTTCTGAAGAATTCATCTTAAAAGCTCACCGTTTTTCAGAAAAATGAGGATAAAGTTTTAGGACTCGTGATTGGCAAATTTCTATTGGTCAAATTTTATGGCGCATTTTCAATAGGTGATAAAAGGAAGTCCACTATTATGACACAGTGCTCATTTTTTTCTCACTCGTCGTATTATATCGTCCATCAACACGCAAATAAACAAATTACTAGGTTTTTTTTTTCTAATAGAAAAAACGCATTTTCTCGTTTTGTACGAGTAAGTATTCATTTCGACTCCGATCTACCCATCACCATTAATACTTGCAATCTACAACTTCGATATATTTTTTCGATTTATTTTCATTTATTTAGTTAACTAAAGAAAAAAGCGATAATTTTTGTTGGCTCCATCAATTATGATTTTTTTCAACACACTAATAAAAGGCGTAGTCGCTAAAATAGGGCCTGGGAAGTAACTGCTTTTTTCATTTCATCATATTTTATCGTGATTCCCGAATGATACGTACGTTCGTCCTGCGCCAAGATGAGAGCCACGAAACGAACAAGACAAAATTACAATGTAATATAAAGAACAGATTACCTCCCAGTGTTGAGTAATAGCCGCTCAACACTCAAAAATAGATACGTCACGTAACGACGATGAGAAAATCGGAATCGTATAAAGGGTTAAATGGTTAAAAAGGGCATTAAAAAATAAATAAAATGAAAAAATTAAACTGTCATAAAACAGCAAATCGAAAGCTCCAAACGTTGGTAAACTCGTAAGTACTGCTGAACCGATGCCTACTGTATTATTATGATACAGCCAAATCGCAGTATACGTTTACTATAGCACTGGCGAGAACCAACAAGAGCGATGGAAAAAACTCTAAATTTTTCTACAAAATTCGGAAACTTTTTTATGGCGGTCGAACGAAATTTTACGCGAATTCGCTTTACGATGACCGAAGTTCGTTGCGCCGAGGGACTCTAAAAATTAATTTTTTAATCGCCGTTTACGGCTACGCCAAATGTCTCCGCACGAATTCGAATTTAATGCGTGCCATTCGTTCGATCGGACTTTTTAAAAATTTTACTCCGGAACGGCGCGGTGTTGTAACACTAAATTGCTATGTCAGTTTTAACAGCGTGATGCCTATTACCCAGTATCCAGCTGTATAGGCTGAGCGTGCATCCTACAACGAATTTATTCACCATCACCTACTCCTCCTTCTCCTTCACGCTCGCATCTTCTTCCTCTAAACTAATATACGCGAAAAACGATTATTCAAAATTTCGACATTTTGCCACTAAGAGAAAGTAGTAAATCGCGTAAGTTGAAAACTTTTCTTCGGGATCGCTTATTATACTACGAGTCGCGCAAATTTTCTAAAATTATAGATTCGATCGTATTTTTCATTCTGTACCTTTCTTCTTCTTATTCTTCTTCCTTTTTTGGTAGCTAGTTCGCTTCAAATTGGGGATTGGAAAAAAATTCGAACAATTTTTCCACACTTCCGATGAAATAAGTACACGTTATACAAATGGTCTGAAACGCAAAGATTTGAAGACCCCACCCTCCCCCGAACTTCCCTTCCCAAATCAGGTAGCTGAAATAGGTGTCGTTTTTGGGTTAAAAACTCAGCTAAAAAAATGCATATTTTATGGAATTAATGGTTGTTATTCAAAAGTGAAAAGAGTTGATATGAACCGAATGAGGGAAGCAAGTGAGCAATATGGAAACTGAAGGATGTGAGTGAGGGAAATGGGCGTAAGAGCGCGAGCGGAGCGAGCAACCAAGGTGGTCTAGGGCGGAGCCCCCAGCTGGCCGCGCGAAACGCTGCTAGTATATATATATATAGATTTAGTTTCAGTCATAGTGGTGCCCGTTTTAAGCATACGAAGTCATTGTGGTGGCCGTTTTTAACGTTATGGTGCCCAAATTGGGCACCACAAGGTTTTTAAGCTAAAAACTATCAGAAAATGATCGTCTCACCCCTCTGGGTCCACAGCTGAAGTTTTAGAGGTGGGCACCACAATGACTATATTTATATATTAAAAATTAAAACCCTTATAAATACTGGAGTTTATGGTATATATACCTTGTGGTGCCCGATATGGAATCCTTGAAAGACACTTTCTTTGTGGTGCCCGGCATATGGCTGGGCGCCTCATAGTTCAAAATATACAAGGGCACCACAAGATATTGAATACGTATATTCATATATATAGGTAAATAAGATGGTTGCATTTACATTCTCATGTATTAAAATTCAGCCTTCTAAATCCCAGCATTGGTTGTCACATCAAAACAAAGTTGTTGGTATATTCGTACATTGTATCATCGTATGCGAAAGGAAAAAAAACTAAATGCTTCGGTATTCAAATTTCAATTACCGATATTATGTAGCAAAGCCGAGCATTGTCAATATTATACATATTATAGGATATACTACGTCAAAGTATCTAAACACCCATCAAACAGCCCGCATACACGACGGTAATAAATCGTTTATCATTCGCGCTATATTTATAAGCCGTAAATGCGGCCAAAAAAAAAAAACAACCCGCGAATAGATCTCGCTTCTTCGTTTCAACAATAATTTTCGAGCATTTAAAAAATGTGGTGAGGGGGAAAAAACCTAAAAAGTAAATAATTAATCATTTGACATATTTTAGCTTGGTGTGTATTGACAGATATAATATCAACCGCGATCATTTATCATTTCCGCTACGCGAAATCTCCTCCTCGTACCGCTTCTGTCTTTTACTATACATAGGTACAGGCCGTTGAAATGCTTTCTCTATTCGAAATGTTCTTCGCTGATGGACGCGATGTGAATGCGGGATTTTAACGTGTCATCTTAGTCTCCGTTCCCGTTTCCAAATTTAGTTTTAACTGATGAACCGAAGTTATGTAGGATATCGGCGCGCCTCAGTATGCCATCAAGTAACTGCTCAATCTAATCCAATTACCCACGTTGGGGAAATATTCGAAAATCTGTGTTTTCGTTTTCCGTTTATTAAATTCATCATGATTGTGTTCTTAAAAAAGGAAAACGCGTTTTTCCTTTCCATCAAGTTCCCGCTCCATCATACCTCAAATATTTTTGTTCTTCGAAATATTCAGTTTTCCCTCAATCCTGTTCTGATCAAAGCATCAAAAAGAAATATCATAAATTTTTAGAAGATGAGCCAAAGGGAGAAGTAAGCATTTGCTACTTTGCTAGCTTTAATTCCAGATAAGAAGCCAACAAATAATATGCGCAAGCTATTGGTATAAACCACCACAGACCATATTCTGCATTAAAAGATACGAACCTCGCATCACTTCAATTATATGATGAAATGATGAGCGTCCAAACGAAGAAAAATTAACCACCCGCTCCTTCAACCCATCCGTACCCAATAGGGTGTACTGGCATTTGATGAAATTTTATATTATGTGTAACGAGCGATAATCGGTATTTTTCTCGAATACGTTCTAATACGAACGATTATTGGTAACGTTCAGTGGATACCTATCTATCTGTACATTCACTGATACGATCGATATTGTAGAAAATTTCCAAAATATCGATAAGCAAATGAAGCGAAGGTACCAATCGTAGTCTCTGGTGTTGGGACACATTTAGAAAAAAGGCTCTGCGGCCAGAGATTACGAATGATGGGTATCGACTAACGTTACCTAGCGAAAGAAATGAGTCTCTTGTGAAAGCTTCTAGATATCTAATCACGGAGACTGATTTCTTAGTGCTATACTTGTACTGTACTTTTGCGCTTATTTATACTATACGCTTAAAGTGTTGCTTTTTTCATTTTTTTTTTGTTTGCTCTTTTCTTTTTGTTATATATATGAGCTGTTGCTTTTGGACTTACTTATAATACACTTAGAGTGTCGCTTTTCTTCATTTTTATACTTATATATGTAAGCTGTTGCTTAATTCAGATTCTCTTTGTACGAGATTTGGATAATTTTTCTGTTTATATTGAGGTTTCCGCTCACATGCGTGCAGCGCGAAACCTAGTTATATTTTTTCTACACCGAGTTATTCGGGTGAGTTTTCTTTAAATTTATGATTATTTTAACCTATGCTTTTTGCTTTATATAGTAGATAGACGTTTAACACTGCATGTATGTTTTATACTTCCTTTTTGCGGGCAGAGGACCGTCGATAATATCAAACCAATAAATTCACTTCATTCAGAGGAAAATTCGATTTCTAAGTGGATTGTTTTATTTGTTTCCTCTTCAATATTTTTTTTGTTTAGTTATATCGACTTACTAGTTAACTTAATTTAAGCGTGTAGTAGTTGGTTACTTTTTGTTTTTTTTTTTTAAATTTTTTATTAACAAAAGCGCACGCTACATATGTTGTTCACTTCGAACTGAAAATTATGTCATTAAATTTTTAGTCTCCGAAGTCTAATCACTTCATGGGAAGGAGCTAAAGAGCTCCCATAATTGTAATATTTACGAAAGAATCACAGTTTTCCACCATAATGACCCCTAACAAATGGTGCGAGCAAACGAAATCAGTACCTAAAAGATGCGCTTTCAGACGCTAAATCCAATTATGGCATTTCATTAGAATTCGATAGAAAATTAGATTTTTACTCGTGAAATCTCTACAATAGCTCATTGCAATAAATAGCATTGATTAAATCAGTCGACAGTTGATTTCCTTTTCACTAATTTTGATCAAAATTGAATAACTAAAATACCTAGTTATGATAAATATTGCCTTCTGGAGTGATTTCATCAACTAGAAATTGTAAACTGGCCGATTCCGCAGCATCAACAATTTTTTTTTTCACAAAATCTTTCGAATGATAAGTTAATTTTTTTTTCAAAAACGTTCACCATCGAAATTATTTACTTTCGCTGTTGAAGACGCGTATTTCAAGCACAACGTGAAAGCTTTTAAAATTATTACCCGCATAAAAGCCTGGTACGAAAGAGAACTGGAGGTTAATTTTTTTTTGCTTTCGAAACATTTGTATTTGTAAGAAGACAAAGCGTATATACTTGAACGGTTACATACACTTTATTGTGTGTTGTTATGTACACGTATGTACGTGTATGTAATATACGTGTGTGTTTGTGCATATCTTTATAATATATACGTGAAAACGCAATACAATATATACATTTCACTAAACCATAACGACACAGAGTATGATTAATAGGATTTACAGTCCACTTTTGAGAGCATTCGTGATTTTTCGTCGTCGCCGAATTTATAGCGACGTCGAAAAAAAAGAGAGTGAGTGGGGAATGGAATTTCGTTCACGTATCATCTTCGTTCTCATCGCTGGCTGACGTTGGTCGTCTCGTCTTCACTGTATAGAACGCTAATGACGGCTTGGCCAAATAAACGAGATACTCGTACATACAGTTGTATACGCTACTACAAATAGTGTAACTTTTTCTTCCAATCTAAAAACTTTAATACGAATGAACTTCGATAACGCGATGCGGCGTTGTAGGTCTGCTGCTTCCATGCCAGACAAAACGCTCATTCCAGATCCAGACGAAACTATACATATGTACAGATACTGGTATTCGTGCGCGTAGATAGACGTTTTTCTTTTTCCTATACTGCAGTCTAGACTGGAACTGCGCTGCGCGGAAATTTGAAAAGCGAAAAATCTTCGGTTAAGATGAGAAGTCTCGACGTTACACGGTCTTCCGCTTCGATATATTCGTAATATGTAGCACGTAAGCGCGCACATACTTATTCTAAAAGTTGTCGGTACATAGGCACGGTAGTCACTAACCAGATGGGCAGATATTCGCCGAAATTATTAAAATGTCAAGGCCAATTTAGTATCTTGCGTATAAGTTAGAAGGCCAAGTTCTAAGTTTTCGTGGAAATAACAAATGGCTGAAAATCTGTTAACCCATAACCATTAGTTACACGTCATTCGACGATTAAATACGTGATCATCTTTCATTTGACAGCGAAACGCTGCGCGTTAGACGAGATGTTCGAGTAAGGAAATAACATTAAGCGTAGTTTAGCGATACACACGAGACATGAAATCGCAGATGAGTAAATAAAGAGCTATAACTGCGAACCGGAATTATGGGAAATTAATAGAGCTCCGCGCCTCCATCGGAGAAAACAACGCTCCCCGATGCTGGTGCGTGCGAATACAACTAATCTCGAGATCAAAGCTTAAATTTTAGACTACATTAAAACTATATCAACGTAGAATATCTACCAAGTAGCGAGTATAACGAGTACCATATCTATAGTTGTGTAGTATAAAATCTACCATGTGACGCATACACTGCGTTGTTATTGGTGTGGTTGACACGATTCTATAGCGGTTAAACAGCGTTAACCGAACAAAAGCCCGCCAGAAAGTGTTCAACCTTCAAAAACGAAAATAGGCAAAAACTTTCTACACTTCCGACTTCCGAATTTCGATTCAATAACGATAAGTATTATATTATTATTCATACACGTATTAGAATTGAAATAATTCACTCAAACGGACGAAAAAACTTGGCTAATTTTTTTTATTCTTTTCAAATAAAGATGGCTAATCCCAGTTGTGCCCTGCTGGGTAGTGATTGGTTACTATCGATAGTTTTGCATTATCGATACTATCTTGTCTTCAAATTTTCACTATCTATATATCAATAGTCAGTAGAGAAGGCTATCGATATTATCTCGGTGAGTTCACAGAATACTGTTAATCATATAAACAGTTGCAAAGTGATTAATGAGAAATTGAGAATGATGAGAACCAGCGTCAAAGAAATAAAACGAATCGACCCAATTTTTGGGAACAAACTAAGCCGTCATAAAAGAAAGTGCTACGCCTTTGCTCAATGAAAACAAACACTTACCTTCTGAATTTCAAGCCTTTCAGCCACTTGGGAGAGCGCATTGTAGCCTAGTTGCACCCATCTTTGCCTTTTTTTAGAAAAGTTATTGTTAACTTTGTTGGTTAAGCGATGGTATGCGTAGTTACTGGGAGATAATCTGTTGAGTAATCGAATATATAGGATACTGGTCAGCCACCTAACCAAGGCAGGTCTAGTTCCATGATACTTTTTAATATAAAAAAGATTTTTACAATTTTTTCATGTTTGTGTTGTTTATTGATTTTAATATAATGTTATTTTTCGTTATGTCACCTACTCATTTTCATTTTTTGGTCGTTCGATCAGCATATCACTGAAACCTCATTATTGTTAGCCTTATTGGTTAAGCTTATCAGTTGGTATGCCTAGCTACTCGCAGATAAACTGTTGAGTATCCAGGTATATAGGATACTAGCCGACTGTCAAACCAACACATACGTAAAAGATAAACGTCTAGTATAATTCATACTAACACTTGGAAAATGCAGTCATACTAAGGAGCTTGAGAACATCGTTCAACGTGCAATGTTATTATTTTCTCTCGATTTTTCTAAGATTTCTATCACTGAATACGTTAGATTCAGTTTGTGGCTCAATGTTTCATATCTTAGACAATTTATTAGGATAT
Source organism: Phenacoccus solenopsis (assembly GCA_009761765.1). Taxonomy (NCBI): domain Eukaryota; kingdom Metazoa; phylum Arthropoda; class Insecta; order Hemiptera; family Pseudococcidae; genus Phenacoccus; species Phenacoccus solenopsis. Next base: position 42,892,600 of record CM019755.1, read on the forward strand.
GTTCTACCGTGATCGTTAATCTGCAGGGTTGGTATGAAAACACAATATAGTCAGATAAAAATGAAGAATTCAGCTACCAACATTCGCAATCATATTATACAGATATATCTCTTGCAGTAGAGCAAAATAAAATGGAAAAATACAAAAACGAATCGACAACAAATCAAACGGATGAAAAACTCAAGGCTCAAAATCATATTTTACGCTTTAAAGCTGCTAAAAATTTTTGTCTCGCTGCAAAAATGTCGCGTCGTGTCTTTATGGTTAGTGTGGCTTTCCTCGCAACCGCACATGCCTTAGCAAATAGGTTCTATTGAATTGTAATTCGTTCGCAAAGTACTTACTCTACGTATCTATATCGAAGGTCGTCCACGTGTACATTTGCCAGTTCCGAGACGAAGAAAAAGTCGAATTAAAACTTACGAGTTTGCGAACGGGAATGTGTTACACTTTGCGGCGAGTTTAACAGTTTTTAAACGTACCAGAATATATCTATACATACGTATAGTATGTACATAACCCTATGTATCGATATCGATAAATGATAGCCCCTTATCCTGTGCCCAATAGGTAGCCCGTACGAGTGGGAAAATACTCTGAACAAAATGAAAAAAATATGAAAACTATTAGATAAATGATTCGCTATAAACTTACACACATCGTTTGGCAAAATGGATCTATAGCCACACGAGTAAATGAAATATACGCGCTACGCTGTTTTCGTTATTACGATCCGGCAGTGGCGATAACTTAAATGAACGTGATTATAAACTTCGATATTATAAGTTAGAGTATGTGTATGGTATATACTGTATATACTGTACAGTGTATACCGTATAAATGGTGCCGGGACATACGTACGATTGGAATTTTATTATTAGGTACGACCCCACCAGGGTATTTCTTTCGCGTGCGGTACCCTTTCGTCAAGTCGCGCATCGTGTCATCGAAAAAGGTACAACGACGACGGTACCATCATCGTACAGGTAAGCTATATCAATTCGCGAGATACATGTACCTCCTGTAGTCATATCTACATATATATAATATATACATACAATACATCTATTGTGTAATAGGTATACCCTATACAATGTACACATACATTACACGAAGAATATGTATCAGATGCTTATATCGTATACCTGCGTCCATACTCGATGAATCAAGTAACTTTCGGCCTTTACACAATATTTCAAACACGTATACGTTATTTCCTAACCGATTTCTCGTACCCTTTAATATAATCTTACATCGTAATCCAAGTACAATTCCAAATATTAGGTACTCGTAGTACCCTAAGCCACACATTACGTACTTGATTGGGGACCAGGCCCCCGAAATGCGATTTAAGAGCTATAACTTTTGGAGTGAATTGCGCTCATGTTGTGCTGCGTTGTGCCAGCATTACTCACCAACCTACCCCTGATCACACTCCCCCATGAAGGGGACTTCAGTGGGTACTGCCCCCTCCCCCAAAATGAGATTTGAGAGCTATAAATTTTAGAGTGAATTGTGCTCACGATGTACTGCCTTGTGCCGTCATTTTTTAGTAAACTACCGCCAACCCCCCCCCCCCCCCCATAAACGTAACCACATATTATTTGTACATCAGCCCCCCCGCAATGCGATTCAAGACCTACTACTTTGGGAATGAATTATGCTCACATTGTGCTGTGTTGTGCCGTGAATACTTACCTCCCTACACTTACCTTACCTTTAAAGACCTCTATAAAGGGCCGGCCCCTAAAAATGCAAGTTTGAAAGTCGAAACTAGGTTGGTGCATTGTGCTCATATTGTACTGCTTTGTGCTGTTGGTATTTTACATTGTGCTCCTATACTAATGTGTTTAAAGACATCTATACAGGGCCAGCTTCCCTAATACAAGTTTGAGAGTTAAAACTCGGAGAGCGAATTGTGCTCACGTTATGCTGCGTGGTGCTTTTAGTATTTTGTTTTGTGCTATTATCGTAATGTGTTTAGAAAGCTCTATAAGGGGTCCGGCCCCCAAATACAAGTCCATGAGTTGAACCTTATGTAGTAAATTGTGCTCACGTTGTGCTGCGTTGTGCTCATAGTATTTTACATAGTGCTACTATCTTAAAGTATTTATACTCCTCTATAAGGGGCCAGCCCCCCAAATACGAGTTTAAGAGTTCAAAAATGAGTGATAAATTGTGCTCACATTGTGCTGCGTTGTGCTTATAGTGTTTAACATTGTGCTATTATTCTAAGGTATTTACTATTTATACCGCTCTATAAGAGGCCAGCCTCCCAAATACTGGTTTAGGAGTTGAAAAATGGATGATAAATTGTGCTCACCTGGTTAGTTCTTCCTTTCAAAATTGCTTGAACCTGAATCGACTTGTATAAACAAGTCTATCTGTCTGATAACCTTTTTTCAAATTTATAACAATTTCGAGTGCTAATAAAATTATGGAGAAGAAGGTACAGGTACAACACATGGACTTAGACGCGATAGAAGAGGAAAAAAATACGCTTAACTGCGGAAAAAATACGTTGAATATTTTTGTAATTCTAATTCTGTATTATCCTTGATGGAATCATTATAATGAAATAAATTAGACTAAATGAGTGCTCATTTTTTTTTTGCTTGGTATCGTTAAATCACTTTATTAATCTAAAAAAATTAAAATTGTTGGAAAATTTTTAATTACAATTAAATTAAATAACTAAATAAAATTAAATAATTAAATATGAAAGGAAAAATCAATTTTCATAATATTTCAAATATTATATCAATTCGAAATCGAATTATAAATCCACGAATGTATCGTCTTCGATGAAAGGATGTATTTTAAAAGAAAATTGGAACCATCAGGGAGATATTTCTACGTCATCTACGGACTCGAAAAAAATTGCAATCTAATTGAAATGTAGTAAAGAATATTGTAATGTAGCAAGTAACTTATTCAACTCTTATAGAACTTACTCTAAAAGGGCCCAGCATTTCTTTAGGAGTCTTCATTCCTCCTCCCCCCCTTGATGAGCTAGAGTATTCCCTTTAGGTCTGTAGATAGCGCGCTCTGCTCATTCTTCGTTACTTAAGAATTTAGTACTTCATCCAGGTAAGCATTCAAAATCTCATCACCTTTATTATTACTTTTACATACATTCAGTTACTGTTCAACATTGTTGTCAAGTTCACTATTCATACATAGCCGTACCTAGTTTTTCCTCCATTAGCAATGAACATAATGTTACGTGTAGGTACACATTCGTAGTTTATGACTAGATCCATACATTTTTATTGACTCAGTGTATTTCAATCATACTGCACATACGAGCCAAATACCAAAAAAAAAAATCACTAAGCAACTCAATCTTCACTGATTTGTAGTTCATTTGTTGCCGCAAAAGGATATAAAAAGAAGAAAAGAAAAGCTCGTTTGCAAACAACGGAAGGAATTTTTTAATAAACCCTCTTCTCGCCGCATTCGCATAGCTCTCGTCAAATTTGAAAAGATCATTTGGCATTGAAGGAGTATAGCTACTGTGTGCCGTGCCGATGACGAAATATCTTCAATCTAGCAAAGTAATTTGGTAGCAGTTTTTACCGCGTAGTGCGCAGTGAGTACGGGCACCAAACAAAAGTAAGCAATTTCCTTTGAAACGAGATACGAGAACTATAGGTGAATCGGTTAGTACTTCTCGTATAGCCTAATATCGTTGAATCGACACGCATATGTCATTAGCATTCTTTTCGCGTCTTCGTACTCTTTGTCATTTTATTGCTACGTTGCGCCGCGCCGAGTCGCTGTTTTTTTTTTTTTTGCTTCTTTCGTCCTTTTACAGATCAAAACTTCCTCCTCTACTTCAGATATGGGAGAATATATTTATGAAAATTTTAACGGAATGAACTCGACACCAGATTACACGACGTTGCGTCAGCTTTTCACAAACACATCGACGCGTTAGCTAATTGGAAAATAAATTTCGCTTTCCGTACGTCGCCTCGTATTCGCGCTCTACTCGATTATCTAATGATCTAATCGTCTTCCAAACCAACGACCCCGCACTCGACACCGAACCAAATTGAAAAACTTTCTGGTAAACGCCGAAGAGCTAAAAATGTTACTTTTTTCCACAAGCTCTAGCGGCGCGGCGCGATATAATATGAACGAAAACGAACAGGTGTGTTGGCGCGTCGATAAATTACGAGGGTTTTTTCCTACTTCAACTCGCGCGTGAATATTTGCTAATGAGTTTTTACCGCTATTTTGGCGGTATAAGTATTAAGTACCCACTGTACTCATTGTATAGTTACACTTGGTAATTCAAGATCGCGTCGGCGTAACCCATTTATTAGGGGGTGTGTTCGTGTATTTGGTTTCTGTTCCGTTTTTCTCGTTTTATCGACTTATACATGCAAATTTTCGCAAATACTACTCGCGTCCCACCCCACCTCATCGCATCGTTTACTTTCCCTCACGAGTAATTTTTAAGGTCGGGTCATTTTTTTCCCCTTTATCGACGAACCCTACGCTACACTACCTTCTCGACGTGTTCGAGCAGGCTTCTCGACTCTAGCTCTACCAATCAAAATTTTAAAAAAACTACTTGAAAAAAAATAGCATTTCTAAATTTTAAAATAATTAAAAATGCTAAAATATACACGATTAGGAAACGCTGTAAAGTTTGTGTAAAGCTATTTTATCACACGAGTGGGTTAATTTCGTTCTTCTAGAAACAAACAATTCGAAAAATGGAATTGGTTTCCTGTTTTTATTAATTATACGCTTTCTGAGCATGTTCAAAATTCTTGTTTCTATAAAAAATCGATTTTGTAAATCTTATAAGAATACAATTTCATGCAGTTTTGGACATGTAACTTCTTACATTTACCTAACAGTTACAACACCAAATGAGTAAGAATGATTATTTTCATTTTTCCTAGTCTTAGGCGGATAGACGGTATAACTGTTTACCACTTGCCACCAAAAAAGCAAAAAAATTCAAATTACAAACATTAACATACTACATTCTGCTTCAATGAAGTATGAATACGAGCGTAGTTCTGAGCAGCATTCGTCGCAGTTTCGGCGCAACCAACGAACGAAGGGCATTTCAGCTTTTAAGATGGACGTAAAGAACATTCGTAACTCAAGCTATTATTTAATTTCGCTTTTCGTTTCGGCAAATGTTGAAAATCCCACGTTCGCAAAGAGTTTTATTTTCAAGTAAAGTACTATCAGCGTATCCGATATATACACGTCGCGTCGCCTCGTGGCTCACAGCTCACGGCTTGTTTCCCTGAGCTTTGATTCCCTCGAACGAATAAACGTATTCGAGTTGAGCAGTAACGTGGCATGAGCTAACTAAAAATTCTCTCCATCTATGTTTACACAATCAGTATCATAATTCATAGCACGGTCATAACTATCAAACCGGAGGGGGAGGAGGCTTGCCTTATTGCCTTTGAAATATAGGATAAATCCACGAAACATAATATGGCGTCCAGTAAAAGGGACCTAAGCGTAGGACGGTCAAAAATTTTTTTATTTTTGATTCTGATTCGAAATTTCATTAAAATTTGAATGGAAATGGTCTCAGACCTGAAAAGTCAATTTTGAGTGGGATATAGCAATTTTAAGTGAGTGAGGCCGAAAAAAAAATTTTTCAAAAGAAAGGGACCTAAGGGTTTTTCACTCTCAATTTTTCAGATTTTGTTAAACTTTAAACTGCTCTCCTGAACAATTTCGTTTTTGGTCGTTAGGTCTCTTTTACCAGACGTCGTCATATATGGGTATTTTTTGATCTCCCTGGAAACCTTGAATCGACTTCTAGTCTAACAAAAATTCTCAAAAATATTAAAACACATTGCGATGGAAAGGCTCCAATAATACACAGATGAATTTTTAGCATTTTAATGCTTACCATTCTAATAGCATGTATCCCACAATGTGAACGCTGTTTACAGTGAGCTACAAATAAATATAATATCATTATTATTATTACAGCATGGCCGATGAACGTAAAGACCGTTGTCCGCCGATTTTCTAGATGTTCGCCTTTTTCCTTTTTTTCTTCCTTTCTTTCAAGCTCCTAGGTGGGGTAAAGAGAGGGGTATTAAAACGATGTACCGTCACCTCGGACTTGGCCGAATGTCGTAAAACTTGGCGCTAAACGCGCTACTTACAGACGGGTAATTTTTTCCGCACCTTCTTAGCCCTTACGATAGAAACGGATGTGGACGGCGGAGAGCGCGAACGGAATCGTTTCCAAGGAAATAATTAAATAGAATGGGGGCAATTTTATTCCGAAAGAAAACCCCCCTTTTATGTCTCAGACGTGTCGTGACGCTTCTCACTGAGGGAGGAAGAAAAAAGCTCGAGCAGAACCGACAACCGAGTACCGAAATACACCACGAACAAAATAGCCCGTATTCCGTACTAGTGATATTTTTGGTAGAGATTTTTTTCGCTTTTCTTACACGTTTATTTTCGAGATTTTACTCTGCTAGCGCGTCTTACGAGGGAGTAATACGCATCACGCAACTACGCACACAGCTACGTAGATGTATCCGACGCTTTCAACATTTGGCTGGCACAGTCGCGTCGTTTTGAATACGCTTATAAAGCTAATAAAATGTCGTAATTTTAACGAACCTCCTCGAGTACCTAACTACGATACCTAACGCCTCCGCACGCTGCTCTATATCTTGCCGGCGGAAATGCTTTTCTTTTCCACTTTCCACTTTATCCAGCATATTTCCTCCGTAACCCGCGACGAAATTTTATACAAATTCGGCGAAAGCGAAAGAATCGGCGACAATTTTCATTTCTTATTCGCGCGCAGCTGCGATACCGAAATGCTGAAGACCTTTTCTTATTCATTTCGCGAGCTAGCTAAATTAACGTCCGCAAGTTTTACGAAATTAACCCGGCACACCCGACAGCTTAGCCGCCATACAAATAAGACAACTGTCTTATTTCGCATTTCCGAGTTACGTCTCGCGCCTCGCCTTCTTCATGCAGTAAAAGATACCTGACGATGACGTCTAGCAAATAATATGTACTTGTTATGTACTCGTAAATTGCCGGCTTACCTATTGCAGCGTATTTTGTGGACGAGAACGAACGACAACCGACAACCCTAGTAATTACCGAGCGCATCGCGCATGCATAATGTACAGCTATATGTGTGAGCAAGATTCTTACAATGTTGTATAGTATTTGCAAAAATTCTAAAATTTCAACAAACTTCTTACTTATGTCTCCTACAAAGAGAGAAAATTTTATGGTCATTCAAAAGCCATGAAGATAAAGGTAAACTGCCCGAGAAGATCGTACCACAACTTGCTGGATACCCTTTTTAACGGGTTTGAGCATACGAACGCGAGTATTTAAGGCCGAACATGTGTACCTCGTGTAACTTGCATCTGACGCATCGCAAATGCAACGAAAATGTTTTACAACGCACTTGTCATTTACGAACGTGGAAGATTTACGAATTTGTAACTCGCTATTACAGTCTTACTTTGGGTCCATTCTTTTGGGAATTTTTAACATTCTTATTATTGTTATTTCAACGCGTTGATTAAAAAAAAAAATTCAAAAATTGAAAGGAAGCAAAAATACAGAAATTTTGGTTTTTCTTTACCCCCTCCCTCAAATATGGTCGAAAAGCATTAAAAATCTACATGAATACTTGGGTAACTACAGCGTGAAAATGTGCAGCTTATTTTTGAAAAAAAGTAAAATTTAACGATTTTTGATTTTACAATGCCACTATTGAGTCAAATTTGAGGGGTAAGGGTGCTTCAAAAATGAAAATGGTACGAACATGAAAAAATCAATTCATAAATCCATTTATCAAAAAAAAAAAAAAATGTAATTTGGAAATTTAGGAGAGCCCTATTCAAAATTTTGATCCTCCTCCCTCCCAATTTGGAGTTAGGTTTTGGATTGTAGTTAAAAACTATTTACACGTTGATTCGGACGGGAAACCAAAATTTCGTCAAAATCGGACCAGTAGGTGCGGAGGAGATGCTAACATTTTGTAGAACGGGCGAATTTTTTTTTCTGTTCTTACTTAAAGAGGAACCCTCGATGTAAAAAATGTATATAAAAAAATTTCATTCCAATATTTTCCAGCCCCATTATACGTATAATAAGAGTATAGCGTTTACAAGCGTTGAAATTCACCACGCTCAAGGTCAGATAGGTTTTGTTTCTGTCTGGTTCCTACGGCCGAAGCAACGAACGCGTTGCGCGAACGCAACCAACGTCGCAAAAATATAGGAATTCTCCGCACTTTCGTCTTCAATTGCGGGATCATTTACCAATCGATTTTCTCGAATTTTTGAAATATCGTTCGTATTGTGGATCCCAAGACCTAAAATTGAACAAAATTAAAAATGGCCAAACGGGAGCGAAGATACGAAAATTTCGGTTTTCGCTCGGTCCCTTCCCCCCCATTTTGGGCTAAGAAGTTGAAAATGAGCACAAATCATCAGGACATCGTCTTACATGAGATGTTAGGATAAATTCGAAAAAAAATTTAATTTCGTCGATTTTGGTTTTTTTCGGAACTTTGGGCACCAGTTAAAGGGTGAAGGGTGCCTCGGGGTTCGTCGAAAGTTATTACAAAAAATAAAGTACTCGCGCTGTAGAATAGGTTAGGGGGAAAAAAAGGAAATTAAATTTCGAGACGGGGGTCCGGAAATGAAATTTTGGGGCCCCTCCCCCCACCTGGGGGCTAAACTCGAAACGACGATTTTAAAACCTATTCCGTAACGATAAAAACTCTAATTCGAAATTTCAAAAAAATCCCTCCGACGGTTCTCCAGTTACAAGCGTACAAACATACAAACAAACAAACAAACAATTTCTCACCTTTATAAATATAGATTTATAAATTTATAAATATACATAAATACATATTATTTTTATCTGTGATTGTGAACCACATGCTGATTTTGTAAATTCCTTCGAAAACAACAAACAACTTGTTACTTGAGTATACTATAACTAGCAAGTTAGCAACAACCAACAACCATGTGTTGATATCGATATATCACAAAAAATTAAGGAACATTTTTCGGCATAATTTTTTAGCACTCAAGGTTTTCAAAGTTGGAATAATTTAGCATAATTTTAAGTCTTTAAAATCGGCAGTAAAAATTTGTCCCTTACTTGCAAAACGTTTAAATTGAACATAGACTGGTAAGCATTGGATAAAAATTTTAGCATAACGATTCTAGCATAATTTTTTTGGGCTTTTGAAATAATTTAGCATCATTTTTTGGTAGAGTTGGAATAAGGATATTTTTTTCAGTTGGTCACACTGTTTGTAAGTATCAATCAGTTTTTAGAAAATTTATCCTTTACTACATACGGTACGTAATTGTAGCATATATTTTACTCGCTTTACGCAAGAGTATAAGAATAATCTTAGGTTCAAGAAAACAGCACAGATCGCTGGCGCGGCAGCGTTCGACTTATTAAAAAATTTAATACCGTATTTTTTTGCTCGTAAAACGGCAACCACAGCCGTGTATACTTTATTTCCTTATTAAATACGATGACTTTTAAACCGTGAGTAAGTACACGAAATACGAGTATAAAATAATATCTACTCGCCGCCCCTTTCCTCTCCTTGAATAACATCGCTAACTCCGCGAAAGAATTTATTCGACGGCAGTGCAGTTGCAGTTAATATAAATTTCGTGCGGGATTGTATAAGTAAAGGTTAGATGGACTGCGGTACTACCGCGCGCCCTATCGCATCGTTCTGAACTATAAAATTTGAGCTCCTTACGACTACGCGTTAATATCGTGATTTTAGAATAATTCGCGGGAAATTTACGAGCCTAATGCAATTGAATTCCCTTACTAACTTTTCTGCATGTTGGAAAATTTTCGGAACTAAAACTGAGAGCACATAAGGTTTGAAATTTCTATTTAAACATACTACATATTGTATAATATCATAATTATTATAATAACGTATAATATGTTATTGTACTGGTTTTTTGGGGGGCCGGGGGAGAGGGGGAAGGGGGGGAGGATCCCAATCCAAGACTTGCCTGTGTGGCGAAATTGCATTATGAAATATGTTACAAGATTGCTTATGTGGTGTAGCCTACTAAATGGCAAGCGGCCAATACCTCAATACAGAACAATTCTTACAAACCATTCAACAAAACTGTTGCACTTTGTTAGAATAGATTAGTCTATTCTTATCGTGGGAAAAGAAAAGGAAGAGGAAAGGATGGGAAAGGGAGGGGAACGGTGACAGCGCCACAGAACGGGCATATATCAGGCACTGGTGCAGTGTTTCCTTGTTTCAGAAAAAGGGTTTCAGGAGCGAAGATGGAGAATGAAGGTAAAGAGAACAATGTTCAAAGAGAAAGGCAAGAGCGGGAGCAGGAAGCCCGTTATGACGGAGTACATCAAGACGAATCTGACGCCTTAATGGTCGTAGATATGGTCTGAAACGCAAAGATTTGAAGACTACACCCTCCTCAGATCCGCCCTTCACAAATCAGGTAGTCTGTAATAGCTGCCATTTTCAAGTTAAAAACTCATCTAAAAAGTACATCACATCTGCAAAAAGCTGCCCTCCTTTAGGCGAGGCTTAATGACGGTGCATCTCAAATTCTTTAAATTAACCTTAATCATTGTTGTCGGCTTTCGCTGAACTCACGCTACTGATAACACTCACTCTAATCCGATATTAAGCTAACTCAGAGACCTCAACTTAGGAGCACATATGTCCACGACTATAACCTTGTCGGCTTCGTTAAAGTTGCCATTTTCATTAAGAAACCCTGCAATTTCACATGCGAATAAATCAAGATAACCTCATCGCCATTCAAGTTGGATAATCCGGCAAATGGCCTGAAACGCAAAGATTTGAAAACCCCATCCTCCCCCGACCGTCCCTTCTCAAATCAGGCAGGCTGTAATAGCTATCGTTTTCAAGTTAAAAACTCAGCTAATAATACGATTTAGTGGGTGGGTTATATCAGGTTATGTTTTGTTCTTTCTCTTTTTTAGGGAAATGAGACCGAATTTTGAAAAAAAAAAATATATATAACCAGGAAAATAACAGTGAGTTTGTGGGAAACCAGGCATACGCAAACGTGTTAATTTTTATAGATGATTATGAAATATGTCAACGTCTAGCAAATTATTTAGGTTTTATTTGTGTGGAGAATGCAATTCTGGAGGGTGATATAAATGCCAATATCAATGAAGTACTGCAAATTCGCACTGCTAATAAAAACGCGTATTTGTGGCGTCTAATACAGTCGTATATTAATATAGAACTAATGTTCGGTTGTAGCAATATTTGTCTGACTTCAAATTATAATATATTTACAGCTGTCAATGCACAATCCAAATGCATAATTTTGAAAAAATCTGACGAAATGTGTCTTTTCTATTTATTGAAGTACGCTAACTTTGTTGTCAATATCGATAATGGAGAGAACCATCTAATTTATATATCAGCAATTGCTGAAATGTTGAATATGATTTTAAATGTTGAAGCGAGTATTCCAGCTATTTTGTATGAAACTAACTCTAAGAATTATTGTAACTTGAATGTACCCCTTTCGTCATTAATACCGCTTTATATTTTAGAATTCTTTTCTCAGGTATTGAATAAGGATTGTACAAAAAATAAGCTTTCATATAGTTCTATTTGAACCTATGATTTGGTTGTAACCAATAAAATTAAGTACATAATTGTAAATAATAATAATGTAGTCTAATATATAAGTTTATCGAGTTTGTCTGTAATTTTAGCTCCCATAGAAAAAAGTTATCTCAAAATTTCATATCTTGTAGTGTATGTGATAGTGTAGGTATCGAGTTGGGTTGAACATCTGATAAAATTTTCATACATTATATTATTCGTTTTTTTGTGAATGACATTATACCTAATTATAATACAATCATCTAAAGATGTTGGTTTAGGAAGATAACGAACCAACACCAAAAAAAATAAAAAGGCAAACACATCCAGCAGCCATTATTCGCGATTTAAAAGCTGCTGGAGAGGCCCACCAAACGCATAAAACGAACATAATAAATTATGCTAAGAAAATTGGTCCTTCATGCAAGTAAGTTGAGAAACATTCTACCAAGATACTACCTCGAATAGTTCTATAAAAATTTGTTTAAATTGATTAACTTCACTAACATATATAACTACAGCTACAGTCGATTAAAATGCTTTAAAGTTGTGAAAGAATACGCGAGAGAAGAAATATTCCATTCATTTTATGAAAATTGTCGTACAAAAAATGAGCAAGATGCTCATTTAGCTGGTCTCATTTCTATGATGCCGATTGAACGACGTAGACCCAGTATATCCATCAGAATACGTGTATTTTCTGCCCCTTCGTAATTAGCTTATTAAGATGGGAAAAAGGCGCTCAAACATACATTTATTTATTTATTTATTTATTTATCATATGACTGATTCATATCGACCTAAAGACACTAAGTGAAACTTGCACATGATTTCAAAATTAAATTTATAACACAACTAGCAGAGTATATACCCGCCTTACGGGCGAAAGTGATTCCCTGAAACTGTTTATAAACGCCAGGGACGAAATTCCCTTCGTATTTACTTGTTTCCTAAAAGTAAAAAAGTATCTTGCGCGATAACACTGCGTCGAATCGAAGAATCAAACCACCTCACTTTCTGCTGTCTTCGTACGAACGTAAGCGCTCACTTCGAAACGAAAACAAACGACATCTTACCCCTGAACCGATTACCACCACGAAACATCTATAGAAGTCGTCGTTTTTTTTGGACACTTTAGAGCTTAATTACGACCCGATTATCGAAGTTTACGGAAATTTAATTTTACACAAACCTTCTGCGCGTTTGTGCGCGTTTGTGCGCGCAACTTTCGCAGTGATCGCTCCGGCGATTGAAGCGTGATGCCGTAACCAAGAAAAACCAACTTCAATTTACATAATAGAAGAAGAAGAAGATGATGATGACTTGAAGCGTAAAACTGAGAATTCAACCATTGTATTCTTAAATACGGGTAAAATTGAGACCTACATCGACTGCGGATGCTTCAGTTCACTATGGCGAAAGCCGAAAGCACAACATTAACGAAAACAATAAGTTTTTCTCATTTTTTTCTTTTATACCTTATGCATATCTGCTGTTTCACATTATTCTAATAGCGAGTGACTAGAGGCACGCATTAGAATGCGTTATTACAGAGTTGAAAAGTTTTTCGAATCATCGTCTGTAAGGTACATGCATGAATTTCGAAGCTCTGGAGTTAGCAGACGATAATATTACGATTTCCTGTAATTTTTTCTCTATTTTTTCGAACAATGCGACCCAAATACACTCGCACATCTGTTGACACTTCCGTTTTTTCTTATTACGTTGCATTCATTTATCTCTACAATATGTATAGAATAGGGTCATTCGAATTATGCATTTTTTTGCGCTTCTGTAGCTCCATCAGTTTTTGTTCATATTATACGCCTTTGCGCGTGCTGTTGTCCATGATTTCGATTCCAACGAATGTCTTGCTTCGACTCATTCAAATTTCCGTATTACCATCATATACTTACTGCAACAAGTAGACTAAAGCAGGGTGGGAAAGTTGATCAAATGAAATAAATCGACTATTGCAAGTGAGGTTCAAAAGGTAAACTTACGAGGGACCAGTCAGATATGTAAGCAGCCGATCTGCTTGAATGGTTGCCTATGAGGAAGTATCTCAGGCACCTAGCTACACGCCTATAAATTTCATCTGATACGGGCCTAGGTTTTTTGTAGCAGTGTTGCCAATGTGAAAAATTAAGTTATGAAAAAACAAAAAATTTACGATTTTGAAAAAATTTGGTGGACACTGGACACTGGATAGAGGTTGATGAAATCAGTAAAAACTGTTATATGCACAAATTGCCTAACTTGAGATTTGAAGGGGCAGTTATTCAAAAAATCATAAAAAAAAAATTGTTCAAGGAATCTTACCTTACTCTTCAAGATGAACAAAAATGATGCTTTGCAAAAATCACGTACCTTGAGAATTAAAGGTGCAGTGTGTATATCATTAGGTGAAGAAGTGTTGATAAACTGATGCTAGTGAGGTCTTGCATTGCACTTTTCAATATAATAAAGGAGGTCATTTTTTTAGAGAGGTCATTAAAAATGACCTCCCTAAAACTTACCTATTTTTCTGAATCAGCGTACAAAATGCTATAAGATGATATCACTCTCGCATTATTTGAAGCATAGACCTCCCTTTCCAGAAAACGTGAGACAGCCACACACGCACTCGTGTTTTACTCGATTAGGCACTATTAGGCACTCTTACTGAACTAGTGAGGTCTTTTTTTGCCATGTTGCCATATTCACTTTCACAATATATAACGTGGTAAGAAATAGAGAGGTCTTCAACGTTGAGCAACAGTATTTTAAATTTCTTTGAAAATACTGATTTATTAATAAAACGAAGCATTTCATCATTATAAGATTTTTTAACTATGTGGTAACACTGATTGGCAACCCTGATCATGATGTAATCCTTGAATACCATATATGGAATTGATCACATGTTTGCCCTGAGATTAACACATGTTCACCAGGACATAACCTTCAATAACACGCCGCATTTTTGTGAGGGACAGTTTTCATTTTTCTTTATTATTTATGATGGAGCGTTCCAACGAAGTTTTTCAAGATTCCAGTAAGTGCGTGTTTCATTTCACAAATCGCTTGTTCAATTGACTATAGTTTTACTAAAGCCCTATAACCAGTATGAGTGGTAACATACGTCATTTTCTATCCAGTCTATTTTGTATGCAAACCAATGCAAACATTATGTAAAATAATTAAAGATGTAGAATCTAAGAGTTGCACAAACTATACGATAATTTTTGAATTTTTCAGAGGAAAATAACGTAAGAACAATTTAAAAAAATTTTAGAAATTGAAATGTATCAAGTTAATTGAGCTATAAAGTTGCATACAACTCCATCTACTCCAATGTTTACATTTTTGGAGAGGATAGAAAATGGCGTATGTCACCACTTGTCTTATTATAGGACTCTAGTTTTACTGTTAGGTTTGATAATTATGTTAATTTAGGTAATATTCTTGAAATACCTGAAAAACAGAAATAATAAACATTGGGTTATAAATCAGCACGTAAAGTTTCAAAGGAAAAAACCTGTCTTGAAAAAATTTTGAAAAATTTGAAAAGTAAATAAATGGAGCGAAGACGAACTCCAAATTTTGAAAACTTACTTCAAAGTTTTCCTAAAAAGAAATACCTTACTAGGAAAGGAGGAGATTAACGAACGAGTGCTCAAAAAAACATGCAGTACTCCAAAAACGGACTTGCGAGAATATCAAGGATCGTCTTCGACAAATTTTAAAATCAAGTAAAACATCTGCTAAAACCCCTGTCAAAAAATCTGTTGCGACAACTGTCGAGAAACCTGCTAGAGTACCAAGAAAGGTAGTTACAAGAAAAAAATCTACTGAAAAACCCGTCAAAAAGTCTACTAAGAAAGCCATTAAGAAACCCTTTTAGAGTACTAAGAAAGTAATCATCATCGCAAGTGAACCAAATCATGAACATATCTTATGAAATAATGCATAAAATTGGAAAAGTATTACTGTATGATATAATTTAATTAAATTTAGTTATCTGTACTATTAAATGAAGTCATCATTCTTGAAAATTATTCCCTTCATGTAACTAGTCTTCCATTTCTGAAATAAGTTGTTATGGCGTTTCATTTATCGTCTTTTTAATAAGACTGACCTACATAATATTCATAAAATAAACATTAAAATTCATCATTTCTTTTTTTTTCAAATAAAAAAAAAATAAATCCAATTTTTATTTTGTTTTTTAAATTATTTTTTCAAATGAAAGAAATTATATAATTATACTTGGAAAACGTGATTTTTTAATTTCAAAATTAATTTTAAGTTAAATTTTGATGTTTTTTTTTTTTTTTTTAAGAGCAGCGCCAGAATAAAATTTGAATGAGTTCGTTTTTTTCATTTCGAAAATAATAATCAAAGAAAAATATTGGGTTGCCAGTCCTACTTATGAATTAGGTAGTTTCAAAGAAATCAGTCAAACTTACCTTTCAGCAAGAAATTTTCTTCGGTCTTCGGTTCTTCAATATACCTAAATCTAAACCTTTTCGTCATGATGTATAAAGAACGGCAACATGGCAAAAATGACCTCACTATTTGTAAACTCAAGTGTGTAAAAGACCTCTCTTCTTATTAGATAATGTTTACATTTTGTGTGTGAAATGACCTCTCTAACATCAATTTTCAGCACTTTTTTCTCTTCTTTTTTCATCATTTCACTCAAGTTTATGAACCATATATGTAGAGCATGACAGGAGGAACATCCATTACAAACAACAACTCTTATAACTGCCTCCCAACTACTTTAAAAGCTCTCTGAAGTTTAAAGCACTCATGGACCTCACAGGTGATAGTAAGTGACATACACTTCACAAACTATGTTAGCTACACATGGATGTGTGTATTGAAATTTTTTGAAAATAAATGAATTCTTGTTTCATTATTTTTACTTTTTTGAATCGTTCATCAATTTTCTAGCATTTTTAATCGGTAATACCTGCTTTAAGGTAGCTACTCATCAAAATTATTTAACTCGACACTTTTAACATTCTTTTAAAACGTGAAAATAGATAAGGACTAGGGATGAATTTTTTCCACCTTCATTTCTTAATATACATGATTTTTGGAAAGCACCATTTTCCTTCATCACGAAGAGTGGAATAAGATTTCTTGAACAAATTTTTTTTAATGATTTTTTGAATAACTGCCTCTTCAAATGTCAAGTTAGGCAATTTGTGCATATAATAGTTTTTACTGATTTCATCAACCTCTGTCCAGTGCTCACCTTATTTTTTCAAAATCGTAAAATTTTTGTTTTTTCATAACTATTAATTTCTCATATTGGCAACATTGCTACGAAAAAACTAGGCATGTATCAGATGAAATTTATACGGCGTGTGGATAGTCGCCTGAGGTACTTCAATATAGGCAACCATTCAAGCAGATTGGCGACTTACATATCTGACCGGTCCCTTGTTAGTTAATGCAGTCCGAGTAAACCGTAGGGTACAGTGAGCTACACATAGGTACGTAAATAGCCAAGCGCATGGTGCCATTGGTGCTTGCACCACCTAGTTGAATCTAAAACGAGTAGACTGTAACTTCGCGCTAGCAAAGCATATTATATATTTTTTTCCACCGATTTCAAACTTTTCACCCTTTCAAGATTGGAAACTGTTGAGAATATGATTTCGTCGTATGTTATCATATATTATTGGGTACCTATACTTCGTTCATATGTTAGCTTAATCATCATAATCTCATTGCAGCGGTCGCAGTTCCAGTTACGCGATCCTTATCTATAAATGTAAGCCTACACTATTTTATAGTCATTTGGTTGACTCATTGACCGTATTTTTAATCGTTCTTCGCTTAACAAAAAATCGTTCAGAGACTAAAACTCCGACTTTTGCCGATATTACGTCGAATAAGGCGATCAGACTGCCTGATAAATCGCCAATCAACGCTTTTACGTTATCGGTAAGCAAGAACGAAAATAGCAGTAAAGCCCTTGAGTACCTTGCTGAAAAACACCCTTTACACAGTCTAAACGTCAAAATACATCAAAGATTCAGTTGACAAATGGTTCGCTCAAAGTTCAGTGCAGCTCACAAGAAGACTATAATGAACTGCTCAGCGTTCTTAGTCATGACAAGCAGTTAATAGTGACGGAACATAAGCCGCTAAACCCGAGGAACTGAAGATTTACATAAATTCATTCTAGACCAATATGAAATGAAACCGCTGTATATTAGCCTCAGAAAATACGTAAACTCTACAGCAAATGGCCAAAAAGTATGGAGAAAAATAATCGTTGATAAACGCATCTATATCGGTTGGATGCCCTGTCCTGTATACAACTACGTTCAACCACAACTTGTAAGCTGCTCGGCCATTCCAAGAAAAATTGCTAAATAATGATAGATCTCCCTGCCTCCAATGCAAAAACTGCGAATTAAAAAACAAATCCATACAAAACTCCAATGAACGTAATAACAAGAAAGTTCCTTCTACTTTGCCGAGCCCGTAAGTGAGCCGTGTAAAATCGTATAAAATTTACTCGTATTTCGCGTTATATTTCGTCACCTTACTCCAAGCGAGCAATGTCGCCCTTGAAATATACATCTCGATTTATCATCCACGTCGCTTCCCATTTGATACTCCACAAATCCGCGGAGTAATTACCTCATTATTTCGTGTAATTGACGTATTGTAGCAGAAAACATATTTAAAGGCAACATCGTCCTATAATAGCGTGCTATACCTATCTAGCGCGGTAATTTGATTTACCTACATATTTTCTTCTTCTCCGCCTCACTTTTACCAAACAGAGAAGTGTTTAATTTTCTAGAAACCTAATCGACAACGTAGCTGTAGGAATTCATGACCTTGAAAATACTCCACTCATTCGGTCACCTATTAGAGAGAAAAAAAAAAGTAAAAGAAATAAATAAACAAACAAACGAAAGAACGAAAACTCAGGCCTGTTCTGTCGACACATTCGTATTCTAATACAGTAAAAGAGAATAAATAGAAATACGGTACCGGATTACCGCGCCAGCACCCTTAGTTAAACACTAAACTTTATCTACCATTGCGCCTTCCATCTTCTAATTACTAATGTTGGACATTAATTGAACGCGAAAAAGCCACCGAGCGTTTGAAAATTAGAACAAATTATGTTTAAAGGCTTCGCCGAGTGTTTTATTGCGTTCGTCTCCTTTCTCGTAACACGCGAATACGCAATTTTACGACGCCCGTGCGATTCTTACATTAGTATTTGTGGTCGCACGTATGTACAACGAAATAGGCGGAACAGCCTTTCGACTGGTTGCTTCTAAAGTTTACCTATCCAAAAAATGACAATAGAGAAACGCTGCGAGTAAAAGCGCTAGAAATGTTGCGATTACAAAATAATTTAAAAGAAAAGAAAAATAATGGAATCAGAATGAAAGTCAAAATAGAGAATGGAACAGCGGAAAGAAATTATAATGCGTGTAATTGCGAACATATCTAGTTCAAACATCTTTAAACTTTTTCACAAAACAACCAAATGGATAGATCTCCCAGTGAAACAATTATTTGACTTTGGCATGGTAGAGAATTCAAATGGCAAGCACATGAAGCATAAATTACAAACTGCATTACTGCATTAAAAAGTAAGTTGGCGTTTCATCTCATCGGTAAATTTATTATAAAGGGTGTTGGAATAAAGTTTTACATTTCTTGATATATTATTTTAGGAGACGCGGTGTGGCGCGGCGTGGCCAACAGGCCAACACATTTACATTAAGTATATAGGCCGGCGAGCTTGAACGAGTATTCGCAAGAATAACTACCACCATTGAGCGAAGTAAAACTTTATTCGCATCCATTAGTAAACTTTCACCTATACAAAGGAACTGCTATTTGTATTAGGCGTTCGCGAGCAAATTAATTATTGCAGACTTTCAATTTTCTCGCTATAAATTACGCAATTTTCGAATTAATATTTTGACGAAAAAAACCTTAATTCGCTCCGCCAGTATTCTATATTTATTCTGCGATTTCATTTCATTTTAATTAAGATGAATTTCTCATTTATTTATCTATTTATTCATTTATTTATTTATTATTTCATAGTCGCTAGGGGACAAGTGGAAGAGCTTGAAGAGAAGATGGCGTTAACATTTCCATTCTACACATCTATTCATTTTGTAAAATGACTGTATTTTTCGTCTTACGGAAGTGTACACTTAAGTGTGAATATAAGCAAGATACTCACGAGAAAGGAAGTGCCGGTGAATTCATTTTGTTGCATGACTTCCCAGCTCTACAACTCTATTAATTGCCAAATTCACCATGTAAAGAAAGAAATGTCCCTGGCAGAAATCAAAGAAGGATTTGAGTCTTTCGGAATGGGCCATAATAGACTGTTGAATTTTGTTGAAGTCTTATACGACATTAAAAACGCTATCATTATCAAGGTATACAGTAATATACTTCTACCTACTGTTTGAATTACGTAGCTATGAATTTCGATTTTTCATTTTATAATTGTCATATTTTCCGAAGTAACCATTAAAAAAAACATATATGATAATGCAAGCTTAACAGTTCTGTTGAAGCACGTAATTACGGACGTAATTTAAATAGTGGTAAGTGCTGGCTTATATTGTGTAAGCTTTAAGAAAAAATTATGATTTTGGAGAAAAAAAATATTCATTCGTTCCGCTTATATTACTATTTTTATTTCAATTTTAAATAACTAAATCATGCGGAAGGCTAAAGAGACAAGTAGGACAATCGATGAGATACATTGCGTGGTATTTCAGAATTAGAAAAACGCACGTAGAATATGTACGTAATTGTAATGTGAGTATCGTATTTCCGTTTAGGCTTACCTGTACATTCGGTGACGCTTTTGAAACGCAGATTAATCGGTAGTACCAACATACCGAAAGATAACTGCAATCCGTGATTTAGTACATGAACCATCACGCTGCATCCCAATATCACCCAACCCCATCCTCCTTCGGGGTAATAATGTCTCGATAGAGTGGCTACTTTTCTCGCATCTAGCACCGTTCCCGCACATGACGACATAGGTCCGCCATTCGTCGATTCCAAAGGCGTCTTCTCGTTGAAATTCGTATCCAATTGAGTCGTCGTAGTGCATCCATTCTTACCCAAATTTACTACAACCACTGGCCAAGTATTACTACGACCTAAAACAAATCAAATCAAAATATCGTTAATAAAATAAATAATAGTGAAAAGCGAGAAGGGATAGATCGTTAAGACTTAATCGTAATGTTTTTAACCATTTTACATCGAACCCAGTAACGCGACTCAGACTAAGATTCCTTCCTAAACCATTCAAACAAGGGAAATACGCGAACTACCTACAGAGAGATTGAGTGAAAAGTTGCCTAACTCGCAGAACTTAGAAGCAAAGGGGAGAAAGTTTAGAAACACCATCATCTAGTCAGCGAGCAATAAGGAAATGAAATGAGTTATCAATTGTTCTATCGGAAGTCGCAATTGCAACCAGGGGCGTGCTTAGCCATTTAGGGGCCTCAGGATAAATACCTTGAAGAGGCCCCAAGAGTCCATGCCCCCCCCCCGTTAAAATTTTTCAACTTTTTTTGAGTGAATTGGAAAGCTAACCGAAGAAGCAAAAAATTTTAATATGGAGAATTAAAATTTTTTAAATTTGATAGGTATAACATCGATTTTTACTTAACATTAAACTATTTCATTAAACAATAATTGTTTTTAGAATTTTTTGTTTTTGTTAGTCAACATCTAAGCAGCGGCGTACTAAGGACATTCTTCGGGGGGGGGGGGGGGGAAGAAAACCAGAAGTTGCCAACTTTCAATTTTGTTTTTGCTTTAACGTTAAAATGTTTTAATTTCAGCAAATTGGCAATTTTTCATCAATAATACGAAATTAGTATTTAAAAAAATGTATCATCTTGGTAAATTTCAACGATAACCAGTCCTGAATGATATTTCTTATGATGCTCGTACAACGCCTAAAAGAAAAAACAATCGAAATGTCATTCTTCACATTACTCTATTGAGAACATCATCCTACTGGTATGATGGGTGAAAATAAATAAAACGCATTAAAAATTAAAAATAATGTTTTAAAATCGTAACAAATTTTTTCATCTTTTATACACGTTGATAAATTTTCTTCCACACATGGTTAATATTGGTAAATTTTAGTATTTTAAGCTATTTTGTAATTTTTTGCCCCCTTCAATTTTTTTTTTAAATCGTAAGAAATACAACGCGCGAAAGAAATTTTTTCCGGGAGTTAGAACCCCCCCCCCCCAAAAGCTAATTTTTGAATTTTTTCACTCACAATGACTGATACAAGTAAATTAGATATATAATTAATTAATCTACATCAAATTACCAACACATTATGCCTAACGCATTTTTCTCTATATTATTCACCGTTCGACAACAAAATGACTTAGAAGATGATCCATTAGGTAAAACAGGGACAGCATACCAAAAGGAGAGCTTTTGGAAAGTTGGTAAATTTGGAGTTTTAGCGTAAAGTTGGTAAATTTGACCACTTGCGCAGTATTATCAGTATTATTACAGCTATTTTTACATTTTTTGAAGACTGACAAGACTGTGACATCTTATTTTCGCGGAGCAAAAAAAGGTCAACAGTTGGTAAAATTTCATGGTATTAGTTGGCAATTTTTGGTTTTCTCCCCCCCCCCCTCCTGAAGAATGTCCTCGGTACGCCCCTGAGGTAAAATGACTCAATTGTTGTACATTAGTGAGTTTTTTGCATTTTTCTTGGTTATAGTGCCAAATACGAAAAAATTCTTACCACACAAAATTATTCTACACCAAATTTCTTATAAAAATATTGCATTACATTTTTTCTACAATTCATCATAAGTTAGTAAAGAGATCTTAAAGAAGACACATTAAGCAGTATAATGATATATCATTTTTTGAGCATAGATTTTTATGTTTTTCTTCCTCGTAAGGAGAGATACGAAAAAATAGCTAATAAGAAAATTATCTACATTAAATTTTCTTCAAGAAAGTTTGAAGTGTGAGATTATTCAGAAACTTCTAATCATATGTGGTCATCATATTAAAAATTTGTAAAGCCATAAACGCCTTTTTTGCGCTAGTTTTGTTAGTTTCATCACTGCTTTTAGTACAAGTAAAAATTTCCCAATGAGTGGGTATCTGCTACCAATATTAAGTATACTTAAGCAGTTGAGTCGAATTGAATTTATTAAGTGCATAAAGATAAATTTGATGAAGTTTTTTTACTATTTTACGAGTATAACCTTTATTTCTACCGAATTGTACGGCTTAATTATACTTCTTGTCATGCTTAAAGAGGCCCCACTCCAAAGGGGCCCACTCCAAAGGGGCCCCAGGATATTATCCTGAGTCGTTACACGGTGAGCACGCCCCTGATTACAACTTTTCGAATTGAAGAGGCGATTCTCGATCAGAAATTCTAACTTCCTATGCCAATGTGGGGATTACTCAGGATTTTTTTCAAAATGAATGAAATGAAACTTCACGCGCAAACTACATGCTTGTACACGCATTAAAGCGAAGTGAAATAAAAAAAGCGATCATTAAATTTTTATTAAAATTTAATACGTTGTTTGCTTTAAATTAAAAGTGTTGCTTATCAAATTAAGCATAAGCCCACAAAAAATTTAATGGCATAATTTTCGAAAAAATCAAAGTTGTTCTTAATTTCGATCGCTTAAAAAAAAAGGTTTCAGAAAACCAAATTTACACTTTAACCGAGCCATTTTGTCTGTATTCGAGACTACGTTTAGGTCTGCACAAATGAATTGAACAGTATTAAATCGCTAAATCTCTGCAACAGCTTATTCCAAACTATTGTCGATCAAATCAGTTAATTTCATTTTCACCTATTTTGAACAAAAGTATAATTATCATTAGAATACCTTGCGATAAAAAAGTCAGCCTTCTGAAATGATTTTCCTCAAGTTATTAAAACGTTATATTTTTTAAGAAATGCAATAATGTACGTATACATAGGTAGATAGGTACTCTGTGTCCAAATGATATTTGCCCACCCACAATTTACGATCAAACTGAAAACATTTTTTTTTTTTTTTCAAAAGTTAATAAAAATTGAAAATTAAAGTATGAAAGTTGTTTAATATTTCAATGCTTAACTTCTGTATTTACATTCAGGATTTTTGTATAAAGTTTAAAGATGATGAAATTTGTAATTTGAAGGCGCGCGACGATCACTTGCACGGTTGCACCACACAGTGTAAATCATGTATCTGAGAGCTACAAGTCCATATAACAATTATCAAAATTAAAAAATCTAAGAGCTCAGGAATATAACCACTCATTCAACTAAAATAAATAGCATAATTATGCAAATCAAAATTTCATCAAAATATGATGGCCTTTTCTCACCTCACTCCACACTAATATACAGTGCATGTATTTATAACGAATTCATAAGAACGAATATTTTTCCGATAATACAGAAAAGGCACCCGATGCGAGGTTTTTTACAAGAAAGTGCGATTCATTGTTAATTTTTTGTTTCTCTAGGTAAATTAAAGATACGAATTCTTAGACAAAAATTGCTGGAACCAAAATCTGTAACAATTTTATCAAATAGATATATTATACTCGTACAAAGGCACAGGGGCGTAACTAAGGGGGGGATGGGGGAGCTTCCCTCCCACCGCCCACCCCCAGGTGTTTTGAAAAGTTGGAAAATTTATAATTGTTCAACGCTGAAATTGGGAACTTGAATTTCTTTTGGAAAAATAATAACTCGAATAAATTCGAACTGATGCCAACTATATCATGTATAGCGCACAACTAGGGACACAGCCCCCTTGGCTTTTGGAAAGTTGGTAAATTTGGAGTTTTAGCGTAAAGTTGGTAAACTTGATCACTTGTGCAGTATTATTACAGCTATTTTTAAATTTTTTGATGACTAAAAAAAAAAAAAAAGAAAAAAAAAAGTCAACAGTTGGTAAAATTTCACGGTATTAGTTGGCAATTTTTGGTTTTCTCCCCCCCCCCCTGAAGAATGTCCTCGTTACGCCCCTGCAAAGGCATACACATCCGCAACTATATTTTGGAAAGTCCTACGTATTTATGATTACACAGTACATAGGTACGTTAGAACGATTAATATGATCCACATTTTCGTTGTTATTTTCTTTTTTTTCTTTATGCAAGTAATACATAGGTAAGTATCTAGTATATATTGCATAAAAAGTTGAAGACTAATGTTTCGACGTGACTGAATTTCATGATAACTTTTCATCATATAAGGCAAAATATTGTAGAAAGTTTCTATTCGCACAAATTATACGAAAAGGAAAACGATTTATATGACGACCGAAAAATTTACATAAGCTAAACGTTTATTTGCTTCTATTCATTTTCGTATACATATAGGTATGATATATGTACGTAAATACATATCCGGATCTCGGCTACACGTAAACAACACATACCTACGCATAAATACTTATATTTGCTTCATTTTAAAATTGCTTCGCGTTTTTGAAGAAATAGCAAAAAGAAGCAGCAGCATTAGCAGAAAATGCGAAGAAGAAAATAGATTTTTGAAAACAAACAGACTTCTTGTACTCATTAGCTTCTTTTTTCAATATCAAACGATAAAACCTTGACTAAATGCATGATAACGCAGCGCCGGTACACTCATATAAAAAATAACTTTTCAAGTAAGAATACCTACTATAATTACAAATAGACACTGAAGAAACTGAAAAAACAAAAAAATTTGAAAAAAAAACGTCAAGTATTACCATATGATCCTCTCATTTATATCGTTGAAGTACGTCCATGCTCAACGCCACAACAGACGACGAACGAAATTTAATCGGTGGGAAATTCAAACCGATTTCAACTACCATTTGAAACTATTTTATTTTCAGATTCGAAAAAACACGTGCTTTCATGAAAGAAAGATGCTCAAAACACAGTCTGTACGTCGAAATTCACAGAGTAATACTAACGCCAGCTAAAGGTGTTATCAAAGACCACTTTCACATGTTAAGGAGTTGAGAATGATTCAATTCCTTGATAACGGGGCCTGCGTAGAATATTGCAGTAAGTTTAGGTGGTAAAATTACAGGAGTAACGTTCGCTGGGAATTCCGTATTCGTAACGTCAAGCTGTACTTCCATACTAGCACCTATTATAGTCGACCATTCAGCAATTCAACCATTCAACAAATACAAAACGGGGCACAGACGTAGGCGGACAGAAAATTGCAGCGAATTATATCGGCGATATGTACAAAACCATAATTATTTGCATTGATTTCTTTTTTCAGCGGTAATAGGAGACTGTTTTACATGGATGAAAATGAATCAACGACAAAATAGTTATTAACAATAAATTTCAAGTCGCAGGAAATACGAGTATATATGTAAACTGTCTCATAACATAGGTACAATAACAACATGGTAATCGCGTATACATAGGATATATCGTAATTTTATTTGATATTCATCGTCAAATGTCTTCCCATTTTGATAAACTATGTTTTTGCAATAAACATGATATTTAAATTTGATTTTAATAAAATGAAGAGATTAATTTACATTCAAAAATGCTCTCGAGCAATAATTTTGATATCATATTGATATATGGCACATTGTTATAGAATATCATACTTGTAGGGTAGACTACGTCATTAGCTTTTGGATCTAGACGTTTTGCTACTCATACCATTATACATGTAAGTACGATGTCCATGTATACTTTACATTATGTCACATCACGATCACAGCTATCGCGAAAAACAAAATAAAACACTTGCACATACATTTCACAGTTGAGATACTATATCAACAGCAACACATTACATTATTAATTAGCAAACACTTGAACAACAATAGGGATCAATAAATTTAAGAAACCAATCTATAACGAGTACGTAGATATGAACAATAACAATAGGTATACTTCACACTGAAAAGTCTGAATAATCCATTGATTCATTATTCACGTATCACCCTACTCTTGTTCAGTATATTTACACAAAATGATGACTCGATGTGTTCGTTGCCAACTCTAATACTCATTTATCACGATACTACCTTTGATTTTGATCAATTTCGTATAAATGCATTGCTAATTTCACCTCAAATCTAAACTGAATTTGAAACATGAAAAATGTGACTCGAAATCGCATCCATGACTGCGCTTATGAAATATTCACATTTGATTGGTTGTTTGTAATCGTGAAAGCCAATCAAAGTATAGAATTATACCGCATTATATAAAAAAATTAGACCGTACGTCCAAGTGATTTGAAAAATAGATTTTTTCAAATGCAAAGAAATTGTAATACAGTTGAAATGAGTTTATTAGCCTTAAAATTCATTAAAGTAATTTTAAAAATAATTTCTGATTTAGAAATTATTCTTTTACTCTTATTATGTTATCAACAAACTGAGATTTTTGCCCTGATTATACTCCAATCACTTGGACGCACGGTATATTATTAGTTTGCGTTAGCCTTTTGCCTCTCGAATCTATAACACTCACCTAAAAAACAATTAATGAAAGAAAATTATTTAGGCACTTAGCGGTCCGCGTGTATAAAATCAATGATAATACATGATCTCGTAATACTCCACTCTGGTCCATCGATCATACATATAATTAATGATATTAATGTGTACTTATATATAATTTATATGCTATACTAATCTGCCTATCAAATAAATGAAAATAAAATTCGTGATATGATTTCCTAAGTTATTTTTCCAATGTGAAACACCAGTGAAATTTATACGAAAATGAAACAAACCATCAACACCTTAGCATTGGCGCTTGTGCAGTAACCCTCTTGGAATGGTTGGAATACTGTAACACGTGTTAAAACTTGAAAATTATTATTAAATTATAATTTTGGGTGAAAGGTACTGTAAATCATTAGATAAAAAAGATTAATATTCAGTAAACAAATTCAAACAATTCCATGTTATGTGCTCAGAGTCGGAAGATTAATAAAAATTTAGTCCTACCAACGATTAAAAAATCAAAACGAAATTTTCTGATCGATAAATTTAATCTATTACATAAGAAGTTTTCATAAAATTTTATTAGTAAGTTTCATTTTACAAAATAGCACTGAAAAAAATATATATATTTAAAAAAATTAATATAAAATTCGAAATTTTTGGTTTGCTACCACCAGCATTCCTCACTCGCGGTAAAAATGGAACGCATACAACATTTTATTTGGAAGCGCTTCGTCACACATTAGCATTTTTGGGCTCGTATCATTCTAGGGATAAAGAAATCTGAAAAACAACCTTACAGCTGTGTTGGAAATATTTTTCAATCGCATTTTCAATTTAGTTGAAATACAATATGAACACACATTTATGAAAAACAAACGCATATTATATTTTTCAAAATCTTACAAACGAAAAAAAAAACAGTACAAATTCCTTTCTTCTCCAAAAACAAAACAAAAACCACAAAAAAAACAGTATTACGTCGCGTAACAAACTAAAAAATCTCTAAATGAATCGAATAATCAAAAACATAATAACAAAAATTTCCACACAATCTGTTCCACATTTTCGCTATACATACCTTATACTTACGTACATTAAATTTTAACTAAGCAGCAGTCTAGATGGATTGACATTTTCTTAGAACAACTAATCTAGAACGTAGATCTAGAATTGAACTCAAATTTTTTTCCAAAATAAAATGAACAAAATTCAACCTGAAATCTTTGTGATATGAACGATTTCCTTTCATATTTTCACGTTCATGTTTGTAGAATAGGCAATATTAAATTTTCTCCTTCGCTTTTATCAAATTATACCCACGAGTCTATTTCATTTCATTGATATTCCATAATTTATTTTTATAATTTATGTCTTGTGACCATACAATTTGTCTTCATTTGGAGCGATGTTTGAAGATTAAGAAAAGAAAAAAAACTAGATTCGGAGCAAATAAAGAATAGAACTTGGCGTAATTATAAAACAAGTTGAATATAATGAATGATAAACGAAGTGGCATTCTTATTTTCAGCATTAACTAATAGCATGACTCGCTAAACATCTATGAAGCCTATTATGACCGTATGGCGTACGTAATAAGGTATTAATACCTATTACTGTTTACATTGTTTCTCATTACTTTTTATGAGATTATTATAACACTTACGTTGGTAGAGTATTAATTTAATAATCATCGAAAAAAAATTATTTATTAGAATTTCATGAGTCATAGGTAAAGAAACTCCGAATCATTTTTCTTGAATTTAATTGGAAATTCGTCCATCTTATCATAAACTGACATAATAATTAATGACTTGCGTAGATAGGTACCCAGCCTCACTAACAATTGCTTTGCAAAGAACTCTTGTCAATTTTTTCAGAAAAATAATATGTAAAATAATTTGAACTTGAATGAAATCCTAAACGTATTCTGATGAAGTTTTCACAGTTTGCGCTTTGCATTACATATGTATGTACGTATGTGTATTGAAAAAATCACTGTTACTGTGAAACAAACAAAAAATTAAAACACCTACATATATATTTCTTTAATAAAAACGCACATTATAAAAATACACGACATATGTATTTCAGCACTTGGTGCCATCATCAGGTGCCTATAATTTGATATCATAAAAATATCATTATACCAAAATATGGCACCATTTCATTTCAAAAGGCAGACATTTTCAGTATTACATGATAACTACAGGGCGGGATAGGCATGTTGTAACTTTGTCAATAAAATACCTATATTATATGAATTATTTTTATATCGTCGCAACATTGAATTAAAAGGCACGAAAAGTAGATAAAAGTATAATGTAGTACAAATGCTAGCGTATAATTTATTGTATATATGTAAATTCACCACAGAATGATAATCTACGGTAATAATACATATATGTATATGTACGTATGTGCTATTCGTTTAATGAATAAAGTGAGCTGAAGAACGAGAAACGAAAATTATTGTTCAAATGCATACTCCCTAGATTATAGAGAAATTTCTTTCGTACATTTTCATTGTTGTGCCACGTAATTTTGTTGCATTCAAGGTAGCGTGCATGAATTTACGCTTTCAGCTTCGCAGCTTTCAACTTACATTCTCACATTGTTACGATAGCAACCATCGTTAGGGTTGTTTAAAGTAAAGGGTTCAATTCTACAAAATTATGAATGAGAAACGTTGAATGCGTTTTTAATTCGGAAGTAGTACGTAACCCAGTTTTTAAACTTTTCTCGTACGCGTACCACATATATTTATATTTTAAAATTATATCTAGGAATATTTACACAAATGATAGGGTATCTGAGATAAATTATGGAACAATTATGTTTGTGCTAAATATGTACATTCTTATTGTAATAATGGTAATTAAAATGTAGATATCTACGCGAAAAATTGAGCTAATGTCGTATGCAGTTTTTTATACAAACCACGAGAAGAATACAGGTATATTTGAATGATATGTATCTGGAGATCTACAGGTTTGCGAAAAAATCATAATATTGTAAGTAAACAAAAAAAAAAAGCTTCCATAAGTGTAGATAGATGGATTTCACCATCTTTCCATAAGATAATATCGATTAATTGGACTTGTGATGAATAACCTATAGTACTATGGTTTTATTTGTGTTCCCTAACAATAGTGTAATATAGAGTGAAAAGGCAAGCTTTTGTTACCGAAACTAACAGATTTATGATTTTATCAATTTAAAACCGTGGACGAGGGATAGTGTAGGTATTTGTTATTGAGTATGACATAAAAAAACTGGTATAAATTTTACGTTTAATCGTACAAGTCAACAAGCGCAATATTTCATTAATATTCGAAGGCAGACAGTCTGCCTGTGTTATGTTTTAGTTGCGCCGAACTGCACAGGCTACAAATTAATCGTGATGCGAGAGGATGTTCTAAACTTCCAATATTATTATTCTGCGTGAGATTCGTCCCCTTTACTTGACGCTATATATTCCAAGTACCTAATCACTTTCTATTCACGATAGTGATACGTGTGCGACCCTATATTGCTTCGAAATTAAATACTATGCACTCCAAATATGAATTCCAGCCAATATATGTATACAGCCTATTCACGAGCAGGCAGATAGGCTATAATATAATACACCGTACGATACACGAAAAAAACTGCTGCTAGTCTACATAAAATGTGTATAGGTATTATGTGCCAATCGTAGACGAAATTTATAGAAGATTTTTTTTTTTTTCAATATTATTTTATTTATTTCGTCTTAGTTCGAATTGGCGTTTATCAATAAACAATATTTTCGCTGCCGTTGGACTCATGTTCCCCTTTGGATATATGCTTAGTGGTACCATGACATTGAAAGAAAAATTTCAATTCACTCTTTAATCTTTCTTTCATGGGAACCTAATAAAAATAATAAAAAAATAATTGTAAATGTAGCTACGCGTAGTGTGTGATATTGTATTAATTTGTATGTTAAGCTGCATAATCTCGAGTCAAACTTACGCCTTCTTCTTTGGATATAGACCGCACATAAAACAGCTGCTCGAATATGGCCACTATCAACGCCACGATAACACCGCCTCCGAGTACGATGAAAACACCACCCAAATTTGCTAGACCAAGAGTTTCTGCTTCATCGGGTTGTTCTTTCTGAATAAAATTACGCGATAAATTGCATCAGGTTCAAGCGACAACTTTCAATGCGAAGTACACGCCAATGAATTTCACTTACGGGACAAGAAACGGCATACTTTTCTTTCCACCATTTCCTTTTTAAATCGCTGAGCCTACCGTCTTCTTGCATTTTTAAAATACTCTGACTGAATAAACCTAAATACCAAGAACCTGTAACGTAAATACGATGGCATCGTTCACAAAATGGCCAGCACATAAATCATATTCAATCATTCGCAATTTTCAGCACCTTTTTTCATAGCAATTCCGTAGCCTTTATTATCGATAGGTTTCCCAACTTGAGTTAAGGAACATTCTCTTTCGGTTTCGTACTCAATTTGCGACGATTCCATCAAAAATGCGTATTTTGATTCAGGCTTCGCAGCACGCAATACACCTTCTTTTGTACTCTTAGTCAACACATCATTAGCGGGATCAGACATATATTCGAACATTTTTCGGTAAATTTCATTCGTAGAATCCTACGTACAGCAACACAAAAATGATTAAGAAGTATGATTATAAGTAATGTAGATCTAGATATTACGTAGGTATATAGTTTATACGTACATAGATAAAATATTTATATTTATGTATAACTCATAGACACCGAGACAAAAACCCCTACGTACTGTCATTTAAACAGCTACTAAATTATTTGCTTACATTGAAAAATTTGAGCGTTGTGCCTTCTAATTTAGCGCCATATTTGACATTTCTCGTATTTTGTGCCAATTCTTCGATATTGGTGAAATCTTCGATTGGACTTTCGATGGTTAAAAAAGCAGCGAGATTGGCCGTGTAGCAAGATACCATAATTAAAGTAAAAAACCACCATACTCCAGCAGCCATTCGTGTAGAAACTGATCTGCGGGTGATGGAAAAATTACTCGATTTAGGTATAACATCGTTGAAAGAAAAATTATATGTTGCTTGATACATTTTTAATTCAAGATTGAAAGGGATGAAAAATAATACGAATCATTTGGCGTACAATAAACATTCGGAGAAAATGAATACTAAACATACGCCGTACATTATAGACATGCACTTCTGCGGCTCTGAACAGCATGAACATCTTATGATTGTAAATGGAATGAATCTCTATTCAATATTATATAATTAGATCCGAACACTTATAAATTTACTTACACGGGAGCGATTTCGGATCCCTGTTGCATAAGAGCTCCGATTGTAAACCAAAACGAATTACTTAGAGTAAATTGATTTTCCAATTCGTCAGGATCTTGAATACACGGAAACGGATTTCTCCATTCGTATGGGCTTATTCTGAGAAAGAGAAAAGTCCATTCACAATAACAATTTGAAATGGTAAATTAAAGGTATATGGGACATTGTTTTTTTGAGTAAAATATTAATACAGATACGTATAATGTTTAAAAAGCACTTTCATCATCAAAACTACAAGTTAGTATGAGTAGTGACATTAGAAAACCGGGTAGGGAAATTTCGCAAATCCTTACCTGCCCATCATGAAAAACAATAAGGATACAGAAACGTATGCGGTAATCACCAAAATCCATACTTTAGTATCGAAAGGTGATAAAAATGAAAAGAATCCAGGTGATCTACTTTGAGGTTTATGATATAAAATTGCGATACCTGCGAAAAAAATACGTACGAATGGCAGTTAAACTTGTTGAAAATAAGATGCGTTGCGTCGTACCGAAATAAACTACTTATTCTCATACACGTATTATTTCAATATTTATGTTTTGCTTATAACCACATAGAAGCAAATCGTAGCCAGTTTTAGGGGAGGGGTTTGGCTGTTCAACTCCCCAAGAGCTTTTTTTTTTTTTTTTTTTTTTTTTAATTAAACATGTAACGAGTGGAAATTACACCAACACTTTGTTTCGGTACATATCAACTTTTTGGTAGTTTTGAACAATTTGCTATTTTTCCCGCTTGACTTCATGGAACTGAACCTCCGCTCCCCCCCCCACTCCTCAAGCAGCGATCCTAAAACCTGTACTGAAGCAAATAACCGATTACTCATATCTACGTGAACAATATACATACACATTAGGTACACGAATGTACAATTGCAGAATAGATATGTACGCACGCAGTATCGCAGTATGATTTTATACTCACCTAAATCCATAAAAGGTGAAGTCAAATCGACGGCTTCCTCTCTTTCACGATTAATAGTAATATCAGCGCAAGCCAAATCGGCTTCCTAAATTGCTAACAACAGCGTATTTTAGAAATCAAATTTTTTCTCCACTTGTCCGTTTCAGACAGGTAGCACGTATTTACGTACTATCACGTGTGCATAAAAGAAAAGATCAAATTAAAAATGTCTCACCCCTCTATGTATATATCCTATCATACCGTTCCATCGTGGTGGATTTGTGTTAGGAATTAAATTTCCGCTTTTTCCATCCGGATCTACGATCAATTTAACGGAAAAATTATCGTTCATCTTACTAATTTCTTCGATCAGATCCACGCAAAATCCTTCGTATTGGTTATTTCCAGCGAGCTGATTACTTGCGGGTTTCCTCATTCCATAAGGAGGATTCTAAAAGTTTTTATTCGACATATAATATAGGTTTATTATAAGATGAAAAATAGGCGTAAAAATTCATACAAGCTATTCGTTTCGTACCAGAGCTATAACCATGGTAAATGTTTTGTTTTTTAAACTGTTCAACTTATCCTCCTCTATGTAAGTGTACTCTCGTTCGTTAAGTATTCCCGTGTATGTATTCCATTTACCAACGGCTATTATTCCTTTCTCGGTCAATTCGATGATATCAACCGTAAAATCGGTTCTATAACCTTGAGAATCGAATTTCACTTCTCCAGTTAAACCCGAAAATGTACTCTGCGAATAAGGATGAATAATTTCTTGAAAAATTCATACATACTTATAAGAGTTTTAATGTTATTTAAAATGAATTAAAAATTACAAAAGATTTAGTTATGGAAATGTACGTGTAAATCGTTGAGATAAAATAACATTTTCTGATTGTAATTTTTTTTGTATTTCGTAAATTCATGGTTAAAACTATATCTAAGGTACTAGCATAAACTAACCAATCTCATGAAATTGATAATTGAGTAGCCATGTTTCCAAGTAACTTCAGAGTCGCATTCAGTTGCAGATATTTCCCTTTCAGGTCCATCATCCAATATTGCTTTAACAGCTTCCGAGTATAAATGAACGGCATCGTAAATTAACGCAGCTTCTAACTAGATATAAAGAAAAAATTATATCTAAGTAAATAAAATGTTACGGACCTAGAGAGTTTCGTTTAACGCCTGAAATTTCTCAATTTATTAATATTTACCGGAAAAGCCTCAGCATTAATTAGATCAACGTTATTATTCACACGATTCGGATCATTCATAAGGAATTCGTTAATTTCGGCGACGGTATTATTCAAATTTTTAGGATCGAAAAACCGTATTCCAGTCATATTAGTACCTCCGTATTGATAAGGTTCCAGATCTAAAGTGTGAAAATCCTGCAAATATTCACAGAATTATCAAGTTGATACTTGAGGAAAATATGCAAAACAAATAATAGGTCCAGTAATAATAAAAATTAAATTTAAAAAGTATAAGTAAAGGTATACGATATATAAGTTTAGTAGTCAGTAAATAGGAATAGGAAACGAGTACAGATAAATTGATTTATTGTAAGACTTTGCGATGGCCAAAAGAAGCCAAGTGAAAAACTATTATGCAAACACGTTTTAAGAGTAGGTAGGTATTTTACCAAATTGGTAATAAGAAAACTGTGATCCGAACCCATCAAACCGATTTGTTGCGCTTGCTTCAAAATTTCCGGCAAAATTGTAATACTACAGTCTATTATTATATTCGATTCCTCAGACTCTTTAATTTGTCGCAGTAAAGGACTATGACAAAAAATGAATTGAATTAAATCATTTAAATGTAAAATATAAGACTACGCTATAGTTGACACACACACACACACACACACACCCTTGTTTGCAATATATACTTTTTGAGGACGCAAAAATTTCAACGACGTTTTGAGGACATTTGCAACTACCCTTTCTAATAGGTTTAGGAAGTTGCTCGTCAGCTTTATCCCACACCTTCGAGTAGCTGAACATTTCCGCTTCACCAGATTTGCTTTACACACACTTTTCTTCGTAAACTTTTCAGGTGTCTTATGAGGACATTTTCTTGTGTATGTCGTGTGTACATTCTGTATGTATCACTGACGTTTTGGGGACTTTTCATGTGTGTATGTAAACTTTTCACTTACGTTTTGAGTACTTTTTTTGTGTGTATAATAAGTTTAATGTTTACCTTTTGAGGACTTTAAATGCGACGTTGCCACTATTTTATACTAATAATTATTTGATGAAATAGCGAGTACTAAGGTCTTTGAACAGGTAAGTAAAATAATTTTTTTTTATAACTTACTAATTTATTTATAAGCAGTAGTAGAAGACTTGATAGTGCATAAATACGATTATAATGTGCGACTTACTGATTTTTACACCCCTCAGTACCAAATTCTCTTAGGTACCGAAAAAGAAAACTTGAACTATATTAATTTCTTTCGTTGCTTTTTGTTTGATTAAAAAAGAAAAACTCAATTATTTCATTTCCTAAGCATTCTAAAAGTTAATTATCAAAATTATGTACTTTATTTAACTTTTTATTAAAATTACTCTAATTTACTCGGCAACTTTAATTCTTGATAAAATTAATTTATATCAGTTGATATAGATAAAGTGAAACTTTAAAAATTTATTATTCCATTTTATAATACTTTTCATAATTTACTATTTAGTGGTGGCATTGGCAGAACACTAAAATGAGTTTCAATGGTAGAAAACTGCGATAAAAGTTGATAAAATGCGTCTAAACGCAACATGTCCGCATTTGTTTTAGACCAAACGCATCAATAAAACTGTATTTTCAAATAAAATTTATTGAATGAAAGTATATACGTATGGATAAAAAACAAAATGCTGTGTCAGCGAACGAACGCATAAAAAAAATAATGCTGTATCAGCTAATGTCTTCACTAACATACGGATAAAGAAGCAGGGTGCCTACCAAAATTTATTTCGCGACCTTTTTTTCATTAACCCCAACCCCCCTCCTCCAAATTTCTCAAAATCGGATTTTCCAACAAAGTTCACACTTTTTCATTCTTTTGTAAAGAAGCTTTGAAATGGACAATTTTTGATTTTATTTACGGATTATTACTGATTATTACCACAACTGAATAAAGTACAGTGTTACAACTGAATACAACACGAAAAGTTTTTAAAATTAAAAGTTGGGACTATTTTTAGGGACTTTTTGGGGATTTTTAGTAAAAATCAAAATTGCAACTTTTTTGCGACTTTAGCGACCTGGTAGACACCCTGAAAACTTATGCTGTATCAGCTAACT
The DNA here is from genome assembly GCA_009761765.1 of Phenacoccus solenopsis. Taxonomy (NCBI): domain Eukaryota; kingdom Metazoa; phylum Arthropoda; class Insecta; order Hemiptera; family Pseudococcidae; genus Phenacoccus; species Phenacoccus solenopsis. The sequence goes on from CM019755.1 coordinate 42,929,365, forward strand.
TACAGATAAAAAACGAAATGCTCTATGAGCTAACTAAAAAAAAAAAAAAACAATTCTTTCGAGTGAAATAATCCTTTGCAACCAAATCTTTTTAAAAATTAATTTGCCAACTAACTTATAAGAATGGTGCAAAGCGAAAAAACTCAAAATTTATTTTGGAAACGTATTCCTAACTTTGTCCTTAACGTTGCACCAAGTCCTATTTTGTAAGATGCTGGCGTTTTCTGCAATGAACTTTTCTACTAACGCTTTTGGTGGTAAGTATATTTGCCTGTTTTTAATATGTAAACCAAACCATGTGTTAATGATTTCATTTTCAGCATCGCTCCAAGGGCGTTTAATCGTAACTCTCCTATAAGACGATGATGCGGATGTTTTCTTCACTTTTTTTCGTGGTTTTGTTGATCACGTGGTGTAAAGTGTATAAATTATTATTGTACTCAAAACGTGGGCGAAAAGTTTATCTTAATGTTAAATGTACTCAAAACGTTGGTGATGAGTTTATACACACGCTGAGTTTAAACGCACGCCATGATAATTGCAAAACGCTGTCTAGACACATCCCCCCTCCACTAGAAAGGCTATCACGTGTTGTAATGTGTGTAAACCATTATTGTACTCAAAACGTATGCGAAAAGTTTTTCTTAATGTTAAATGTACTCAAAACGTCGGTAATAAGTTTAAACACACATTATAGTTAGTACTCAAAAAGTACACGAAAAGTTTACCTTGATGTTATTTGTATATAAATACATTAAAAACGTTTTGGGTACTTTTAAGTGTGTGTATTTAAACTTTTCACTAACGTTTTGGGTACTATTGGGTGTGTGTACAGGACACACACGTAAATGTCCTCAAAACGTTAACGAGGATTTTATGGTAAGACTTGAAGGAGTAGTGGCAACGTCGCATTGGAATGTACCCAAAAAGAATATTTTGCCAACTAAATTATGAAAGTCCTCAGAAAGTAATGGAAAAGTATGCAAGGTGTCTGGTAGGGTGTAACAATTTGTGTATACCTTACACAAAAAAAAAAGTTGCACGAGACCGACGTTTTGGGGACTGAGCCCGAAATCGATTTTTCTGAAATTTTTCATGAACAGTTTGACTCGTAGAGCACGAAAAAGTGGTTAAAACGTTTTGGGGACCTGGCAAAAGTCCCCAAAACGTAAAAAGTCCCCAAACCTACTGTGAGGAGTTTACGCAATGTCCTCAAAAAGTATATTTTGTCAACACATCCTAGCTGAAGAACCAAATGAAACTTACTAAATTTGAAATACTTACCGATAACCGAGATTTTCATCAAATTTAATACGTCTCAGTTTCACGTTTATAGTGGAATTAAATTCGTGTTCCAGTAATGGATTGATGCGAAAGAAACTTTCACTATTTTCGTACAAAATCAGATAACTTCTCCAACCCCATTCTTGAACTATAGCTGGAAAGGCCTAAGGATGAAAGTAAATTATTATATGCTTAGTACCTACCTAATTAACTTAAAGAAAGACTAATAGATAAATTTTAACCTTAGCTATAGCGTGGGGATACGGGTAAAGGTTAACTGAACACGAGCTGATTCTTTGTTGAGGATCCCATCTGGTTTGAATATGCGGAACTTCTTTGAGATCGCAAATTGCTTGAACGATATGATGAGATTCGCCATATTGTGGTCCAAATATACCGGCTACTCCGGTAGACATAAGCTCGCATACTGCAAAATATACGAATAATTACGTACAAAGCAATATACTTAACAGCTATATCATAATCGTAACCATTCAGATCTTACGGTAGATGAACCATTTTATTTTATTATAGGGAGGCAATTAGGGTCAACACTATACCCGTATGATCTATATAGGTCATCCCCAATTTTACATGCCTATGTAGGCTACTGCACGTACTTATATATACACTGTAAAGGAAAGAAAAATCTCTTCTTCTCAAATCGCTTTCGGACACCAAGTGTCCTTCTTCAGGCTTATTTTGCTACTGATACAAGTCATAGTGAAATAAAGACTAGGTTAAAAGGGTGTGGTTGTGGATGGGTGTGGTGGAATGGGAAGAAGCCTGAAGAAGGGACACTTTGTGCTCGAAAGCGCTAGCTACTAAAGCGATTCGAGAAGTAGATTTTTCTTTTCTTTACTAGAAAACTTCTCGACCCGAAAGTTATTTTTCTTATATATACTGTGTCTCACTGATTGTAACACCCCCAAGCGCCAAATTCTCTTCATCCACAAAAAAATATTCGTTATTACATTTCTTTTCATTTGTTTTCACGGAATTAAGGAATTAACACATAAATAATTGTTCATCTAGCATTTCAATACATAATTTGCAAAGATTATGAATGTTTTTATAAACATTAAACTTTCATTCCAGTTAATTTTGCAACACTGATTTTACAAGAAATGAATTCAAATCAATCAAATAACCAGTAAAAAATTATTTAAATCATAGAATTTGAGTTCTTAAATTATCGCATCCCTACTGTAACAACACCACATCTCAAAATACGTCAAATAACCGAAACTCAAGAAAATTGCTTTTTATTTGCTTCGTAAATAACAAAATATTAATTCAAATTCATTTTTTTTTTTCATTAATCCTTAATAATTTTTCACGTTCTTTCCAATGGTGAAGGCAGATTTTCGCCACGCAAATTATTTTTGGTAGTTTTTTGAGATGTGGTGTTGTTGCAGTAGTGGTGCGTTATTCATTATACCGTAATGAAGTCAAACAAAACGAAATAGGTGATATTCTTTTTCATGAAAGGGAATTTCGCGCTGGTGTGTGTTAAAATCGGTAGGACACAGTATATAAATAGGTAATACTCATAGTAATACATATACTGCGAGTCCAAGTGATTCGGGTACAATCAACGCAAAAATCTCAGTTTATTGATAACATAATAAGAGTTAAACTATAATTTCCAGATCAGAAATTATTTTTAAAATCACCCTAATGAATATTTAGGCTGGCAAATTCATTTCAACTACATAACAATTTCTTTGCATTTGAAAAATTCGATTTTAAATAACTGGAAAAGAGATTTTTTCGCTGATTGTACCCGAATCACTTGGACGCACGGTATATGATGTATGTATTCGTAGTCGTACCTCTTTCTTCAGCTACCAAAGACGAATTCTTATCAGGATTGTATCGTCTGGTTTTAGCTTCGAATTCTATGCCGATTTCTTCTAATTGTTTGTTAACTTGGTTGATAGCGTATTTAAATGTGATTTCTTGAATAGTTCCAGTTTCGTTTCCATCATCGTAAAATAATCCTCCTACGCATATACTTAGATGTACATATTTACAGCAACAAAGGTACAGCATAGTTAGCGGAACGAAAACGCGTGCTATACGTACCGATTACAATTTTAAAATTATAGCATCGGAATGTGATAGAAAGTATGAAAATTTGAAGTACTGTATACATGAAGTATGTATGAAACAAGAATTGTACCGAGACACCGTAATAAATCAGGAGTTGATAACGCGCATCATTACCACGTTTTACTTCGAACGAGCAATTTAAAATTGTTGCAAACGAATTTCAAAAATAATATATTCGGTATCATTATTATTTGATTTTCGTCTATCACGTAGGCTCGTATACAACGTATTACACGACAAGGCCGCGTCGTAACCGAATTGGAACAAAAAGACAGCATGGCCGTAGAGTTTTATTTATATCCGAATGCATGCAGTCATCAACAGCGTCGTCGCGAATAAATACAGTATAAAGATGCCGGGCGAAGACCTATTCGAATGAACGGGCTTTTACGCTTATATCTGATATTGTAGGTACTTCAGGCTTAAAATTGATTTCCAGTTTCCATACGAGTAAGAATAAATGCGGGCACACGAACACTGTAATATTATTAAATGTAATAATATTGTACTATATCTACATGGATTCTTGAAATTGCGATCAATATTAGAACACAAACACAAAAACACTCTTTATTTTTAATAAATAGCGTATAGATAATTATATTGTAGGTACATAGACAGGCCACACATTAAAGTTATTGGTAAGTGTTATGAAAATGCAGATAATAATCGTTTTACGCGATACATAAGGCGTAATCATCATTTTAAAAAATCATTGCGTTCGAAGAAAACTAAAAAAAAAAAAAAATTAGAAATATTTCCAAGGAAGATTTGTTTTTACAGTGAGAGACAGAATGGTAACAATTATCAGTAGTATGCATTATACCTGATCCTGGCCCAGATTTTTTTCAACGGTTCTCCAACCGAATTTATCTTGTATTCATCTATTAAATAACCAATAAAAATAATTTCAGTTTCTCAACCGTATTTATTTTAATTTTACCCCTTCAACAACCAATTAAAAGTTTAATCAGTTCATTACCCAGAAAAAACCAAGAAGCAATTCCAAAGATGTTGATATTCATTTTTCATCACAATTCAACGCCTCTTTTTCAACCATTATTGGTTTTAGATGGAAATATTAGCGTTGAATCTTCGTTGAAAATCTGGGTTACCAATAATGGTTGAAAAAGAGGCGTTGAATTGTGATGAAAAATGAATATCAACATCTTTGGAATTGCTTCTTGGTTTTTTCTGGGTAATGAACTGATTAAACTTTTAATTGGTTGTTGAAGGGGTAAAATTAAAATAAATACGGTTGAGAAACTGAAATTATTTTTATTGGTTATTTAATAGATGAATACAAGATAAATTCGGTTGGAGAACCGTTGAAAAAAATCTGGGCCAGGATCAGGTATAATACATACTACTATTATCACTGTGTTCTGCTATCCAGTATCCTTGCAAAGGGAATTTGATTCATACCTATTACCTACTCGTATTTATACGTATCTGCCGATTTGACCGCTTCATAGTGAATTGTAATCTAACAAATAATTAATAAATCCAAAAAAAAAAATCGACTAAATTTTAATTTCGATAAAATAGTAATGGTACTCCAGAGTATAAGCACAATGTACATAGGTACATAATTATACACATATAAAAGTGAAAAAAAGAATAAAATAAGTAAATAAAAATAGAGGTAAAGTTATCTGCAACAATACTTATACCCTGATGGTCATATTCGTACAATGTAGTGGTAGTATCGCGTAAGTATTAATAATTAGGAGGTTGAAGATCAACTTTTTGCAATATATCATAAGGTTTGGTTTTTGGTACATGACTGGATATTAGATCGTGTCGCACTCTTCCTTCTACAGCTTCCATACGCAATCTCCACAAAAATTCGGCTATAGCGACGATGCAAGCTATGCCCAATCCGGCTATTAATACAACAAAGACGCCGCCGACGCTAGCTAATGTTAATTCATTGGCGTTATTATTTTTCTGGTGAACTTCGTCCTGTAAACGAAACACCATCGATAAACGAACCGAAATCTTTAAGAAGATCGTAAGTATACAAAGGCAATGCATTTACCGCGCAAGAGCCTCCTCCTCGTTTCTCTTTCCACCATTTGGTTTTTAACGCGTGCAGAGTTCCTTCTTCTTGCAATTTTAATATCGCCGAGCTAATAGGAGTACGGAACGGCGAATCTGCGAAACAAAGATAAACGTATAATTTACGTAAATTAGTGAGGCACGCGTAACTATGTACACGAATCACGACCAACTTGGGGGAGTAGCGATTCCATATCCTTTGGAGTCTAACATGCCTCCGATCTGAGTTAGAGTGCAATGTCTTTCAGTGACGTATTCGATGCTAGTGGATTCCATGAGAAAAGCGTAATTTCCGTTTCCGCGAAGTACTCGTTCAACGCCTTCTTGGTTAGTTTCGGTAAATACGGAAGGTCGCGCCGATTCCATAACCGTCCACATTCGCTGATAAGTTGATATATTCGAATCCTTCGAATCGTCATCATGATTAACGTGGCATCCAGCTGCGATTAGGTAATAGTTACGACCGAAATATGTAAACTCGACTTACTCTGAAATAAGCTGCTGTAGAACCGCCGCGTAGGGCTCCATACTTGATTGTGGACTGTTTAGCTAAGTCTTCGGCGCTAGTGATGGGTGATTCGAGCCGTTCCACCGTTAAAAATGCAGCCAAATTGGCGGTATACGAGGAAATCATGATTAACGTAAAAAACCACCATGTGCCCGCTACTATTCTAGTTGACAGTGCTCTAAGGCAAACAATACGTCAGCAGGAAAAATAACCATTCGCAATGGGCGCATCATTTTCAGCTTACTTTGGTACGATATCCGAGCCCTGTTGCATTAGAGTACCAATGACGAACCACAAAGAATTGATTAGAGAGAACTGGTTCTGCAAAATTTCCGGGTCTTTTTTACAAGGATGCGGATTTTCCCACTCGTACGGACTAAACCTACGAGATAACGCAGATTCGTTTGTATTATGTATCTACGATTCTACATAATTATACAGTATATACCTACCAAATTTTGTAGGTACCTACCAGTACTACCTTTCTTCTCGAGTAAGCGAAATCATTTACCTGGCTAAAATGAAGAGCAACAACGACACTCCCAAGTAAGCTGTCGCCATGTATAACCAAACGTCGAAAGATAAAGGAGATAAAAAGGAAAACAAATTAGGAGAATGCTTGATTGGTTTCCTATACAATACGCTAATACCTAGGCAAAAATTTAAATCATTCGATGGATTTGGTACGAACTCTGGTACTTCTGGTTTTTTGTTTTTCAACTATTTTTACCTAAATTCATAAACGGCATCGTAAAGTCGACGACTTGTTCACGTTCATAAGTGATGGTTAAATCAGCGACAGCTAGATCCGCTCTCTACCAACAAAAACACGAAGAAAATTAAAATCACTCGACCGAGTAATTTTGGCGATCATCGCTTGTTATTACGCACCTGTTCCAGCAATTCTCCAATCATACCGTTCCACTCATTGGTTACCCTATTCAAAGATCCGTGACGTCCATCCGGCACTATTCTGAACGTATAATTGAATCCCAATATTTTAGAAATTTCTGCTATAAGATCGACCACATAGCCCTCGAACTGATTATTTCCGGATAATAATTCGCTAGACGGTTTTCGCATAAAGTACGGAGCACTCTGCGTCATTAAACAATTTGTAAACAGGTGCGAGTATGATTTTGACTTAATTCGAGATCCGTTTTCTGTTTTCAATATTGCTCACCAATAGCGTAGTGATGATGAAATGTTTGCTCTGCAAACTTTCCACAATTTCTGTATAAGTTTCGGTATACGTTTGCGAAAAATTAAGCCCCGTTGTCGAGTTCCAAGTGCCGATAGTTTTTAAGCCATCTTCGCGTAAGGTTATCACGTCGAATTGAACGTTGGTTCTGAAGCCTTGATTATCGAATTTTATTAGACCGCTTAAGCCTTCAATTTCCACCTACGATAAAGAGAGTTTACATTGAAGAGCAGAAAATACATATTAGGTATGTATCATGTAGGTAGTATATGTAACTAGTACTCGTAGCTACTAGCTATAGTTATTCGTAGCTACTACGAGTAGCTATGTGGTACCTAATATCTATCATAGTAGTGTGCACATTGTACGTACTCAGTACCCACTCAGCTATAAATCAAGAAGAAAATTAATGTAGGTAGGTATCAATGCTTACCACTTTCATATAATTAATCAAGCTAAATCCGTGCGAAAAAGTATCTACTGTCGAATCGCAGTTAATAGGATTGACATCAATTTGTTGACTTGCGTCTAAATCGTGTAATGCTTTAGCAAACAAATAAACGGCGTCGTACATCAGCGCTGTCTCGGTCTGAAAATTGTTTGCAAATCAAGTACAACAGGGGCAGAGGGAAGATGAACTTCGTATAAAATAACCGCTAGATAATACGTACGTCGTACAACTACGACGTATTATAAACATTTAGGTAGGTACATATTCTGTACTTGGTACTTATAGGTAACGTTCACGTATCATACTGAAACAGTGGCGCCAAGAGGGGGGGGAAGCATGGGGAAGTTCCCCCGGGCCCGGACTTTTTGAAGGGCCCGTTCTTGTTATAAGTACATAATTAAAGTCATCTCCCTCAATGTTGTTAATTTTTCATATAGACTAACAGAACATGTTTTTTTATTCATGTGGAATTCTGATTTTTTAAATTCTATACACATTTACCAGTTGTTATAATTTGAGATTTATTTTGTGACTAATATTCAAATTTAGTGGGAAAAGTAAAATTTTATATTCTTGGGAAAAAATATAAAAAGGATTTAAATATGAAAAACATATTTGACGAAATTGCACATTTGAAAAAGATACATGAAGCCGAATTTGGAAAAGATGTTTTATCACCTATTGAACTGCTAAATGTAATTACTGAGCACAAACTGAATATGCTGTTTTTAAATGTATGCATTGCTATTCGTATGTTTTGTACCATTCCTGTAACAGTTGCTTCGAGCGAAAGATCTTTCAGCGTTTTGAAAAGAATAAAAAGTTTCAATTGGCCAGTGATGAGCCAGGAAAGGTTAAACGGGCTAGGAATGCTATCAATAGAGAGCAAGTTAGCTCGAACAATAAATTTTGAAAAAATTATTGAAAACTTTGCTTTTAAAAAGGCACGAAAAGTGCATTTTTAATTATTTTTTATATTTAAGAATTAAGAGTACCACTTTATGTTAATTGCTTTTGAATTAAAAATTATGATTCATTTTTCATTTTTTCTCATAATATACATAATTATAAACATGATGATTTTTCAATTAAAAAAAAAATATTACTCTAAAACCCCTTCTGCCAAAAAGTACTATATTAAGGGCTCCTGTACAATTTCCCCCAGGGCCCGAAATTGCTCTCAGCGCCACTGTACTGAAAGCATAAAGCATGAATTCATCTACTCGCACATACCTTCATGGTGGTAGCATTATCCTTTAATAAAATTCAAAATATGAACGCATTTAACATACAAACACACATTATATGATTAGTAAAATTTAAAGCTAAAATCACAATGTAAAATTAAGTTAACTAGCAACGATGTGATCAGTTAGTAAAATTTTCGTACCCACTCGTGAAAAATTTTTTTAAATTCTGCCTTGTTAAAATTGATTAATTTGAAAGCGGTGAAATTCGCTCCTCCATATCTGAAGTCGTCCAAATTCAGTGTATGAATATCCTGTAATGTAAATGAGTCGAGATTATCTAGCGCGTACTATTCACGAAGACGTCTTAGTCTTCAGCAGAAGATTAGTTATAAACAGTATTGTAGGAACGAACATAGGTCTGTTCTGCTTGTTCCTGTTCTCGTTTCTGAAAAGATCCAGTCATTTGATCCTGTTTTTGACTCGTTCTTATTCTCAATGTTTCAACTGTTCTCGTTCCGTTCTTCGTTCTTTTAATTCTTTACAATGTTGTTCTCGTTTTGTTCTTTGTTCTCTCAATCCTTTATGGTCTCGTTCTTGTTCGTTCTTCGTTCTGTTCTCGTTCTTCAATTTTTTCTTTTGTTCTTTCTTTCTTTCTTTCTTTCTTTCTTTCTTTTTTTTTCTTTCTTTTTTTTGATAACGTGTTTACAGTTAATAAGCTAATAATTTAAAAAAAAATTACTTATATCGGTATATGTAACACTTGCTCGCTTTCAAGTATAAGTTTCTTATTTTCTCTTTCCCCTCATGATATCTATTAATTTCATGACAAATCACGAACTTTCAAAAGAACGAAGAACAACCCAAAATTACATCCGTTCTTGTTTTTGTTCTCCTTCCTCAGCATTTTACATTAGTTCGTTCTCGTTTCGTTCTTTGATCTTTCAGTTTGAAAACATTCTGTTCTCGTTCTGTTCTTCGTTCTTCAGATATATCACTTTTATGTTCTCGTTCTTGGTCCTGTTCCTCAGGAACAATGAAAATTTTCCGTTCTTATTGTTCTTCGTTTTCGTTCTTTGGTTTGTTCCTACAACACTGGTTATAAATACGATGATAGCTATAGCTTACCAAAGAAGTCAACAAATAGCTATGATAACTGCCGGTCATGCCTAGTTGCTGAGCTTGTTTCAACACGATCAATGTTTTTTCGGCGCTACAGTCGAGTACTATTTGAGATAGACCCATGTTCTTCATTTTTTTCAGTAATGGTCTAAGTAATTGAATACAATAAAATCAATTATAGGCACGTACTGAGGAGATTGGGAGCAGATTTTACTTTTTTTTGAAAAGTACGAGCTCACTTGATATAATAAGAATCAAATGACCCGTAAAGAACATAAAAAATTTCAACCCTCAAACTTACCAAAAACAGCTCTTAAAATGGCGATAAATTATTAAAAAATTAAAAAATGTGGAAAAAATGGGAACAATTTGTACTTTTTTTTCACATTCAAAAGTTTTATACCGTCATATGAAGATTGAAAAATCTTTAACTGCCATTTTTGTCAAAATATAGCTGTCCAAGTATTTTTTTGTTTCTATATAAAAATCGCCAATTTTGAATATTTAAACAGAAATTAATAATAAATGGGCAAGTTACTGATCTCGTGCACGCTTTGGGCTTGATTTCAACTCTGTAGGACTTCGGAAACCGAAAACTTTTAGTTTTCACCTCATAGATCTCTCAAATTATCAAAACTGCGTTAAAATTACCCATTTTAGGCATTTTACAAATGAACGCCTCATACTTTGGAAATCTCTATGAGGTAACAATAGTATGTATATCAAACTCACACCATGCTTGTAAGCCATAAATCAACCATTCATTATTTATTTACAAAATAAATACTTTTCGAAAATTGGCGCCTATCCTCCTTCCCGACCCAAAAAAAAAAACTGTAACTCCTTAATTTTGAAAAAAAAAAAAAATGCGGCCTAAACCTTCTTTACTTTTCATACATCAAAATGAAAATTTTTGATGCAACAAAAATTCAAATTGCTTGAAAATCAACTTTATCGGAATTTTTTCAATTTTCCAAAAATTTACCCACATTTTGAGAAATGTTTCTCATAAGTTTGAGGACTGAATTCTTCATGCACTCCTCCAAGTGTTTTGATAATTTACACACACACACACACACAAAAAAAAAAGGAGAATTTGCCCCATTCTAGTGTACATCAATATTACCTATAGCCCACAAATCGTGGATGTTAAAATTTTGATTTAGTTTCTCCAAGCTCTATGCCACTCTTTCTGTTTTTTTTTTCCAGTGAGTTCATTATTTGAAAATAAAGGTATCGCCAAGGTATACCTTCAAGTGGTTGGAAGGAGAGGGGGAGGGAGTAGAGGGATATTGCGCCAGGCTCCAGTTTCTGAAAGAATCCGGGAATTAAAATTTTTAATTAATTTAAAAATTTCAACAACTCTAATTGGAATTTTGTTTTTATCAAATTTTTTGAAAATTTTGTTGCACCTATTTTTCGATAAAATGGAGATAATTTTGCTATCTTCGGTGTTGCCTACAATCATTCAAAAGTTCTCACCTATAATCTGTGATTTCGTTATTCAGTCGAGTAATGAAACTTGGTTTTAATTGACGCTCGCCGATTAATCCCTGCAAATGAACTAAATCGTCGATATCTTCATAAATAATGGCGAAGTTTTTCCAACCGAACGATTTCACGACGCTAGCAAAAGCCTGTAAAAATATCATAGCTGGTATAGGTAGCTCTTCCCGACCAGCAAGATAATGATAATGAATATGCGTATGTACCCAATGTACAATATTGTACACACGATCTAACCTCAGATAAAGCCAACGGATGCGGAAACAAATTCACCAGACAACTGCCGCGATTCATTTTATACTGCCTGGTTTCCAAATGCGGAACCTCCATAGTATCACAAATGGACTGTATATGCCTGGCAGCGGCTGGACTTTGAGGCCCGAAAATGGCCGCTACTCCTTTGCGCAGAATATTACAAGCTGTAATCGACGATATGATTATACGGATAGATTGTGATTGGCTGGCACCGAGAGGTGAACATGAAATGTATTCGCCTATCAGAACGCACCTTTTTTGCTGGCTCTGAAACTGTCCCCTTGAACCGAGTTCTCGATTTGAGGAACGAGTTTGGCTCTCGGCAAAATATTTCTGTTGGCGTTGACGCGTTCTATGGCTTTTTGAAAAGCGCGCTCTTGTTTATTTTGATCGGTGTCGAAGAGACCTCCTACGACACGAAAACCTCAACGTAGCATCATCCGAATTTCGACGACTTGCAGTGAAAACAGTTAGTAAAGGTAGCTTACCGATTCGCACTGTTTCGGGTAAACAGGTCGCAAACTGCGCCACAACAACCAGACAGATGCAACGAAAAATAATTTTCATCGTGTACCTACCTATGTCTGCAAAAAGAAAACAAACCTAATGAAGTAGACAGCCTACAAATATTTGTATGGTCGATCAGTAATCATAGATCGTTATCGCTGATCACGCATGTGCTTATGAGAGATGGCGCGAGATCATTACAAAAGTGTTGATCCAGTTGACGCCGAACGCTGAATCGTATGAATCTCTGCTATAACGTAAACTGTATACAATTATTACGATGAGAATTTTTCACTTTCGAAGCTAAGAAAAATGATAAGAAAAAATACATTAAAATTCGCGCCAATGTACGCGTATGTCTGAAGCTGTGAACAAACTTATACCTATAGCTACGATATGCTAAATAGACAATAATTACCCTTAACAAACTTCCTTGGTCATCTCATTGAGTTGTTTTGCCCTCGCACTTGCTAACGCGATACTCGTACGACGTACATTTCAGCTTATCTTCGACACACAAAGTAAAATGGAAAATAGTAAAAGGAAAATGGAAAATTGCAAAACTCAAAATACTAGACTGGAATTTCTCAATACGAAAAGCATGCGCCGCGATGTGCGCGTAATGTCCCCAAACATTTTCGAATTCTACGCCGCGCCGGCTATATTTTTCCTTTCACCGCAATCCCCATCGATGAATTATGAAAATCTTGCTACATTGAGACGATGATTTTATCGTATTACCTCTACACGTACATTTTCTTAGGTATTTATTTTCATTTTTTCAAAATCAAGCTGACAAAATAAGACGATATTTTGTATCCGAATGTTTTTATAGTAATTACTACGAATATATGTACTGCGCTCGTATAATAATATGTACGTACGTATAGATAATAGCTGTAGCTACAATTTTACTCAGGTATTCGAATATTCAGTAGGGCTAGTTTTCAAGGTGCTTGTGAATAATCTAGAAAAATAAATCACGAAAAATGTTCGAATTCTGTCAACAAAAAGGCGTACCTACGTATAAAAGAAGCCCAAGCCGAAGCCGAGCTTCGCTCACAGTCGCAGCATCTCGTTACCTAGTAAAAAACGATCAATCGACGTATACTAGTCGACGCAACATTGCGGCGTTTGATGCGCAACGACCTAAAAACTTCTGTACTTAGCTACCATACCTATATTAGTTTTAATACAAATGCTGATCAGTCATTTACCTACAGCTACAGGTACCTAATTATTCGTACAGTTGAAAATATCAGCAGCTATTTGTAAACGTATATCGTATCGTGTAAGTATGTCTTGGCTCTTGATTACAAAAAAAAAAAGTAAGCAGCCACGCCGCATTACTGGAGCTGAGTTTTTAACTGGAGCTTGTTTTGATCAAGTAATAACCTTGCTTAACCGTTTATGACTACAGGTCACAACCAATACCAAGTCTGAAAACCCCTACTCTATCCTTTCCAAAAACACTTAAGAAGTTCAATTTGGCACAAATGTAGTATTTCTTGCCATGAAATAATCATGTGAACACATATTTCTCAAACTAAAACTATTTGAGGGTGCTCAAATTATCTTCAAATCTTGATAATCCGCCATTTTGGATCCATGTTGACTCAAATTTAAGAGGTCATATTCTGGTCACCAACTAATCCTACACACAAAGTTTGACCAATCTAGGCCGATTTGGTGATGAGATATGGAGATACATGAAATTTCCTGCAGCAATTTCCCCTCCGAAAGCCCTTTTTTGCTCTAACTCCCCTCCAAAATCACTGAGGAAGCTAAAATCAAAATACGTTTGTCACTTGGGCTCATTTTATCATATGACAAAGCAATAAAAAATTTTGGACCCCTCCTGTACTCCCACCACTATTTTAGGTTGATAACTCCGGCTTCCCCCCCCAACATCATGTATGGAAGTGAATTCGCGATATAGTATACAACTTATCTCCAATAACCATATGAATTCATATTAATTACATTTTTACCAACTTGAGGCTTCTCAAGCTCTACTCAAAATTTTGATAATCCGCCATTTTGGATCCGTTTTGATCCAAATTCAAGAGGTCATATTCTGGTCACCAACTAACCTCACACACAAAATTTGACTTCTTTAACTTGATTTGGTGGGGAGATATAGAAGATTCAAGAAATTTCACGACTCAAAACTTCCTCAAAAACAGGTTTTTGCTTTAACTCTCCTCAAAATGCACTTAGGAAGCTGAAATTTGGATATGTTGGTGTCCGCGTCTCACTCTTTCATACGAGATCAAAAACGAAAAATTTGAGCTAGTCGCCCTTTCTCCAGCCCCCCTTAAAATTTGAGTGATCCACCATTTTAAAATTTATCGAAAAGACAAAAAAGATTGTTCTGCGCATTTTCAAGAAGAGTCTCTCACCAAGTTTTGAGCGAATTTTATGAATACTCACCGGCGTTACGCGAGGGCTAAAAAAAAATATATACATACCAAAAAGTTGGATATTTGCCAAATGATTACAAATGGTCTGAAACGCAAAGATTTGAAGACCCTGCCCTCCTCCGACCTTCCCTTCCCAAATCAGGTAGGCCGTAATAGCTATCGTTTTTGGATTAAAAACTCAGCTAAAAAAAAAAGAAAAAGAAAAAAGTTGAATTTTGCACCACAATCTGCGAGATTTTCGAGATGAAGCCCGGTGGCGTATTGAGAAATATTTTTAAAGGAACTACGTACATAATATAATGTACATTATACACACTCGCAAACCAAGACCAGACAGTGCAGCAACTAGAGCAAAATATGTTTTTGAATAGGGAGGATAGGAAGGAGGGTAAATTTTTGCAAGATAAATCATTAACTTTCGCTTTTCTCTCTTCGAGCTGCCTGGACTAATGTATAGCAACACCAGTGGCAGAGTGACCGTTTGCGGCACTTTCATACGAGTTATGAGAGATCATTCGGAAGAGATGTAGTAAAGATATTCGTTCAATAACTGGTACTCGGTAAGGCTGTACCAATTAAAACAATTTATGCAAGTAGCATATACTACAGTAGTACAGGACATACAGGACACAGGTAGAAACTAGGAAGTAGGTAGTACATGTAGGTATTGCGTGTGATGGCGTTGCTCCCACGAACTACACCTCGAGTACGAGTTTACGCGTATGGCATGCGACGAGTGATTCATTGCTGATCAGGAGTGAATTAGGGAAACGTAGATTTGGCTACAGTTCAAGACATTTAAATTTAGAAATTCGAAATGGCTGCGTAAATTTTAAGTGCATTACACGAAGCATTCGCGAACCGTTGTAGTCGCGTCGTCGTCGAATACAAGAACCCGAATCGAATAAGATGCTTAGCTCGTGATGAACGTAAATATTTTCTTTTTAGTTGCCATCGTAGTCGGCTCGTTAGCGATAACAACATGCACCGCCAACAGACTAACCAAGCATTTTCCAGCCGATCCGCAAAAGGTTATCGTAGGTTAGTGATTTGTCAACTATGTAACAGAAAAAGCTCGATATGACTACTATTTCGTTACCGATGGACACCTGTTTTTAGTTGGCTTATTCGGCGAGAATGAGGAACAAGAGAAATTAGCCTTCGAAGAGGCCATCGAGGATGTAAACAAAGACGCCAGTATTCTCAAGAGAACATTATTAGTAAATCAAACCAAAATTGTAGACCTTCGTAACGCATTTGTGATTAAAAAAACACGTAAGTTTTCACGTACTACGTATAAAGTCTAATGAATAACGCAGATGTGCTTGTGTCAGTATGTTTTGAATTGCATACTATATCCTACTTGGTGAAATTCACCACTTCAACACTTCAAGGCACGCTATAGCCAGTACTAAAGGTGCTACGTATTTTTCATACATCCAGCAAAAAGCGATATGCCTACGTATAACTGCTCACCTTGTGTTTGGTGCAGGGAATGTGTTCGAATGTTTTATTATATTTATTTAATTTTGTTTGTTTGTTTTTTTTTTTTGTTTTTTTTTGCCTAAACTATTTTTATGAAAAATGGAGCCCGTTCTCTAGATGAGTACGTTTTCTAATAAATTTATGAAGATAGAGCGATTTTTAGATGAAAAAATGTTCACTCACTCTTTCGCAATATTTGGTAACACTGCCTCTTAATACTGAAATACTCTTATCTCTATAGATGCTCTAGCGCCTTATTGTACGTAGTACGATTTGAAGAAATTTTCACCATATCCTGTCGTCACTTACAGACCGCAAATTAAATAGCTGTAGCGAATTCTTAGCATTTTTTAGCATTTACAGGTCAAGTTACCTATGTAGATACGCATGTACAAAATAAGCAGATTTTTTTTTTGTTTGTTTCCATTATTGAGCTGGAAAATTTACCCATTTACAGTGTGCTCGGAGATGGAAAAGGGTATTACTGTGGTATTCGGGCCAAATTCCGAAGAAGGCATAGATATAGTTCAATCAATTACCAATGCATTCAGAATTCCTTACATATTTTCTAAAATGGAAGCTTCTCTCCACAGTGATGACTACTCAGTGAACATATTCCCTTCGATACAACATTTAACGAAAGTACGTTGATATGAGTTTAATCGAGCACTATAAATATAGATGTTGTAATGACGTACAGGCATTATAATGCTAAGCTACTACAGTGCAATCATGTAATCGTACCTATTCTTAGTGCAGTTATTCCGTCACCTCTCTCCCTCTTCCTTAATTTGAGCCCTCTCCTAATGCAATACTCTGTATGGCATATACTTATACGTGTATTTGTAACACCAAGCTACGTCATACGAATAACGCATCCTCCGAATCGGGAGAAATACATTTTACCAAAATTGGCAATCTATATTCGTTCGTGCTGAAATTGTTTTGAAAATAGGGCATTCAAGAAATCATCCACGATATGGATTGGACGGCGTTTACGTTGCTATATGAAAAGGACGAAGATTTAGCTTTGTTCCAAGATCTACTAATCGAACACGAGCAATTAAAAAATGAAGAAAATTTTCAGCCCATACTACTGAGACAGCTTCCAGAAGACAAAGATTATGGGTTGGTTTAAAAAAAAAAAAATGTACAGTATTTGTTAATAATATTGACTACTTAGTATTTACACATATGACTCTTATGAACTGGACGTTGATAAGACAGTATACCTACGTATACTGCTTTGTAAGAAGCACAGCTGGTGGCATCAGCCTAACATTACTTTTAAAAATGATCGATATGGTTAAGCATACCTACAAGAATATAGAAGTGAGTGTTTTCTGAGAGTAGGGGTCTATAAATATTTTTGCTTTATTTTCAATGTCTTTCTTTCGATCACTCATATTTAGGTAGTTTTCTAGGTATTGATTTTTTCGACATAGTATGAACGTAACTTCGAAGGCACTGATTTTGAGATTTCATTTAATACAACTTAACGAAATTCTAATCACATAATTCTGTTCAAAAAGACATCTTAATTGTTGATAAGAAATCGCAAATACATTCTGAAAAAAAAAAAAAACATATTAATGATAACGTTCTTGGATGAAACTAATTTTTACGGCAGACATATTTGCAGAAATGAAGTACTTGATAATAAAGAATTTGAATGATGGTAATATTTATAATAATAAGTATATACTTAAAGGTGCGCCGGTGTCATTTTTTCTGACTTCTCATTTCTTTATTTTCATACCTCCATATAATATACCCAGATACGCAAACGTGATCTATATACTCGGCATTGGCACCTTGGCGCTCATGAACAAAGTTAAAAAAATAATAATAATAATAAGATATCGAAAATTCAATTCATTTCGATCAATATTTTAGAAAATGGTAATATGGTATCTACCCGAAAACACGCGATTCTTGTTATTTGTACTCTGTAGTTTATACCGACTGGTAAAATTTACTATCAAAATTATGTACAAATTAGTCATGCCTGTAATATAGTAAACAATACGACGATTTGTGAGACCGCAAAGTTAAAACTGCTCATAATACTGTATATAAAGCGTATATCTACTATTTAAAAATTACGTAACGCAGGCCTTTATTGAAAGAACTTGAAAAACGTGGCGAATCAAGATTCGTGGTACATTCCGCTAAAGAAAATATAATACCGCTTTTGAGAAAAGCCAAAAATTTGAAATTGATGGGAGACTACTTCGCCTACGTCATTATTTCAATGGTAAAGATCTAAAATATCCAATACTCATGTATAAACATGGATTTCCGCTCAACCTTTATGGATGCATGTACAAATAGATTTTCAAAAAATTCGCCATCATTTCAGGACGCTCATCAAATAATGTTCAGAGAATTTGCGACGACTAAAACCAATATAACCATATTAAGCATGATAGATCCGATAACTTATTTAGTAGACAGTCAAGACTCAAATTACGATCGTTTTTCTACCTTTGTACATCAAAACGTGAGACGGTTGAAGGTAGGTACCTAGTTGGCACTAGGCAGCAGCTAATACCATAGACGAGACTAGATAATTATATTCTAACTAGTCTACTAGTCTACCAGACAACTGCGTACCCATTTCGATTTATCTTTAACCAAGACTGTTATGTACGTGAAAAATTAAAAATCAATATCATTCAGCAATTGTTGATTATTTTCAGACTCTGGCGTTTTTGATTTACGACGCGGTTTATTTGTTTGCCAAAGCTTTAGATACCTTTTTGGAAAACGAGACTCTAGAAGTAGAAAAACTCGATTGTAGAAATAATGGAACATTTTTTACGGACGGACTAGCGTTGATGAATATCATCAAAACGGTAAACATTTCTCTAATGTGGAATTTTGTACGTGGGGATTTAGGCTGCTATAACTTGTATCGTGAAGCGATTTTTAGCTGAGTTTTTAATAAAAACGATAGCTATATTACAGCCTACCTGATTTGGGAAGGGAAGGTCGGGGGAGGGTGGGCTCTTCAAATCTTTGCGCTTCAGACCATTTGTAATCATCTGGCAAATGTCCAACTTTTTGGTGTATATATATAATTTATCTAAGGATAAAGTGGCATCATTTTTCGTCGTCTACAGGTAAAGCGGCATATTTTTTACAAAGTGGCATCTTTTTTTTGATGCCACTTTACCATCACATTGCTAATCGATTCAGCTATGTGTCATGACGTCACTGGTGTGGTTATTTGGGTGATGCCACTTTACCACTAATATTTTATTTTTCATACAAAAAAATTTTTTTCTGTCTACGGTCGTAGTAACCTCATTTTTTTGATGTTTACACGTCAAGTGGCATCATTTTAAAAATTTGTTACCAAGAAAACCTATGATATTATACATTCCGTTCGCCATTGTGGTGTCGTTAATGTGACATTAGATGCACTTTTGAGGAATGTGCAAACTGATGCCACTTTGACCATAGATCACTATATATATATTTTTTTTCCCACGCGTAGCGCCGGCGAGTATTCATAAAATTCGCTCAAAATTTGGTGAGGAACTCTTCTTGAAAATGCGAAGAAGTGCTTTTTTTGTTTTTTCGAAAAATTTCAAAATGGCGGATCACTCAAATTTTGAGGGGGGCTGGAGAAGGGGCAAATAGCTCTAATTCTTCGTTTTTGATTTTATATGAAAGAGTGAGTCACGGATACTAACATATCCAAATTTCAGCTTCCTAAATGCATATTGAGAGGAGTTAGATCAAAAAACGGCTTTTTGAGGAAGTTTTGAGTCATGAAATTTCTTGAATCTTCCATATCTCCCCACCAAATCAAGTTAAAGAGGTCAAATTTTGTGTGTGAGGTTAGTTGGTGACCACAATATGACCTCTTGAATTTGGATCAAAATGGATCAAAATGGCGGATTATCAAAATTTTGAGTAGAGCTTGAGGAGCCTCAAGTTGGTAAAAATGTAATTAATATGAATTCATATGGTTATTGGGGATAAGTTGTATACTATATTCCGAATTCACTTCCATACATGATGTTGGAGGGGGGAAGGCGGGGTTATCAACCTAAAATAGTGGTGGGGTACAGGAGGGGTCGAAAATTTTTTATTGCTGTGTCATATGATAAAATGAGCCCAAGTGACAAACGTATTTTGATTTTAGCTTCCTCAGTGATTTTGGAGGGGAGTTAGAGCAAAAAACGGCTTTTGGAGGGGAAATTGCAGCAAAAAAATTTCACGAATCTTCCATATGTCATCACCAAATCGGCCTAGAATGGTCAAACTTTGTGTGTAGGATTAGTTTGTGACCAGAATATAACCTTTTAAATTTGGGTCAAAATGGATCCAAAATACCGGATTATCAAGATTTGAAGGTAATTTGAGCACCATCAAATAGTTATAATTTGAGAAATATGCGTTCACATGATTATTTCATGGCAAGAAATACTACATTTGTGCCAAATTCAACTTCTTAAGTGTTTTTAGAAAGGATAGGGCTGTAGTCATGAACGGTTAAGCAAGGTTATTAGTAAATCAAAACAAGCTCCAATTAAAAACTCAGCTCCAGTAATGCGGCATGGCTGCTTACTTTTTTTTTCTAAATTTATTTTCCGAGAGAAAACGCAATAGAGATACTTATGCGTATTTTCTTTATTATTTTTATTAATTTTTTTCATGATTCTTTTTCATGTTGTTGTTGTTGTTGTTATCAGACCGAAATTAAAATGGTAACTGGTCTCACAAAAATCAACGAAAAAGGAGAACGTAGTTTTCACGCGATTCAAATTATGCAAATGATTCCGCGAGAATATTATAAATTAGGTAGCTGGAATCCAGAGAAGAGAATTGACTATTCAAGAAACAAAACGCAGATGATACAAGAATCAGAGGATATTCTCGTCAATAAAACTTTCATAGTTTCTTCTATATTGGTAATTATAATTTATTATTATACCATCTAATGACGAGTGGCTACACGCCTTTTATAATAGTATATATAACTAGATATGACCCAATGGCTTAGCGATGGTTATGAAGTACGTATGTAGGTACGTCATTTCATTTCCAATTTCCCTATATTTGAATGATCCATACCTAATTCATGAATATCGAAGTATAATTATGTATCGCCTAAGAAACAGTTATGCTATTACTTATTAGGGCGAGCCGTATTTGATGAAATGCCCGAAAGATCTGGAAGATGAAAGCGCGAAAGAAAACGAAGGAGAAGAAACGAGCAAATGTTACACGGGATTCTCCCGAGATCTAATAGACGCTATTGCTCGTGAAAGAAAATTCAAATATAAAATTGTAGAACCTGAGGATGGTAAACGGGGTTCACTCGATCCGAATACCAATAAATGGGACGGTATCATAAAAGAAGTACAAGATAGGGTTTGTACTAACCTATAACCTATATCTACCTACGTATACGTGGACGTGAATGGGCAACTTGGCGATTGAATTTTTACAGAGAGCTGACCTGGGTATTTGCGATTTAACGATAACTCACGAACGAAGAAAAGCTGTCGATTTCACGAAACCTTTCATGAATTTGGGTAGGTTGAACAATGTACACTGTACAGGGCACGCATACGTATACGTATAGGTATTTTGTAGACGGTACCTAATTGTAGTCGCGCACTATGAACCTCTAAAGAAAATTTCGGTTATAGGTATTAGCATTTTGTACAAGAAGAACATAGAAGAAGAAACTGGAATGTTTTCGTTTTTGAATCCATTTCGATTCGAAGTTTGGTTATGCGTGGCTACGTCATTACTGGCGCTTTCCATAGCCCTCTTCTTTGTCTCAAGGTGGCACACTCGAAAGCACATTTTAATTATTTAGATTTCGTAAAATGTCACGCGTACGTCACGTCGTGCATACGTATGTAGTTGTTTAAGAATAACAATAAGCGATAGACTTTTTCAGACTTACACCTTATGACTGGGACAGTCCTCATCCTTGCGATTCTGACGTGGAGGAGCTGGAAAACGCTTTATCACTGGTTAACTCGTTGTGGTTTTCTCTAGGATCGGTATTACAACAAGGATGCGATATTCTACCACAGTAAGAAGTTGAGAATTTTCGCAATTCGACATAGTGTGATAATGAGGACATAACAACTATACGAAATTACTTTTGTTACGTAGAGCCGTGTCATCGAGAATTGTAGCGGCGATGTGGTGGTTTTTCACGCTGATCATGGTTTCCACGTATACGGCTAATTTGGCCGCGTTTTTAACAACTCAACAAATGGATTCAGAGATTAAAGACGTAGAACAACTCGCTTCGCAATCGGCCATCAAGTATGGATGCAACAGAGATGGATCAACAGCTACCTTCTTCAAAGTATCTACTCAGTGTTCACGTAATTTTCCTACTACATCTGCTAGTACTTACTGCTAATACAAGGTGACTAATAAAATTTTAATATTGTTGACAGAACCTTTAGTCCAGTGTATTTGGACATAAAATACACCAAAGGTCGGAAAAATTCCCATCAAAGCGATTTTTGGTATGGTTGTTAGGAACACCATTCTAAACAACATACTAAAAGTCCTGACCCCTAGGTGTGCAACGTATCTCCACAGGGGGGAAAATGTCCTCAAAAAATCAGTTTTTGGCCCCTATCTCCTCCGCATTTGGTCCTAGCGCAAAAAGGTCTCAATAAAATTTACTCTCCATCCAATTCCCTATAAAATGAGCCATAAACCATTTTTCAAAAAAGATCGAGTTTGGAGCTATGGCTTCCTAAAAATGAGTAGTTTTGAGGTGTGTTATGAAAAGTCGCTATAAAAAACGTATTACGATTATTATAAATTGTTTTAATGGTTATATATTATATTGAAGCCTAAGATAATTTTCCCTGACAAATCGAAACCACCCTCCTGTTCCCCACCACCATTATCAGAAGAACCCCCCTTCCGTATAATGAATTTGTTTTAATGACACAGCCCATTTATTCTAATTTCGACATTGAAAAATTACACCAAAACATCTATCAGTCACGCGTGCTTTTCGTATCCTTGTTTGGGGGGAGGGAGCGGCTTATATTACGACGCAACATTAGGCACAATATATCGCACCCTCAGTGCAATAAGGCCACATCTCAAAATAAATACCGCAAAAGGAATACGCTCAACTCCCGAAAAAATACGCTAATTAGCGTAAAAACGCTAAATTACGCTAAATACCGCAAAAAGAATACGTAATTTTACTGAGAGCCTTTTACAGGAGTTGCAACATCTAGCAGAACTATTAGACACCTTGTATTAACATGTAGGTACTTAATATTTACTCGCCCTCGCAGTCGCGTACATGTTTAATGCTTGAATCATACGACTACATAGTTATGTACAGACTAATGCAAAATTACCTATCCCTTTCCTCCAAAGAAACAATCTTTCAAGGTTCAAATGAAACCTCAAAAATTTGAGTTCAAAATAGTATATTACTATGCAAGGATCGAAAGTAAGCGATTTCGGACGAATGCGAAATGCTCACTTCGATTCTTGCATTGTAAGAGATTTTAAATTATTAATGATAAAGAAAATATTATCTTTTGCCGCGATATCTGACGACATTACACAACGCCGCCCTCCATATTGTAAACAAATAGGTATTTTACTTTCCGCCGGCTATGTAAAAAATGTTTAGATCCTGTTAAAAACTTAAACAAGTTATATTAGGCACATTTCACACAAATTAAGGGAATATCAGTTTTTTCAAATTTCATTGGGGAAGCGTTATAAATGTATATATATACGGTGGGTCCAAGTGATTCGAATACAATCAGCAAAAAAATCTCTTTTCCAATTATTTAAATGTGATTTTTTTTAAATGCAGAGAAATTGTAATGCAGTTGAAATGAATTTACCGGCCTTAAAATTCATTACAGTAATAAAATTTTGAAAATAATTTATGATTTAGAAATTGTAGTTTAACTTCTATTATGTTATCAACAAATTGAGATTTTCGCGCTGATTGTACCCAAATCACTTGGACGCACGGTATGTATACATGTATTTAAAAAAAAACGTAAGCAGCCATGCCGCATTACTGGAGCTGAGTTTTTAACTGGGGCTTCTTTTGATTTAGTAATAACCACGCTCAACTGTTCATCACTACAGGCCACACCCAATACCAAGTCTGAAAACCCCTACCCTATCCTTTCCAAAAACACTTAAGAAGTTCAATTTGACACAAATGTAGTATTTCTTGCCATGAAATAATCATGCGAACGCATATTTCTCAAATTATAACTATTTGAGGGTGCTCAAATTATCTTCAAATTTTGTAAATCCGCCATTTTGGATCCATTTTGACTCAAATTTAAGTGGTTATATTCTGGTCACAAACTAATCCTACACACAAAGTTTGACCATTCTAGGCCGATTTGGTGATGAGATATGGAAGATTCATGAAATTTCCTGCAGCAATTTCCCCTAAAAGCCGTTTTTTGCTCTAACTCCCCTCCAAAATCACTGAGAAGCTAAAATCAAAATACGTTTGTCACTTGGGCTCATTTTATCATATGACACAGCAATAAAAAATTTTCGACCCCTCCTGTACCCCCACCACTATTTTAGGTTGGTAACCCCGCCTTCCCCCTCCAACATCATGTATGGAAGTGAATTCGGGATATAGTATACAACTTATCCCCAATAACCATATGAATTCATATTAATTACATTTTTACCAACTTGAGGCTCCTCAAGCTCTACTCAAAATTTTGATAATCCGCCATTTTGAATCCATTTTGATCCAAATTCAAGAGGTCATATTGTGGTCACCAACTAACCTCACACACAAAATTTGACCACTTTAACTTGATTTGGTGGGGAGATATGGAAGATTCAAGAAATTTCATGACTCAAAACTTCCTCAAAAAGCCGTTTTTTGATCTAACTCCTCTCAATATGCACTCAAGAAGCTGAAATTTGGATATGTTAGTATCCGTGACTCACTCTTTCATATGAAATCAAAAACAAAAATTTGAGCTATTTGCCCTTCTCCAGCCCCCTCAAAATTTGAGTGATCCGCCATTTTGAAATTTATCGAAAAAAAAAAAAACTATTTTTGCGTATTTGCAAGAAGAGTTCCTCACCGAATTTTGAGCGAATTTTATCCACACCAGCCTGCGCAAAGTGAGTGACACAAAAAACGCAATTTTCTCAAAAACAGGTTTTTGCTAACTCGCCTCAAATGCACTTAGGAAGCTGAAATTTAAATATGTTGGTGTCCGTGACTCACTCTTTCATATGAGATCAAAACGAAAAATTTGAGCTATTTCCTCTTCTCCAGCCCCCTCAAAATTTGAGTGATCCGCCATTTTGAAAGTTTTCGAAAAAACAAAAAAAACTTCTGCGCATTTTCAAGAAGAGTTCCTCACCAAATTTTGAGCGAATTTTATGAATACTCGCCGGCGCTACGCGTGGGGGAAAAAAAAATATATATATATATACCAAAAAGTTGGACATTTGCCAGATGATTACAAATGGTCTGAAACGCAAAGATTTGAAGACCCCACCCTCCCCCGACCTTCCCTTCCCAAATCAGGTAGGCTGTAATAGCTATCGTTTTGTTAAAAACTCAGCTAAAAATAATTGACTGCTTCATAGAATCCTACTATTAATATGAAAATTTGAAACTCAAGCAGAGATGATCGTTCACTTTTGAACTGAACGAAAATCGTTCACGTTCGCGAACTTTTCCACCAAAATGAACGTGAACGGAACTGAACGTGTTTTTCCCTCAGAAATGAACATAATTTATGAAATCATTAAAAGCCAAAGTTGCTATATTGTTTTTTTTTTAGCGAACGTAATGAAAATCGTTCACGTTCGTGAACTTTGGCCACGAACTGAACTGAACGAGAAACAAAATAACTACGAACGTGAACTTGAACTGAACGTGGCTATTTTTCTAAATGGTCGTGAACTGAACGAACCCTAACTGTGAACTCAAATCGCGAAATGTTGAGATATCTCATGCTTCCATTTGAACAACGAAGGAACATTTGGAGGAAAGGGATAGAATTGTTGAAAAATTAAAAAAAAATTGGCTCCATAAATCTGTTCGGTTCCTGTTTATATTGTCAATATGAAATTACCCAATTAAACGATATTTTCAATTCACATATCATAATTAGTCGACACAAAACTAACAGGAAAAGGATTTTTACGTTAGTGTTGACTGTTATACGAGTACTTAGTGAATTGAATGAACTTTGGCGCACACGCACTGGGCGATTAATACCTAGTGATATACGATCATTACATACTCACCCTTACAGACTTCGAACGATAATTTATATCAAAAAATATGGGCTACGATGGAGTCCAACCCAGCTGTGTTCACTAAAAATAATGATGAAGGAAAAAATCGAGTGTTACGAGAAAAACGATACGCTTTCTTCATGGAATCTTCTACAATCGAATATATGGTTGAACGAAACTGTGAGCTCACGCAAGTTGGTGGTTTGTTAGACAACAAAGGTTATGGAATCGCTATGCCTCTAAGTGAGATTTATCATTATTTCTATGAACTTATTTATTCAATTTTCATTCTATCATCTTCATCATCCTCGTACAAATATGTTAACCACTCACAGCTAGAAGTACCTACGTGCTACCTTAATAGTATGCTCTGTATATGTGTACACGTACTGTGTCGTACCTACTACATACTTAATACCGCCTATCTGCATCTATATATAATATGTATGAATAGTCGTACCCATCATAACTTTCAAACAGAACCAGTTTTGCCGACGGTGGGTTGGGGGCCATGGTAAGTGCGGGCCCACGGTGGCAAATTTCCAAGGACGGTAATTTTTGTGTTTTTACTTTTTTCGAGTACAAGAAATGTACTTCCTCCGGCAATATTTTTGTTAATTAAATATACACTAAAAACTATACTTTTTACATGACAACTATATAGTTGTATTGTACATCAATACCCCCATAGTCCTCGTACACAGGAAAATTTCAGTTTTTTACTTTGAAGAGAAATGTGGAGATAACGAGGGTGGAAGGGGTACGGGGCGGAGGGCAAAACTTTTGTGCCACCAGCGGTAAAATATGTTAAGTAAAGCCGTCGCTGCTTTCAGACTCTCCTTACCGAACATCCATAACAACAGCATTATTACAACTACAGGAGAGCGGTAAAGTGAGGGAGTTGAAGGAAAAATATTGGACAGTGACCGGTGAAAAAAAATGTGTGGTTAGTAGCTTAGTTATCTTATTTCTTCATATACTACGGCAAATGCGTTGCGGAATTCGAACGGATACCTCATGATTTTTCTACCAAATTCGCAGAGAGTGAAGAAAGACGAAATAGAAGAAAATGCCTTGGCTGTTGACCAAGTTGGTGGTGTTTTCGTGGTCTTGGTGGTAGGAATGGCGTTCTCGTTTATTTTATCGATACTCGAATTCTTATGGAACATACGTAAAGTTGCAGTAATCGAAAAGGTAACCATGCTTACGCTTTACTTTACAAATACTTCAAACAGGTTATATCTGATGAACACTCTGCCATGTAAAATTATTAAAATTTGTTACTCGTTTATTTTTGTTTTTTTTTTTCGGCGCAGATTTCACTCAAAGAAGCTTTTCGTAAAGAATTGAATTTCGTTTTAAATTGCCACATTTCTACGAAACCAGTACGCAAACCTTCGGAAAAAACTTCAGAAAGCAATGATCATTTAGACAGATACAAAGAATTCATAGCTATAAGTGATTCGCAAAATCTATTAAAACGGTAAATTTTCCTTGACACATCATCGCACGCATTTCCAATTTAAAAACAGCAGATTTTTTTTAAACCGAAGAAAATTCAAAATTTGATTATGTTTGGTTAATTCAACATCGTGTGAAGAAATAATGCGCGTGTCACCAACGTATTGGAAATTATTTTCTTCAATTGAATTATAAGAAAAAAAAAAAAAAAAAAAAAAAAAAAAAAACTATATTACAAACTGGAAAAATGCAACGAATGTACAACTTGTAAGAGAAATTCATAAAATATACGTACTAGTAAATTTATAATTCGTGCTTTTAATTTTATTCATTCGTGTGTAAGTAATTCCTAATAATTGACAACCTTCGTAATTCTTCTTTACGATCGTATAATTATGAATCTATACGTACTTGGAATCACTTAAAATCACATTTCAAAACCTCGCAATTTTTGGGAAAATAATTTAGAGCAAACAACAAAAACGACATGTAGCTGTATTAAAAAATTCAGTATCAAAGAGAGCAAAAATAATCATCTAAATTTATCGCGATAAAAAAAATTAATAAAAATAAGTACCAACTATACATAATGCCTTTTTTGTTTTACAAATAATGTTAAAGTAACTGATTAATTTATAGAAAATGATAATATACAAAATTTACAATTAAAAAAAAATTAAAATTAAATAACTGACGCAAAAGTCATTAATAATAAATCGAATAAACATGACGGTAAATCGTGACTGCAATATTATAAAAGTAGTACTTATAAACCTTATCAACGCCTTGGTATAGTGGTAACGAGTGTAGTATAAAATTGAAATACTAAGATTTAAGTTAAAACATTAATGACATCTATTTCTAACAACAAGTGAACACAATGTGATAAAATTTAAGGTAAATCGCGAAACCTAAAATAGTACATATCAAATCAACATCGACGTTCAACGACGAGTAAACGAAAAAAAAAAAAAAAAAAAAAAGTAAGAAACAAATACAATCCGAAATTATCTGCAAGGTTAGCTAATCGTTTCATATGATGAAGACGACTTCAAAAAAAAAAAAAATAATAATAATAATAAATAAAAAAACAGACAATTATATTATTTTTGAAGTAGGTATAGTTTATCAATTAATTTTTGAAGATGAAAACTTTTTTTTCAACTTCCAATAGTACCTTTATAGAGATGTTAATAATAGTTGACAAAAGTGTCTCACAATTTTAAATTAAATTAAATCTAGAATTTAATAGGAAAATCAGAATGGAAAAAAAAAGAAAAGAAAAATACCTCATCTATCAATATGCGTAATAAATAATAATCTCCCTGAATCGTAAATAATATGAATTAAAATTATTTCAACAAGTAACAATAACAATATTAGTAACGATATAATTTTGTTTTTGGACTAGGTCGATACAGAAATATGCGAATTTCTTAAAATGAAATACCGAATCACACTTGCTGTGTGAGCAAATTAATGAGTTCCCTTTGTCCCATATTATTCAATGTATGTATGTCAACACCTAACGCGGTCGCCACATTCATCATGTCGAGACCGAACGATTTCAGCAATTCTAAAAGATCTAATTTTTTACCTAAAAATCGTTTTAAATTTAAAAAACTGAAATATTCAGACTTTCTGTATACCATTTCGGACCTACCTGTTATGGGGTTTTGCAATTTTGGGCAGTAATGATTACACTGAGGCCACGAACAACGCTCAATCAACCGATACGAACAAATCGTTGAACGGGCGAGATTATGTTTTAGTAAATTTCTTTCTGCAAAAATCGAATCGCAATACGAATACATTATTACGAGCGGTAGATAGCTAGATACTATAGATATGTGTTAAGTAAGTACATATAACTAATAAAATCTAACTTATTTGGAATTCTGAAATTACGAGCGTCTTACTTTTATGCTTTCTGGGATTTTTATTTTGCTTGGATCTTCTTCGTTTCTTTTTACGTTGATCAGAAGAGGACAATAAAGATGCTTCTGTGGACATCGCTATTTCGCTTTCGCTCGTTCTTTTTGCCACTCTACTAATATTATTTGGAAATTGCGATAGTACGTTTTCTCTAAATATAGAAGATAGTTGATGAGAGATTCATTGAACAAAAAAACAAACAAATGAAGAAATCCAAAAGCAAAGAAAATAAAAAGTAATCGAAGTAATACTAGCTAGTTTGATAATTTATTACCCAGCTACGAGGTGGGTGAATTTGGCTCTCGTGCGTCTTTCCCAACAATGCAACGCTTCGGGTAAAGAAACATCGTCGATACGAATATAATGCCAATCTTTTCTCGACAAAATGGAATGAGAAATACAGGAAGGAGCGAATACAGATCTAAAAAAAAAAAAAAAAAAAAAGGTGAAAATGAACGAGAGCAATCGCTTAAATAAAGAAAAACAAAAACATGTACGTATTGGTGCCTAATTACTACCCAAATTCGTAGGCAGTTGGGTTTAGATTAGGTGTAAATTAGAGAATTTAATCGAAAACCTTACGTGACATTTTGAAATGAATTTCGAAGTATT
This sequence comes from Phenacoccus solenopsis, assembly GCA_009761765.1. Lineage (NCBI taxonomy): Eukaryota > Metazoa > Arthropoda > Insecta > Hemiptera > Pseudococcidae > Phenacoccus > Phenacoccus solenopsis. The sequence goes on from CM019755.1 coordinate 42,959,753, forward strand.
TCGCCCATGGTGTGAATGTACTCCCATTGCTGTTTGGTTACCGGTGTGCCGACATTCTCAGCTTCCATTTGAGCTTCGTCGAAGAGCCATTGAAATACAAAAAGAGGAGCTAGAGAAAATTAAATGGATGGTAAATGAAGCGTTCGGTTGCGTTTCAATTGCAAGATAGGCGAATAGATTGGTATTTAGTGTATATAGCGCTCACTGGACAAGGTGGGATAAATCCTGTAGCCGATAAAACACTTCCATTGCTCTCCGGGATACGCCATTCTACATGTGTGAGGTATTTGACTCCTCCAAACGGAAATGCCCAGTTTTACCGCCTGCACTGGGGTGACTATATCGGAATTCAAAGTGAATGGTGGTTGATCGAGAAACCATCCGGAATCGGTAATACCGCGTAATTTAACTTTGGTTCCATACCGGGTCAGTAATCTTTGAACTGGTTCCAAATTCAACATGACTCCGACACCACCGGCACTATTTCAGCATGGATGTAAAATTAGTCGCTTTTAACTTCTTCATTCGATCTCGGTAGTTTCGATCTTATTTTATTTTTAGAAATTTATTTCGCATTTTTTGTTCGCATACCTGCTGCCGGCTAAAATCATCGAATTAGCATTTCGTAGTCCTAAATCGAGTAGCTCCTTGACTACTTGTTTAACCACCAATGCGCCCATAAATGTGAACGCGCTACCTTTCAATGGCTCAGCTCTTCTACCACTCCATACATCGCTGGTGCAATACGGAACAAACCTAAAACGAGAAAGGAACACTTTGTACTACTACTGCACATGCTGAGTACGATGCTATGCCTATGCGAGAGTAGGTGATTTGCCGAAATCGCCACTTACACGTGATTCGCGTGCCACCAAAATGGATTTTCATTCGGATCATTAGATAGCATGCCGGAGCCTGCGAATAAGACGACGTATTATTAATTAAAATCCACGTCGATTATCTACCTCGGTAGTCGTAACGTACGAATATTATCGCTGACACGTGAAAGTAATATAAAGTATTACACTAACAAACCAGATCTGAACGGTGTCCAACTCTCCGACGACATGAGGTAATGATCGCGTGACCATCGATCACGGCAGTTCTCTTCGCTGTAACAGAACCAGCCTCCTGTAAACATAAAGAATATTGCCCTTCAGTACCATCAATGGGTGTATTTTACATTCTTTCTTACGAAAGAAGTTTTTCATTTTTCCAACTTATTTTTACCGAAACTAAAGAGTTCATAAAAAAAACTACTATTATTAACTGGCAGTAGAATCACGCCAGTAGCCAGCCCATCGTTTTAGGGAGAGGGTAGGGTAACCAATGATTTCATTTTTTTTTTTTTTTTTTTTTTTTCATTGGTAATTTTAAATTGAATACATTGAATACCTGCAACATTTTACTGGAAGGCTCAGCCACCTTAGCCCATTGATTTCTTTTCAATGGTAACGCCGAGGAAAAAGTTGTTACCGAATGACCTTAATAAATATAGTGGAGAAAATTTTACTCCTTAATTTGATGAAAATGTTGCCAAAATCAAATTAAAATTTTCGAAAATTTCAAATTTCAGAAAAATTAATTTTAAGATAATTTGAAATATTTTTACGTTCGAAAGTTACATTTTGAGGTGTACATGCGAAAAATATTTTTGGCATTCACAAAATTTAAACTATTTTTTATTAATTCTTTTAAAAAAGCGCCACATTCTGTGTATTATCAAATATGAATAATAAATTAGTAATTGGTTGGTGGAATGCATAACATCGGCTTGATTTGAGCTTTCAAGGGCTTGAAAGATAAAATATGCTCAATTTTTTTTCCTTCATTCACAATTTCCTATGGTATCACAACTTCGCTTCAACATGACATCATTTAGATGCATTATAACAATGCACACAATATGGTGCTTTTCAAAAAAAAAAAAAAATCAAAAAAACTTCATACCCTTGAACTTTTAACTAACTACCAAACGAAGGAATTTTCAATCTTTAGACAACACTTTTAGATACAAATAAGTTTCGAATTAGATATACCCAATAATAATTTGTTTTGAATTTAAATTATTATTGGTCACATGTTGCACCCTATTTCTGCAACATCACTTCTATCAACTTCTAATACAAATATTTAAAAAAAATTTTCTGAGAGTTATTTGGCCCATCATATTACGTACCATATTTTGTATTTTAAAGGCATTTCCTAAAGATGCAATGCAATATATGTGGTATCAGTTCGGCACATCGTCATGGTTAAAACAATAAGTCATAAGTTGATCAAAAAATATCGCATTGTGAAATTTCGAACTTCTAAATTACGGTAAAATTTTGCAATTAATAGTTAATTTATATAATTATTTTGGAAAAAAAAAATCTACTTACAAATGAGTCACTTTATCATCTATTAATTACTCCGATTTTTACTGAATTTTCAATTTATTGGGGAACCAATAAACAAAATTAAAACTGTATTACTCCATTTGAGAGAGAATTTTATATCCAATTACTAATTTTTTGATTAATATTTCGGTTTTGACAAAAACTTGATAAAACTAAAGTTCTCGCAAGAACCAACGTACGTGAAACATATTTTAGCAAAATTGTGATGAACGATTCGATGGCCTTATCTTTAGCATAGCTGTGAAGGTCATCAAATAGACAGATAATTTTACCTATCGATCGTCGAAGACGCGCAAAAATATCAAGCAACGTGTACTTACCCTCTAAATAGACGATCCATTTTTTACTGTTGCCAGTTTTTCTGATATAAAATCTAAAGTAATGAAAGATTTCAATTAGACAATTTGTTAAAGTTTAAATAATTAGAACGAGAATGGTAATAAGCGCAGAAAAGCTTGAACTTACCCAGCAGGAGTTCCATCGTTACATGTGATGTTATTCGTGAACATAACTTTTCTTAAACCGTTCGAATCATCGCCTCCTTTGGCGCAATCGTTTATCACCTTTTTTTAATGCAAAAATATTCTTCAAAAATTTGGGTAATGAAACATCACATAGGTACGTATAATACACATAATTACGCATATTCGTATGTAAGCAAATCAATGTATATATGCATCGAATAACCAAATACACAACTGGATACTCGTATAATGGTAAGAGTTCTCTTCCAGTCGATTTTTAATATAAATTTTAGTTACACAATAGGTTAGCCGATTTGGGAAGTGGAGGTCTTTGAAGGGACTGCCAAGGTCTTCAAATCTTTGCCTTTCAAACCATTCAGAATTAATCCCCCATCGTTCAACGGATTATACGTATGTAGATATGTATTATTATAGATATGTGTAGGTAATGTTTTCCCATACTTTATAAGGCAAAGCAGTACGCACGAAAACTACTCGTAATTTTGCCAGAGGTTGTACATGCAAATATTCAGAGCTTTCGCAATTTTTAATTCTTCACAAAATGAAAGATCACTAAAATTTTATAGGTGCTGGAGGAGGAGGGAACCCCAAACACTCAAAATTTTCTGTCTTGTTGTCAAGTGATGCAGTGAAATAAGGACATCGATGCATTCAAATGTTAGTATCATACGTGAATTTGGAAGAGAGTCAGGACAATAAAGAAGGCTGTTAAAGAAGTTTTCAAGCAATGAAATCTAGTGTAAGGAAATAAAGCTCATTTTTTGACCAAACCTGGAAAAAAATGGTAGTGAGCCGAATTTCACATTTTATGTGCAGAATGGTGTCCTTAACAAGGTATAAAAAGTTGTCATCCGTAGGGGGTGAGCTAACCCCCCGAGGGGGCTAAAACCCCGCAAAAAACAGTTTTTCAACTATTCTTTGCTAATATCTCCGAAAATAAGGGTTCTACGTCAAAATAAGTTATATCAAAAAATGTTCCCCATTAAATTTCCTACAGAATGAGTGAGATAGTTTTCTCAAAACGTCATTAGTAAGCCCAAAATGGGGAGGTCAAAATATACCAATTTTTAGAATTCCCTTTCGAAAATCAGTTCTTTGTTTTTATCTTCTATACGGTGCGTCCTACGCAAAAATTGTTAATATTGAAAAATATTCAGCGTTCAATTTTCTATAAGGTACATGAAGAATTTTTCCCAAAAAGTCATAAAAGGGCGCAAAAAGGGGGGAATTAATTTTGGAAGAATTTATTCACATGTGTTCATATCTATCATCAAGTGACCTAGATAGGTGATGAAGATGAACAAGTAATTTTTCCTGATGATTCCCCCTCCCCTCCCTCCTCCCTCCTTTAGAAATCCTTCTCCAGATTTACATTATAAAACAAAAAAAAAAACTACAGATATACTTTGAAATATTTGTTTCAACTCGGTTCGGGATCATCTATTCTCTCTTCATCACTCATTTCCACCTCCATACTATTCGTGCATTCAGCTTCACAACAATGACCACACAGCTTAAGTTTTAAATATAATGCGCATCTCAGCTTTCAAAACTTTATAAGTCCTAGATATACCAGGGTCCAAGCTCACTATGATGTTAGCAAGAATAAATCGCATAAATAATATTTATTTAATGCTTAAGAGTGTTAATCGATGTAATGCAAAATTTCAATTTATACTTTCGTTGTCCAAAATGCTTTTAAATTTTTTCACCTTTTAGCTAATTTTTTCGCTTGGGTGCTCGAATGAAGTAATGCTGAGGCCTCCGTTCAAATTCGCTTGAGACGAATTACAAATTTGAAAAACCTACCACGAAGTGATAATATTCCACACAACATGGGTACTAGCCCTGGGTGTTGGGAGAAAAGAGATTAACAACATTATCTGCAAGTCGAAGCAAAGCGCCAGGCCGCTGCCGCAATTAAAAACTGGGTTTTACTAATTCGGAACGACTACGGCTATGGATAATAATTTAATATTTTTGCTCGCAATATTATTGTTACGAGACTAGCTGATGCTACGATCACTCGATTAGGCATAAAATAGCTCACCTCGTACAAGCCTTGTACGTTATTAGTTTGCGAAACGGTGTCGCAAATTTGATTCGAAGTCTCTTCTTGCGCGCCCACATTCTTGATGACAGGCAGATAAAGGTAAACCGCAAACAAAACCTAAACAAACAAAATGCCTAAACGTTAATTACGCCATTCTAGCACCGCTACGCTACGTATCATCGATTGAACGATTATCGAACATACTCGATGCCCAAAAACTCAAAATCATCAAAACATCAAACGCATCTTACGTTCATAACTCTTAAAACGTACACACATGAAAAGAAATAATCGATATCCAAATAACTTATATCGTTATTTTCGATTTTTCCGCCAAAAATTAGATGCATTAATGATGCGTTTGTTGCTGGTTTTTTTATTCAGTCCGCAAACCATCACTTAAAACCGTTCGGACTATTTAAATTCAAAAAACAACATTTTCAAAGAAACCCTCATTATCATATTTGCTGTGGCTAGAAAAAAAATAACAACTACCTCCTAACCCGGAGGCATACAGGATACAACAACAACAACAACAACAACAACAAAAGAGTTAAACAAGGAACAAGATTAACAACAAAAACGTATTATAAACGTCTTAGAGCGAGCCAGCTATTAAAAAAACTAATAATATGGAATTAAATAGCGGCACGATCAAAAGCATAGGCTTTATTTATTTAGCTACTTCTCGGCGCCTTTTTATCAATAGAGTAGGATAATAATTTAGTTCAGTAGTTCCAAATATACGGGTAAGAAAAGAAGAAAAAGATAACGTTACCTCCGCTTCGCATAAATATGCCCAGCAAGTTACTTCAGTTTTTCCCTCGATATGATATCAACATATTTTTCGACTTGGAATTGGTGGCGTGGGTAAAGTGTGGAAATTCTAGTATCTCTACTACCTCCCTTTCCTCCCTCCTCTTATTCATTTCATTCGATCGTATACATTATACGCATCTACGAAAGTAATCATAATCTGCGTAACGCGTGTTACGTAACGTAGCAAAGAATTTCTAATGAGTATAAGATGAAAAAAAAAAAAAAAAAAAAAAAAAACATAAGCTGTCATAACTTAAAAACGCTACTGAACCAAAATCGTTGTGTTTTTTAATGATGAAAAAATTAGGTTAGGTTAAGTGGAAAATTTCAGCATGACTCGAATAATCGTGAAGTTCGAATTAAATTTTAGATACTATAGGTAAATCTCAATAGTTGTTGTTGTTGTTGTTTTTTTCATTCATCCGCATGTTGCGGCCAAAAATAAATGTGGACGAGTAAGATACGGCTACTGTGCCACAATCGTGCAAACAATACTGTACACATGTGGCGCGCCAAAATCCAAGATTTCCGAAAATCGGCCCGCATTGGTCGCACCGTCATCGAGCAAACTACGAGTAATAACCGTTATGGCGTATACGATTATCCATAATATATACCGATATACAATCACAATCTGTCCACGGATACAAAGTTGAAGCCGCGTAGCGTAGCCTTGGGTCGTATCTTCGAAGAAAGAGAAAAAAATCTCTTCCTTCAATGTCAGAAAACATTAAGAAAAAGAAAAGGAAGAAAAGAAGCAGAAGAAGAAGAAGAAGAAAACGAAAACGAAGAAAAAGAAAAAATCGTTGTAGTATTATAATGATATCCTAGAAATCATCTAGATAACGCGGAAAGAGGATAACTAATAGTAAAGGTAACCTAAGGCAGAACGTAACAGATAACAGAGCACGTAAAGAATGAGAAAAAGAGGTGGCGCAGCATTGCGGTAACTTCTTACTATTTTTTAAATTAACTGCTACAAATTAAAGTTACTCTCTACCAATTTTGTTTTTCCCATCATCTTCTAAAGCACATACTAGGTACACACTACACACATGGTATACCCCATATACTTGTAATAACCTACGCATAATTAAGTAGCTCTTCCATTACTATACGAGTAAATATGGACTGAGCGTTCAAATTGTTTGGTATACGAAGAATTAGTGCCAAAATAAATGAACGCCAGCAAGACGAAAACATATAAGCGCATGCGCGAATTTCATGTTTACTATTTTTAAACGAGCGTTTCATCCAACTTGACGCCATTATTCATATTAACTGCCGTTGTTAACATGGGGGAATAGATCGACGATAGCATAGATGTATAGTACACCTCTCAACATAACCAACGCACTAGGTCGCACTCCCTCTATCTATCTTAAAAACCGCTAGAGAGCGTTGCACAAAGCGAATTTTGGTACATTCCTGTTTTCCTCCTGGGAAAATGTGAATAGAAAAAATACACTATAGTTATTCATGAGAGGAAATAGTAGTGTACATTTTGTTAATTTCGCAGCGCTCTCTAGCGGTTTCTAAAATAGATAGAGGGAGTGCGACCTAGTGCGTTGGTTACGTTGAGAGGTGTACTATATATCTATGCTATCGTCGATCTATTCCCCCATGTTAACAACGGCAGGTTTTGGTATCGTAATATTAAGAATTCGCGCATGCGTAGATGCTTCTTGATCTTAACGCGGTTCATTTACTTTGGTAAACATTTTTACCACGCAGGCACGCAACACTCGTTACATATCAGCTATATAGAGTGATAGATGTAGTTCTTGGAGCGACTTTTGTGCGTCGCAACTATGTCGATTGTCGACCAAGATTATCGATACAATATTGTAGGTAAGTTTAAACGAAGCTACGCGACAACAATGTTGTAGCCAGCTATAAGAGCAACGTAGTACGCAGCGCTATCGAGAAATATTACACCGCATAAGCAGAAATCGCGCATTCCTAGCTACCACCGTAGGGAAATAAGGGGGGGAAAGATGAAAGAGCCGCTCAAAAAAAAAAAACAAAACTCACGATGTAGCGAAATCGTCCTTATAAACGTGCGCAGGCGGGAAGCAACAAGGAGGGAGGGGAAAAGGATGTAAACGAACAAGACGATAGATGATGCTTGAAAATTGATGTTCACTCGGGATGAAATGGAAAACATTGCTTTTTTTATGCTCATTTATAGACGAGCGTGGAAAGTGTTTTCAACTGGGAGGCAGCGCTAGCCCTCAACTTTCGTAAAAATAAGGAACCATTTTGGCTACATTTCAATTTCCATCTTCGAAACACGCAACTGACGCAAGAAATGATGGCTAATTGGAAAATATTTCAATAAATCTCAGTATACGTAATATCGACATCACTGCCAACAGAATATACACATCCGAAGCCTTTTGCTCCATCATCCAGCAAAATCCACGAGCGAGTTGGGTACCAATTGAGGAGACAGAGAGAGAGAAGGAAAGAAAAAAATCTGCATAATACATACTTGTACGAAATAGGAAGACGCCACGCCGGGCCGGGCCAAGCCAGGCTAGGCCAGTCCGATACGAGAGTCGAGAGCAACTTGGCTCGCTAGTTAATAAGTGTTCAAAAAGACGGCGGCGAAATTGATGCCATCGTAACATAGTACTTTAGTATAAGTCTCAAATATAAAGCGTCGGTAACCACATCAATGACTTGATTTCCTTTCATCTTTGCCGGCTATTTTAAAGAGGAACGTGGGGCCCCCTGTAGATGCCTTATAAGAGTACGTTTCTGCGGGCATCCAGCAGCATTAATCTATGTATACCGTGTACAGTATTACTATACGTTTAAATAGATACGTACTACGGCTACGTATGTATACTGTATGTGTATAATATGTATATACACGTATGAATCATATTAAAGAACCACGCATCAGCCTATGGCCGTACTAAACTTTTTCAATACCTATCTATACGTACGTAAAGTTAGGTAGCTAGGTACTCTTTTATTACATACTGACTCGACTCAAAAAATTTGCCTCACTATTCTTCTCAACCATGAGAACGAGATACCTACACGAAAAAAATCAATAAATAATTATAACCATAACGATGATAGATAATTAAAGAGCACCCGCTACGGTTACACATTTAATTGATTTCATAAAGTAAATTTGAAAATTTAAAAAATCACTTTTTTCGAAAACTAAACAACCTATGAACCGTTGGACGAAAATTACTCGCATCTTTCTATTCGACGCTTCAAAAACACCGCCACAGTTGAAGCGAAATTATTACAGCCGTTAAAATACAATTTGTAAAATTTTAGCGTAACACGCAGCACAGCTATACGAACGTACGTATTACTCCCTTCAATATACTGATTTACCCAATTATTTTACCGTTTAGAATGTAATCAATACGAATGTAAATGCATGGCGAATACGCCGACAAAGGAAAAGCCGTCGTCGAGCAACCATCACCTACTTAAAGTTGCGAGTATCTTTTACAAATAAAAATAATCAGCCGCTATATATAAACAAAACATTGAAGGAGCCGAATGAATGATTCACTTGCATTCGCTAAATGGGCGACTGGGCATCTTGAACAATTTTGGGTTGTACAAAAATGAAAATCCAAGTCTCCATTTCTCTCACGAATCTATACCCTAAATATAATTATGTATAATGTAGGCCCGCACATAAATGGAGGTATGCGATCGAAATTAATTGATATACCAAATGCGAATGATTCATACCACGCGTAATTATTTTAATAATTGGTAAGAATTCGTCGCTGTTCGCATCCACAGGTATTATTTAAATGGAATACAATATCAAATTGTCCCCACACCCACATGCCAATACTGCAATTCTGAACCTATCACCACCCAACACCTCCTTTTCCTTTGCCCTAGCCTCAGGTCATTCAGACAAAACCTAGGTATATCCGAAGACCTCCCAATAATTCCAGATTTACTTCCAGAAATGAACAAAATCCTACTTTTGATCAAAGACCTCAAATTACAAAACCAAATATAAAATCCACTCTTTCCGTACCCCTCTGACACTGGGCGTAAAAATCCAGCAATTATACACGCCCAGTATAAAAAAAAAATTGTAGATTATACCTAAATAGACCATAGATTGCCACATTCAACATTAAATAAGAATATTTTTGTTTTTTTGTTTTTTTATTTTTATTTTTTCTTCTTGGTCAATATAGAGAGTAATATTACCTATTTATAGTATAGTAGGTGTATTTGGTTTGTCAGGTAAATTATTTAAAACAAATTGCAGGTAGGCAGCGAAAATTTGGTACTCTCTGACTTTCGAAATGATATTAGTTCTACCTCATCGTATGCAATGTGTATGTAATACATATACACATGTATACTGACTACATGTATTGAAAGATGTTTGAAAATTCTGTAGAAAAAACACAGCTACTCACGACCATTGGAAATATTTCTGAAACTTTTACTCGTTGAAATGGATAAAATTTAACATCTGAAGTTGGGGGTACAGGTATTACGTATCGAAAGTACTACTCGTATTTATCCAAATAAATTGAAAAATCGTGGAATGCGGACATTAGACATGACGCACTTACTCATGTAGACTATGAAAAAAATTCTAGACCAATAGATTAGAGATAAATAAAATAAATAAATAAATAAATAAATAACGTAAACATTATCCAACAGTAGGTATCGCTTACCACTTTGGAAAGGCGTGCAAAAAGTATCATTTTCACAAATGAACAACAGACGACTTATCGCGAAACATTAAGAACGTACGGTCGTTGAAATTCTACATCACCGTGATAACACTAGTTCAAGCCCTACGACGCGATAAATTTGCAATTCGAAATTGAGAATTTTCAAATCCGATATCCGCTACAAGTATACGTGATACGTGGTACGATGGCAAAAAACGAAAAACAAAAAAAATAATAATACTACGAGATAAATACGAGAAAGAAGAAAAAAAAAACGTTAAAGTTAAAAGCATCCGCGATATAAAATAAAAGACAGACGAGTATTGCGTATTGAACACGTAAAAACGAGATTGAGAATGGAGCGGCGATTGACGACGATTGGCGAGCGTGATCGTAGTTCGGGCGCGACTTTTAAACTCGAAGACTCGTCTAACAAAACAGAAAGAGCGAAACCGAAAACTTAATAGAAAGGCAAAGGGCCCGATTTGTAAGGATTATTCCGGCACTTGGATATAGCGGCACCACCCGTCGGAAGTGAGAGGATACGGTGGGAATGTTGGTACTTGGTAGAGGTATATGTCCTAGCGGCACATCGCTTTACTACAAAGAACTGGAAAAGAAAAGCCAGTCTCACTGTGATTAAAGAACCGACTACTGTGTACTATAGCGTCAGCCAGTGATTCTCAACTCAATGAAACGTTAACGAGCTACAAAATATATTACAACAACAAAAAAAAAAAAAAAATGTAATTACGCGTCCAACTGAGATTCTTTTAGCGCGGTGCAAAAAATTCACGCACACATACGAAAGTAGTAGGTCTACGTATGTATAGAAGTCGCATAAGCCTAGTACAGATAATATGTATTAGATTTAAAAAATTATTACTCTTAACGACCTTACCTATATAGTGTATGTACTATATATGTACCCAGAACCTACCTATTCAACAACGTCTCAACAATAAATGTGACCAGTTAATTAAGCTGTTAGATAACTGAAAAGTTTTCTAAAAAACAAAAACTCAAAACTAATTTTCCATTATAATGAGCATGAATACTAAACTACTCGTATATACTGTACACTTTGCTAAACAAAAATTTCAAGTAATTAACAATTTATTAAATTCAAAGAATCATTAACGACGATTGCTGAAAACGCATTCTATTGAGAAACATATTTGACCATTCTCCTATTATCTATTCAAAGACCATTTCTCGAAATCGATGGAAGAGAATAATGTGCATGCCCATGTAAAAAAACGCCGATACCGCACTACACTGGGCACCTTGTACCTACTACCTAGCAGTAACTATTCATATCCAACTACCTACTAATATTTTGAACAGGTAGTATAATTTCAATTGAGTGGACTACAGTCTAACATGGTATAGGCAATATCATAACGTTTATATTAAAAAAATTTCTAATTCAAACTTGAAATATGTATTTGGTTTTTTTTTTGCATGTACCAGCATCGCCTATCTTCATGAAATTTTTCAATCAATATTCCAATCGAAAAACTTACAAAAAGAATTTCTTCAAACATTTAAAAAATTAGGTATACGATGAGGAAAAAATTTTTATGAAGCTAAGTTTGAACATAGAGGCTTGAGCCATGAGCTTTTCGATGTACTCCCACGCCAATCTTCAATCTTGGTCAATGCTAAACTTGTTCCTAGGAATCATACTATAGAGAGCAAAATCCCCTTTCCTTTTTTAAGCCCCAATAAACCGTTCAAACTTTACTCGTAAAACAAGAACAGACTTCAAAGTTGGCTGCTAAAATTACGAAAATAACAAGTTACTGGATTACAAAATACAAAACTGGAAAAAAAGATCGGTTTAATACGAGTATGATTTGAAAATAATGTATTGTATTGAAGAAAAACCAACGTTGGAAGAATGACAGTTTCTCAAAATATCGATTTCATTCGTAATTTAATCAAAATGATTTTATTATCAGGGAAAACACTCGTAGTTTTTTAACCCTTCGTACCCCCAATATTTGCAGCGTAAAGCAAATTAATTGATCAGTCGCGTAGTCTGTTGGAAAAGGACGAGTTTAGGAGGATGAAACCGCGGCTATTGTTTTTACTTATACGCATATTAATGATAGGATAGATATCTTATAGATTCCCAAAAATCAGTCTGTCAAAAAGTCGATTTAATTATTCTACTATTTTACTCATTTCTCGACTGAATTATTTCAAATTTCAATAGGTACTTTGGATGTTTTACGTAATTAATTATGCCATTGTATCCTGAGATTTTTTTACGGATATTCTCAAGAAATACTTATTTATTTCATCGATATAAAGAAATGGGCTCCATTAACAACATAGTAATAAAAACCGCCATTCCTAGGCAGTGTTGTAGAAACGAACATAGGTCTGTTCTTGTTCCTGTTCTCGTTCCTGAAAAGATCCAGTCATTTGATCCTGTTCCTGACTCGTTCTTATTCTCAATGTTTCAACTGTTCTCGTTCCGTTCTTCGTTCTTTTATTTCTTTACAATGTTGTTCTCGTTCTGTTCTTTGTTCTTTGAATCCTTTATGGTCTCGTTCTTGTTCGTTCTTCGTTCTGTTCTCGTTCTTCAACTTTTTCTTTTGTTCTTTCTTTCTTTTTTTGATAACGTGTTTACAGTTAATGTTGTTGTTGAAATTGAAAATCAATTAATTGAAGCTAATAATTTTAAAAAAATTACTTATATGGGTATATATAGCACTTGCCCGCTTTCAAGTATAAGTTTCTTATTTTCTCGTTCCCCTCATGATATTTATTAATTTTATAATAAATCATGAACTTTCAAAAGAACGAAGAACAACAAAAAATTACATCGTTCTTATTCTTGTTTTTGTACCTCAACATTGTTCATTAGTTGGTTCTCGTTTTGTTCTTTGATCTTCAGATATATCACTTTTATGTTCTCGTTCTTGGTCCTGTTCCTCAATAACAATGAAAATTCTCCGTTCTTGTTGTTCTTGTTGTTCTTCGTTCGCGTTCCTTGGTTTGTTCCTACAACACTGTTCCTAGGTGCTGAGCGTAGCTCACGGAAAGGAAGGTTGGAACCCCTTGAAGAAACGAGTTCCGCAACATCTCTCCAGAGTTTGATGTTGGCAAAAAAAAAACCCGATGCAGTTTTGCTCACACACTAAATTTCCTACAAGCTACCTATGTAAATTTTTAGCTGAATTTGTAATAATAACGATAGCCATTATAACTTACCTGATTTGGGAAGGGGAAGGGGAAGGAAAGGAAGTTATGGGAGAGTGGAGTATACTAATCTTTGAGTTTCAGATCACTCGTAATCATCTGTTAAGTGTCCAGCTGTTATATAAATACGTATAATAACAGTTACATATAAAAGTCAGCTCCTGCCATGTAAAAAAGCAGTTAGATATGAGTTAGCTCCATGTGAAGGTGGAAACCATATTATATTGAGCTGTATATTTAAGTATACATTTGTAGAGAAAGTCGACTCCTCTGAGTTGAGTACATCACTAGATAGAGCGCACCTTTTGGCGAAACTAATGCGTGATTTGTGAAAGTTAGCTCCATATACTGTATCCATCTTCACACGGAGCCTAATTAGATAATTATCTAACTGCAACTACAATACTTTGTTACACCCGGGTCTTTTGCACCCGACGTAAAATTCGTCTATGCATTCTGGACACTGTAACCATCCATTCTAGCGTAATCTCATAAAAGAACGTTATAGCACCCGCAACGGGTTTCAGAACGTCAACTTCAGGCGCAACAATGAATTGAAAAGACCATCTTAAGTGCAATAATGTACAAAACTATATCTATGTACTATGTATAATATATTTATGTTTCTAAGACCCATAGCTCATAGGTGAGGAGTTATTGAAAGCTTATCATAGAAGCCGCATTAGAACTGATTTAGTTATTCTACGTGACATTATATGAATACTATGTGAGAATGAAAAATGCATATAGGACGATTTATGACTACACACCAAGTTACCAAAGTAACCATGACCCTATGAAAGCCTCAGCCTTCTTCCTCAAATCCAAATGCACACCTTCGTAAGTACGAATATTTTGAATAAAACTCGCTCAATGCACTACATAACACAGGACATAGGAGGGTAAGAATGGCGAATCAGGCCCGGAGCCCAATTTCGATGAAACTTGGTTGGTAGGTAGATAGGTAACCTTTAGAAACTTTCGTGGCCAAAGTTTCAGACGCCCCCGCCCCACCCCCTCGTTTTTGAGAAATTAATTTTTAATTGAAAAACCAATTCGAATTTTTTTTTACGCAATAGTTGACTGATTTCATTGAAAATTTAGTACGTTGTACTATTCTATAGGGGATCTTTTGGAAAAAATCAGCAAGCCCCACCATGATTTTACCCCCACCAAAGAGCGTTTTTTTAACTTTATTTAATTTTTTTTAACCATGATAACGCGTTGGCACAATTATGAAATTTATATTTTTAGATGCCCCCTTGACCCGCAAACCACATGAAATTTTTCAGATTTTTCATTCGGGTACACCATATAGAAAAATGGCTAAAACTGATAATGGTTCACAAGTCGGTATAGTTCAAGGGCCGAACCTGTCGAAAATGTGCCGAAAGAACTGAAAGCTGGAACCGGTTTCAAAGTTAGTGTATGTACCCTTACTTCGAAAATTACCGGACTGACGCTCCTCAGCTGCTACTTTTAAGCACAGCGAAATCTCAAAAGTTCACAATTCTCATGAATTTTCGGCCGAAAATACTGAAAGTTGAAATTGGTGTCAAATTATAGGATTTTTCGCACGGAATCCAAATATGTAGGCCAGCCAGCTCTGAAATGCTGCCAAAGGCTGGGCAGAGGGGGGGTCAAGGGGGCGAAGAAAACTTGAAAAAATCACGTATTTTCGATGAAATTTCATGTAGGTTGAATAAATGCTTCTAAGTATTACTCACGAACTACGATGACTTCTTAATTTCAAATTTTTACAAAATTTCACATTTAAGGGGGGGGGGGGTGTGGCGTAGGAAAACGTCTACAAACTCATGTAAATGGGCATGCAATACATCGAATGATATGTTTTCTAGGTCGTAGAACTCGATTACGAGAATATTTTTTTACATTGAGAGTGAAGGGGGTGGTACCCATAATGCAATTCGCGAGATTTCTTTTTTTTTCAAGTTCAAATTTATGTTCAGTTATTTCGGCACATTTTCGACAGGTTTGGCTCTTAGACTATTCCGACATGTGAAACATTATCAGTTTTAGCCATTTTTCAATATGGCGTACCCGAATGAAAAATCTGAAAAATTTCATGTGGTTTGCGGGTCAAGGGGGCATCTAAAAATATCAATTTCATACTTGTGCCAACGCGTTATCAGGGTTAAAAAAAATGAAATAAAGTTACAAAAACGCTCTTCGGTGGGGATAAAATCATGGTGGGGGTTGCTGATTTTTTCCAAAAGACCACCCACAGAATAGTACAACGTACTAAATTTTCAATAAAATCAGTCAACTGTTGAGTGAAAGAAAAATTCGAATTGGTTTTTCAATTAAAAATTAATTTCTCAAAAACGAAGGGGTGGGGCGGGGGCGTCTGAAACTTTGGTCACGAAAGTTTCTAAAGGGTACCTACCTACCACCCAAGCTTCATCGAAATTGGACTCTGGGCCTGATTCGCCATTCTTATCCTCCTATGCCCTTTCAAGAAACAGCCCTGAACGAAAATTTAAACTTTACGAATCATAATAACTCTTTTCCTTCAACTCGGTAACATGAAAATGAGTAATTAGGCATTCATAAGTTGGGAAAAACCTTCGTATAAATTGCACTAGTGTATGAGCTTAATGAGTATAAGTACCTACAAGTATATACATTGGAATTCGACAGAATATGAATTAGGTACTAGCATTCTCTTCGTGGCGAACGAGAATTTTCGAAATACCTTCAAGTGAGTTTGATTATCACCACGTAGTAGATTAGGGATAGGGTTGAAATTAGGTACTCATGGTGACATCGCTACTGTACAGTCTCTATACTGCATTACAAGTATTACAAGAGTACGACGTACTGGGTGGCTTGAGCAAAATATTTACAAATCAAAAAGTATTCTCTTGCGAACATACAGCTCTTCACTGCTCCATAGTGCATTCGCGGTGGAGATGGACTGATTCGATAATGAAGAAATGCAAATGCCGTACGATAATAGCGACACGTAATAAATTCTACGTAGAACGCAGTCAATGTTTGAAACGACATCAACAGGTAAACCTCAGTCTCGGTGAAGAAGACAAGCAGTGCGAAGCGCCGCAATAGCGACGCCTTACAATCAAGATCATTTACACTAACCGTAAGATAGTACATAGTATTGGTAGATACTACGACTACGAGTCTCAGTCAGTCGCGTCGCGTTTTCGAGTAAAATGACAGAAAACGGCGCGGCGCCGCGTGTCGCTATTTTTTTTTTTTTTTTTTACACATACTAACCAAAAATTGAAACCTGTAACGTTGTCATTATAACGTATTGTGGTAGCACAATAGGTCCAAGTTAAAAGCCACCAACCACCTGTTGTATTCGGCGCAGTTTTCTATCAAGATTCGATAATAAATTAATAAAGCCAAATGTGTCCGGTTCCAAAGAGGCCGGTAAAATACCTTCGCTTGCTTGTTTAGCCGAACGCGTACCTAGTACCTACCGAACAAAAAAATTACTCGACCTCTCTTTCACCATTATTTATACGATTACCTATACTAATAAATAAAAAATAGCGATTACGTGGACGTATCAATTTGAAACTCTGAAACTCTCGTCCAATTTCCATTCTCGACAATTTGAGAAGAAGAAAGTAAGAAAAATAAAAAATAACACGAATACATAAAAAGTATACCTCATTATTATTTTCGAATGTTCCGACGTACTTCGGAAAAAATAATAAACGCTCGACGATGATGAAGTCGATTCGAATGAGCACAGTACCAGCTACAGGTTTTCGATCTTACCTAATTTATTCCTTTTAAAGCTAAATAAACTGAAATTGCTTCTTAAAAGGTTTCAGTTTACAAAGAAACACGAAAAAGAGACGGACGCGTTTAAGTGAAACGATGTGGAGAATTTCGTAGGGTGACCACACATTTCTTTTTTATTGGACTGGTCTTTGGCGGCGCGGCGATAAGGCAAACTACGTACCATACTAATCGTGAAATTCTATGAAGCATAAAAGTCACCCTTTTCTTTAAACCGCAGGTGGTCAAACAGTCAACGTAGGTATTTTATCTTTACGAGATATTTAAATCTAAGGTATTCCTCCTTTTTCTTGACGATTTTAAAAGAATTGCAGCAATACGCTAGAGCAACGTTAGAGGTATCAGTCTGTCTTCCTGGAAAAGTTTTCCTTATCTCGAATATTTTCAAAAGAGGAAACTAAAAAAGAGATAAACGGACATAGATACGAGGATGGTATGCTATGGTATCTCAATACGAGCACTACGAGTAGCATATATGCACAATAGATACAATAGGTACGTATACGCGTACATACAACAATACTATAGTACAAGGTGCCTAACAATCATTGGCTTGAGGCCTAACCAGGACTCTTCTTCCGAGCGACCAAGGTGGGCCACAAAAATATTTTATTTTTTAATTACCTACCTACTCCTAATTATTCTGATACAACATTTTTCGCTAATTATATTTTTCTATCACTCCTTAATATTATTAAGGTATGTTTTGGAGAGTCAGATAAGTCAATATTTCAGGGGTCGCGGTCTATACTGGCGTAGGCTCAGACGATGCCTTAACCATTTTTCACATCTAACTAAGTAGCATGCCCAGAGAATGGTTACAGGCACAGCAGAGGTTTTTCAAAAAATGAGGACACGTACATGTCGATTGTTTTTTGAAATAATTAAAAAGTCGACCATTTGCTTTCGTAATTTTTAAACTTGAGGAGAATTGGTGGAGAAATGGAAGCCCCCGTCACTTTTGATCACATATAAAATATACCCTTCTTTCCTGTGGCTCTTGGTGAACATTTTGATTTTCAACGGCCCACCGCTGCTCCTTCAAATCAATATCTACTTCGATCATTCGATTTGTCAGTCGATATTAGTCGTTGAAAAATTATTTTTATTGGGCAATATTAGCGCTTAACTGCTTAAGTGTTTATCCATAATAAATTATCGCTGGTGCATTAGCGTGAAATTTTATCGAATTGAGTGCTTATATCGATTTTTAAATTAAAATCTTTTTGCCGTGCAAACCCTTTTCTTTTGTCGTAACATTATATATCCGCAAAAAAAAAAACTTATAAAAAGCACAAACGTCAAGTTCAAAACTATTCTTAGTTATGGTATTAAAAAAAAAAAAAAAAAAAATCAGGTACAAAATAATATAATACAAGCCCGCAGATCAAGTTCCCTTCATTTCAACGGTCGTCATTCACTGGAGGATTGTTATACAAGTTGAAATGTTTCACTACTGATGTGACTATACAATTTTTTGGGGCAGATATATCTACTACCTCAACACCTCAACACTTAATTCATTAAAATTTTTTTAACATTCAGAATTTACTGTAGCGGGTGATTTGATTATGTGAGTCAACATTTTTTTTCCAAATTACAGAACATGAAATTAAAGGATAGAACAATATTTATTTCATAACATTACTACTCAATAGGCAACAAATTTATGGAATGGAAAGGATGTCATGAATAAAAAGTTTAAAATTTTTATGAATAAATTTTTTATAATTATTTTATTTTATTAGGTGTTTTCATTTGTTTTAATTATAATTGTGAATTCAAATAGATCTCCATTTCAACGCACATATTTGTAATATGTACAATATGTATTACGTAATGCAGTAATTGGTAATTTTAAATATTATCAGTTGATTATTTTTTATTTGCTTTAATTTTAATATTGAATTCAAATATATATCAATTTCAACACTCATATTTGAAATATAGGTACAATATGTATTATGTAATGTAGTAATTGGTAAGTTTAAATATTATCAAGTGTAGAATTCTGCACATCGTGCAGCTATAGAGAGATTTAGGTTCATTCCGGAAAATGTTATGAAAATTAGGAAAAGTCGGAATTATTATATTTACTGTGTTCTATTCCACCACTGAATTACCACACCACAAACAACAATAGGAGTTTCCTATTTAATTTCATCTTTTTTTACCTACTCGAATCAGAGAAGTCCGATCCATTGAAACAACGTCTATGAATTTCCCCTATTTTAATTTCCCCTTTCGTGCCCTATGTTGTTCCCCTATTTCGTTTTCCCCTCTTGTACATATTCTAAAATTTTCCAAACTTTGCTCAAGGCTACAGAAGAGTGTAATGAACCAAATGAACTAAAATTTGGTATACTTATGGAAAGCATGTTGTAGAAGTGCCTTTCATAGTTTTCGTTCCATTTAAAAAATTTTTAAGGCCCATCTGAGGGGGGAGGAGGAGTAAAAGGGGACCAATTTGGACGAAAACCTCACGCGCACTCATTTACATCATGCAGATGAAGCATACAAAATTTCACATTTTCATCTCTATCAGTTGTCGAGAAAATGAGTTTACTTAACTTCAAAAATTTGTCATAATCGCTTATTTCAGATGTTAATAACTCGGCGAGTTTTTATCGTACAGCGGTGGTGTAAATCCCCCCCCCCCTTCGAAAATTAATTTTTTATTTCGAATTGGAAAGTATTTGTGATTTCAATTGGTATCGAGATAGATCAGCGTTGGGCAAAGAGTTAATGTTTTCAACTCTTTGAAGAGTTAACTCGTTTGCGTTTTTTTTTTTTTTTTTTAAAGAGTTGAAAAGACCGAGAGTTAGATTAACTCTTTAGAAAGAGTTAATTTATTCAGCGAGTCTTCTCAACTCCTTTTCAACTTTTTTTCTTAAAAAAAAAAAAAAAAAAAAAAAAAAAAATGAAAAAAAAATTACAGACAGTGTAGTAATTGTCCAACTTGCAATTCTATACTTTTATAATACAATCTTCTCGTCGAAATAGGTTGGGTAAAGAGATATTTTCATTTTGTAGGCTGGTATTTTTTTAAATATAACGCTCATATAAAATAGGTAGATTTTACAAATGATAAAAATACCAGTTAACTACTTGATTCGAGTACCCAAGCGAAAAAATAAGCTAAAAGGTGAAAAAATTCAAAACATATAAAGCTTTTCACAACAAAAGCATAAACTAAAATTTTGGATTTCGTTGATAAACGCTTTTAAGCATTAAATGAATATTATTTTGCCATTTTTTCTTGCTAACATCATTCAAATATATAATTTATTTCTATCAGGGAAAGATTTTTGCGCTTGCGGTGCTCGAATCAAGTAATCACCTGGTATAGGTATGTTGTTCTTATTTCACTATTACTTTTATTCATTTTTTTTTTTTTTTAATTTTATAAAATTGCTTCTCGTTGAAATTGAAATAGGTAGGTAAAAAAAGAGATGATTCATGTTTTATAACTTAGTGTTTATGAAAGGTTATTACATGTTTTTTTTTTTAGTTTTTTAAAGCAGTTTCTTTTTAATTTTATGAAATTAAATTTTGTGAATTTGATAACTGATTACCACAACTAGATAGGTATTAAAAAAAAAAAATGTAAATCAAATATCTTCTCAAACTGCTTCGAGAAATCTTGATTCTTAAGGGGTTAAGATGAAAAAATCAGGCATTTAAAAATTCGAATGAAGTAATTATTTCATCACTTGAAAATAATATCTGAAATTGCAAAACTTATTGTAAATACTTAGTGATGATAAGAGAATATTCTAACGGCCGCATAATCAAGAATATTCTAAAAAATTTGAGAATATTTTCCAGCCTCGAAAAATTTTTAGGATGAAGAGTTGAAAAGAGTTGCGAAAGAATCGAGAGTCAAAAAGAGTTAATGATTCAAATGAATCACAAAAAGAGTTAAATTCGAGGAGTTGACACTTTTTAAAAAAGAGTGGAGTTGACGAAGAATTAACTCTTTTCAAAAGAGTTTGCCAAACACTGCGATCGACTATGTAAATAATTGATAATAAAAAAATTTTTGTTTCATGATTTCTGTCTCCCCCCCCAGAAGGGATATCAAGTTACGTTACTGTCGTACAGTAATTATCTATGGCTTATTTTGAAGCTCTTGGCGAGGTCTTTAAAATAAGCTATAAATATATCCATTATGACCAATAGTTTGGGTAAAAATTGCATAAGCGCTATAGAGTAAATCCTGTTCACAGAATACAAGCAGAGTCGGTCGTTTCCTCGTACGTACGCGCACTTTCGTTCGTTTCCATGGTAATTTAGTTGCGTTTCGAACTTGAATCGCAGAACGACCGTTCTGCCTGATTCCTCTTTATTATTTGCACCATGTTGTATATGGGGTTCAATGAGGGAGAAAATGGATTCAGCAAACATTTAATTGGAAAGAAAACGCTTAAAAGATATTCGCTTTCGGACGCTGAATTTTTATCTACGCCACTGGCCTCACAATAAGTTGAAGACTGCCATAAAAGCAATATCTATACGTGCATATACGTATATATGAATAACTATAAGTAAATACTAGTTTACTCTAAGCACGAGAATGACCATCAAGTACTATAATTACACTTACTTTTTTATGGCTTCGTAAATAATTATAGCTATCACTTTATCACCATAATCTTGACCAAAAATCCGCGAACTATAAGTAGGTACAAAGGCGACCATTATAATGAGGTGGCAAATTAGATATTATTTTGAGTCCCCCTAAAAGAAGAAAATGTTGCGCTTTTTGAAGTCTATTCGAGCTTTCAAGCATACATTTATAAGGAATAACCGTAAGCAAATACCTATTGATAAATTATGAATTTTTTCCCACACTAACGTTGCTTTTAAAAAAAGTATACGATTAATTTTCAAGAGACCATATTTTGTTTGGCAAATGGCAACCGATACTCATGCACTGGAGCCACAACTGGAGTTATTTTCACAAAAAATATAAACAAAGAAGAAAGGCAACGAACGACGAGAGTTCGTATGAGAGACGTACAGAGTGCAGATGGAATTCTAAAAATAAAATCATTCGCGTATAAAACATTGCAACGATCGTTTTTATCTCCACAACTTAACATAGATAGGTACTTCAGTTTTTTGAAGCGTATATACTCCAACGTATCGTTTTCTGGTAAAATGTGCATTTTTCTGATCCGTAAATATGCTAATTTAAACGTTTCGTCGGGTAAGAAAAAAACGTGCGATCTGAAACTGATGCTAACTTCGTGGAGCAAAAATACGTAGAATTTTGCTTACAGGCTCGATTTTTGATCCAATAAAGGCGTAAGAGATTGATAAGTCAACGATACCAGCGAACATATAGGTACGATAATTACGTATGAGCTAAATGACTAGCTAACTGGTTACATTTAGTAGTGAACAGCTACAATACAAGAATACACTTTCAACTTTGCAAATTGATGTACTTATCAAATAGCGTTTACTTGAAAAAATTGCAGACGTATCAGTCAGTATGCATACACATTTAGTATTGCTACTCATTGTTGCTCATTCAGCAACAATAAAAACACAAGAATTCAAAATAGGTGAGTATAAAAAATATTCGTTTAAAGAAAATTTTCGATTTAGACATATGTGAAATCGTCGAACATCGCAATTTGTTTATTATTTCACCCACCTCCACCTATTACCTATCCATAATGTACGTACTTACGATGAAGTTTATCTTCGATACAGGAGGACTTTTTCATCAAAAAAATGTTGGTGTAGAAAGTTTAGAAGAAATCATATTTCGCATAGCCATCGATTTGGCGAACGATGAAACGGAAAAAGATTTACAGCTAAGCTGGGAAATGGAGGCAATCGACGAATACGATTCAATAGCGGTGAAAGCGGCAGGTAGGCTTGTCATAAGGTATAATACAGGCGGTAAGAACTAGCGTACCATAATAGATATCGAATAAACTTACAAAATCATCGTTACAATATTGCACACAGTTTGCTCACTACTCGATAAGCAAGTTATCGCGATATTCGGTCCACAACTCAGCGAATCGTCGCCGGTAGTTAAATCGGCTTGCGACGCCAAGGAAATACCTAATGTGCAAACGCGATACGATTCCAATCAGTATCGGGGCTCTTGTGGCATTAATTTGTACCCGCATCCTAAAGCATTGGCCAAAGTAAGAAAAATATCTTCAACATCGATACCTACGTAATACGAGCTTGTTGAGTGCAATGAAACGATGACGATGACGCTGACGCTGATGGATATTTCTTATTTCACTTTACCAGGCGTACGGCGATGTTATCAAAAAATGGGAGTGGAAAAGTTTTCTCATTATTTACGAGGACAACGAAAGTTTACTTCGTATTAGTAATTTACTAAAATCGGAAAATAACGGCGACGCAAACGTGAGAATAATGCAGTTACCGGATACCAATAATTATATGTTGGTGCTCAATTTTACACTAAGAATATAACACCTATGTTAGACATTTGGATTGGTTCTTTTCAAATATGTTCTAACTCGAGTACCTATGCTTCACATTTACTTGAATTTCAGAAATTTATTTCGAGAAATTCGTCGCAGCAAAGAAAATAATATTTTACTCGACTGTTCCATCGAGAAGCTGCCTTACGTGTTGATGCAAGCTCAACAAACTGGACTAATGATAGAAAATTACAACTACATCATCACTTGTTTAGTAATACCAAACATCTACATATTATACATACGTATATCTATATATGTACTTACTTAGTCTACATATAGTCCTATATAGTCCAGATACTCTATACTAAGATAGAAATACCCCTGTTCGATAAAACTTCAGCTCATTTACATAATACCTGTTATTACATTATAGGATTTACATACTATCGATTTAGAACCTTATAAATATAGCGGCGTGAATATCACAGGGTTTAGAATAATCAATCCTACGAAACCTTATGTAAGTAGTGTACTTGAAAGTATTAGAAGAAACCTACCAGCGGGGTATAACGAAACCGAAATTTTGGTAAGTTTCATTTTGAAAATTAAGAGCAGCACCTATACCCTAGATACCAATTACGAATACACGTACGTGCATCTGCATACTTATACTATAACGGAGTATCGAAATATACGTGGTCATTTCGCCTATTAGGTGGATGCGGCGCTAACGTACGACGCGATAAATTTGTATAAAAAAACGCTACGTCAATTCAAAATCAACGCGAACAGCAACGCAAACACATTCACGGAGGAGTTATCAAGTAACAGTGTACCGAAATGCGACCATTCGGCATCCTGGAAATTTGGTACTTCTTTGGTTAACATGATGAAAGTTGTAAGCGGCATTACACTTCATAAACGTATGTTAGCCTAGTGTATTTAGACATAGAATACACCAAAGGTCGGAAAAATTCCCATCAAAGCGATTTTTGGTATGGTTGTTAGGAACACCATTCTAAACAACATACTAAAAGTCCTGACACCTAGGTGTGGAGCGTATCCCTCCAGGGGAGAAAATGTCCCCCCAAAATCAGTTTTTGGCCCCTATCTCCTCCACATTTGGTCCTAGCGCAAAAAGGTCTCAATAAAATTTACTCTCCTTTCAATTCCCTATAAAATGAGCCATAAACCATTTTTCAAGGAAGAACGAGTGTGGAGCTATGGCTTCCTAAAGATGAGTGGTTTGGAGGTGTGTTATGAAAAGTCGCTATAAAAAACGTATTACGATTATTATAAATTGTTTTAATGGTTATATATTATATTGAAGCCTAAGATAATTTTCCCTGACAAATCGAAACCACCCTCCTCTTCCCCCACCACCATCATCAGAAGAACCCCCCTTCCATATAATGAATTTGTTTTAATGACACAGCCCATTTATTCTAATTTCGGCATTGAAAAATTACACCAAACATCTACCAGTCACAATAAGGCCACATCTCAAAAAAAGCATGCAAAAATTCAACAAAAAGGTACCCTTTTCCTATACTTTTTTGGAGTGAAATGAGCTAATTTAGTTTATCTGTCACACTTTTATCGATTTACATTAATTGTACCCAAAAATGTATGTAAAAAGAAGTACTTTTTTGAGATGTAACTTTCTTGTAATTGCAATTTTTTTTGAAATGTGGCTTTATTGCACTGAGGGTACGATATGCACAGTTACATTCGCATATTTTTTTTTTTCTAAAAATTCATGTTTTCCATTATTACGAAGCTTCAGGTTCAGGTTCAGATCTAATTGGGTGCTACAAGCACTGGGCACTTTGGGCATTTATAGCCTATTGTGCCCCATAACTCACCATCACCTATGTATCAGGGGCCCATAGGAGTCTCAGCTGATAATAAAAGAACTAACTGTGCAGTAATCAGTTACATGAGTGGAATGGTGTCAATAAGGGTTCCCTTTTGGAGCGCCAACTCATGCAACCATGCCACTTTTATCAATAGAATTATATCCTATTTCATTTTTCAACTGCCTGATTTTAAGGCCTCAGATGGAGCAGTATTACAAAATCTGATGTAGCAGGACTTACAAACCCTTCAAGGCTTTTTATTCAACTTTTATGTTGATGAGCTGCCATATATACCCGTGGTCAAGCTATGGAAAGTGATTGAAGAATGATTGGCTGTAGAAAGAATAGACAATCCAGCAACAGAGTGTGCTTTGGGACCATTAGGATAAATTACGTCATTGGAGGTGGAACTTTCCAAGGTTGCAAAGCCCGCTCCCGTAACCACAGTTGCTCTGGCACATACTGTAGTCCGGAGTTTCTGGAGATTTGAAGAAGGAATAGTTCTGGTATGGAGACGTAAGAAATGATGCTAGATCTAGCTTAGGTGCCTTGGGTTTGCCAGGCCCGTATTTGCTGGATGCGAATTCCGGAGGATGATTCCAAAGCTTACTTGCTTCTAAGGAGGAATCTAATCCTTTTTTAGTAACAGTTACCGAATATTACTAATAAAACACTTCAACATATCATGCATTATAAACAAGCCTGAGCCTTGGGAAGATGAGCGGTTTCCCGGGCCCGAATTTTTTTCAGGGCCCACGACTTGAAGCATTCACGCTAAAAATTTGTCTTCACCTACATTTTTTTTATGCTCTTATGACTTTTCCTCCCGCCGCTGATTATAAACTATATTCGTAAGAAACACACTTCTAACTCATCGGAAATATTCAAGGGGGTTCTTCTGATAATGGTGGTGGGGGAAGAGGAGGGTGGTTTCGATTTGTCAGGAAAAATTATCTTAGGCTTCAATATAATATATAACCATTAAAACAATTTATAATAATCGTAATACGTTTTTTATAGCGACTTTTCATAACACACCTCCAAACCACTCATCTTTAGGAAGCCATAGCTCCACACTCGTTCTTCCTTCAAAAATGGTTCATGGTCCATTTTATAGGGAATTGAAAGGAGAGTAAATTTTATTGAAACCTTTTTGCGCTAGGACCAAATGTGGGGGAGATAGGGGCCAAAAACTGATTTTGGTGGGACATTTTTCCCCCTGTGGGGATACGCTCCACATCTAGGGGTCAGGACTTTTAGTATGTTTTTTAGAATGGTGTTCCTAACAACCATACCAAAAATCGCTTTTGATGGGAATTTTTCCGACCTCAATGTCTAAATGCACTGGACTATGTGTATTCTTCGATTAAAACAACTTCATTCGACGGCATCGTCGATATGATTCTCTTGCACAGACGGAAATGAACGGACTGACGGGGCTTATTAAATTCGATCACGAAGGATATCGAACAAACATCGAACTGCAAATAATTGAATTACAAGAAAAGGGCATAGTAGAAAAAGGAATATGGAACAGTTCGGAGACAGTGAGAACCCTGATTTCCCAAAATAATGAGTCATCATCGTCTGAAATCAGAGATCTCGCCAACACCACACTAGTTGTGATCATCTCTTTGGTATATATGTTATTTTCGCTTGCTCTGCCGGAGTGCTTACTTTTTACATACGTACATTAATTTAAAGCAAAATTTACGCTATTCACGGTACAAATATCTTCTGCTTGCTATTCCATAATATCACCTTTTTTTTCATCCAGCGACGCATCCTAGCGAGAAATTTTCATTGCGGTAGGAGGTGATTTCCTTTTAAATGTTTAATTTGTGGATAAACTGGCAATATGCGGGATGTTTTTGAGGAGAAAATTGAAAAAATCAACGATTTTTCGGAACTAAAGTGCATTCAATACCTTTTTATTTCATTTTATCAGAGCAGAATTCTTTGTAAGTTGATTTAAAGGCCACACAGAATTCTGGTAATTTCATGCGTTACAAAAAATCGAACATCATTTTGGAAGATTTATCTGCGATGCACGAACTTTTTCAATCGACATTTGAAATTAGAAATTATTAAGCTCTCAATCTGTTTAATTTGCTTGAATGATCAGAAAAACATCGGAATTCTAGGACTTCGGCCGCCAAAATTTAGCTCTAACAACGCTACTAGTTTCAACAGATTAATCCGTTTGATGAGAAATCATCTATTTCAAGTTTGTGAAGAAATTTCAAATTAATAAAATCTTTAAACGGGTATTTCTTCGTATTTTGTAGACAAATTTTAGTTTTTGCGTATTTATCAAGTTTTTTATTAAAAAAAAAAAAAAAAAAAAACTCATAATCATTCTAAACTTTTTTTCAAAATATAATATAATGTATATGGCGTTAATAAAAAATAAATAAATCAATGATAAAATGACAATTCTTTCAAAAGAAAAAAATTTTAAGTTTTTTTTTTTTTTTTTTTTGTTTGGAGAAAAAATAATTTGTCTCTTTTGCTTTTAAAATCAATTTTACCCTTTTAAAAAGTAAGCATTTTTTCAATATTTTACCGTCGACAATTTTTGTGTAAAAATTATTTGGCGTAAATACGTATTTTGAGTTCCGTAAAGGCAAAGCATGTTTTCGCATAATTTATGCTCAACAAAGTATGTCAGGCCTACTTATGAATTTCAGACAAAACCATACGGGATGCGAAAAGGCTCTCCTAATAAATTGGAAGGAAATGACCAATACGAAGGATACGCTGTTGATATGGTAAAAGAGCTGAGTCTTTTGAGTAATTTCAAATATGAATTTGTCGTGCAAGAAGATGGTGCGAATGGCCAGCTAATTAACTGTCCTAACGGAACAAAAGCTTGCTGGGACGGCATGGTTGGCGAAGTATATCATGAAGTAAGCACAAAATATACATATAATTTTTCACCACCACTACTACGACTACTTAGCACATTGCACATCTGCATCATATCACAATAATTATCATACCATACTATACTTTTGGCGTAGAGAGCACATTTAGCAGTCGCAGATATTACCATG